>OX336388.2:1659900450-1660294450 GCA_946902985.2 Meconema thalassinum
TTAGAAACGAAGTTACAGTTAACTGTCATTATTAGTATCGAAGTTACAGTTACCTGCCATAATTAGTATCGAAGTTACTGTTACCTGTCATAATTAGTATCGTTGTTACTGTTTTCCGTCATAATTAGTATCGAAGTTACTGTTACCTGTCATAATTAGTATCGAAGTTACAGTTACCTGCCATAATTTGTATCGAAATTACAGTTACATGTCATAATTAGTAACGAAGTTACAGTTACCTGCCATAATTAGTATCGAAGTTCCTGTTACCAGTCATAATTAGTATCGAAGTTACTGTTACCTGTCATAATTAGTATCGAAGTTACAGTTACCTGACATAATTTGTATCGAAATTACAGTTACTTGTCATAATTATTAACGATGTTACAGTTACCTGTCATAATTAGTTTCGAAGTTACAGTTACTTGTCATAATTAGTATCGAAGTAACTGTTACTTGTCATAATTAGTATCGAAGTTACTGTTACCTGTCATAATTAGTATCGAAGTTACAGTTACCTGACATAATTTGTATCGAAATTACAGTTACTTGTCATAATTTGTAAAGAATTTACTGTTTCCTGTCATAATTAGTATCGAAGTTACAGTTACTCGTCATAATTAGTATAGAGGTTACTGTTACCTGTCATAATTAGTATTGAAGTTACATTTAACTGCCATAATTTTTATCGAAATTACAGTTAATTGTCATAATTAGTAACGGAGTTACAGTTAACTGTCATTATTAGTATCGAAGTTACAGTTACCTGCCATAATTAGTATCGAAGTTACTGTTACCTGTCATAATTAGTTTCGAAGTTACTGTTTTCTGTCATAATTCGTATCGAAGTTACTGTTACCTGTCATAATTAGTATCGAAGTTACAGTTACCTGCCATCATTTGTATCGAAATTACAGTTACTTGTCATAATTAGTAACGAAGTACAGTTACCTGTCATAATTAGTATCGAAGTTACAGTTACCTGTCATAATTAGTATCGAAGTTACTGTTACCTGCCATAATTTGTATCGAAATTACCGTTACTTGCCTTAATTAGTAAAGAAGTTACAGTTACCTGTCATAATTTGTATAGAAATTACAGTTACTTGTCATAATTAGTATCGATGTTACTGTTACCTGCCATAATTAGTATCGAAATTACAGTTACCTGTCATAATTACTATCGATGTTATTGTTACCTGCCATAATTTGAATCGAAATTAGAGTTACTTGTCATAATTACTATCGAAATTACAGTTACCTGCCATAATTAGTATCGATGTTACTGTTACCAGTCATAATTGGTATCGATGTTATTGTTTTCTGTCATAATTAGTATCGAAGTTACTGTTACCTGTCATAACTAATATCGAAGTTACTGTTACCTGTCATAATTAGTATCGAAGTTACAGTTACCTGCCATAATTTGTATCGAAATTACAGTTACTTGTCATAATTAGTAACGAAGTTACAGTTAACTGTCATAATTAGTATCGAAGTTACAGTTACCTGCCATAATTAGTATCGAAGTTACTGTTACCTGTCATAATTAGTATCGTTGTTACTGTTTTCCGTCATAATTATTATCGAAGTTACTGTTACCTGTCATAATTAGTATCGTTGTTACTGTTTTCCGTCATAATTAGTAACGAAGTTACTGTTACCTGTCATAATTAGTATCGAAGTTACAGTTACCTGTCATAATTAGTTTCGAAGTTACAGTTACTTGTCATAATTAGTATCGAAGTTACTGTTACCTGTCATAATTAGTATCGAAGTTACAGTTACCTGCCATAATTTGTATCGAAATTACAGTTACATGTCATAATTAGTAACGAAGTTACAGTTACCTGCCAAAATTAGTATCGTAGTTCCTGTTACCAGTCATAATTAGTATCGAAGTTATTGTTACCTGCCATAATTTGTATCGAAATAACAGTTACTTGTCATAATTAGTAACGATGTTACAGTTACCTGTCATAATTAGTTTCGAAGTTACAGTTACTTGTCATAATTAGTAACGAAGTTAGGGTTACTTGTTATAATTAGTATCGAAGTTACAGTTACCTGTCATAATTAGTATCGAAGTTACAGTTACTTGACATAATTAATATCGAAGTTACTGTTACCTGTCATAATTAATATCGAAGTTACAGTTAACTGCCATAATTTGTATCGAAATTACAGTTACTTGTCGTAATTAGCAACGATGTTACAGTTACTTGTCATAATTAGTTTCGAAGTTACAGTTACTTGTCATAATTAGTATCGAAGTAACTTACTTGTCACAATAGGTATCGAAGTTACTGTTACCTGTCATAATTAGTATCGAAGTTACAGTTACCTGCCATAATTTGTATCGAAATTACAGTTACCTGTCATAATTGGTAAAAAAGTTACAGTTTCCTGTCATAATTAGGATCGAAGTTACAGTTACTTGACATAATTAGTATCGAAGTTACTGTTACCTGTCATAATTAGTATCGAAGTTACATTTAACTGCCATAATTTGTATTGAAATTACAGTTACTTGTCATAATTAGTATCGATGTTATTGTTACCTCCCATAATTAGTATCGAAATTACAGTTACCTGTCAAAATTACTATGGAAGTTATTGTTACCTGCCATAATTAGTATCGAAGTTACTGTTACCTGCCATAATTTGTATCGAAATTACAGTTACTTGCCTTAATTAGTAAAGAAGTTACAGTTACCTGTCATAATTTGTATCGAAATTACAGTTACTTGTCATAATTAGTATCGATGTTATTGTTACCTCCCATAATTAGTATCGAAATTACAGTTACCTGTCAAAATTACTATGGAAGTTATTGTTACCTGCCATAATTTGTATCGAAATTAGAGTTACTTGTCATAATAAGTATCGAAATTACAGTTACCTGCCATAATTAGTATCGACGTTACTGTTACCTGTCATAATTGGTATCGATGTTACTGTTTTCTGTCATAATTAGTATCGAAGTTACTGTTACCTGTCATAACTAGTATCGAAGTTACCGTTACCTGTCATAATTTGTATCGAAGTTACAGTTACCTGCCATAATTTGTATCGAAATTACAGTTACTTGTCATAATTAGTAACGAAGATACAAAATGCCTCCGTGGCTTAGGCGGCAGCACGCTGGCCTCTCACCGCTGGGTCCGTGGTTCAAATCCCGGTCACTCCATGTGAGATCAGTGCTGGACAAAACGGAGGCAGACAGGTTTTTCTCCGGGTACTCCGGTTTTCCCTGTCAAAATTTCATTCCAGCAACACTCTCCACTATCATTTCTTTTCATCTGTCATTCATTTAATCATTGCCCCAGAGGAGTGCGTCAGGCCTCGGCAGCCGGCACAGTTCATATCCTCGCCGCTAGATGGGGGCTTCATTCATTCCATTCCCTGACCCGGTCGGAGACTGGAAGCAGGCTGTGGATTTTCATTTTCAGTAACGAAGATACAGTTAACTGTCATAATTAGTATCGAAGTTACAGTTACCTGCCATAATTTGTATCGAAGTTACAGTTACCTGTCATAGTTAGTATCGTTGTTACTGTTTTCCGTCATAATTAGTATCGAAGTTACTGTTACCTGTCATAATTAGTATCGTTGTTACTGTTTTCCGTCATAATTAGTATCGAAGTTACATTTACCTGTCATAATTAGTATCGAAGTCACAGTTACCTGCCATAATTTGTATCGAAATTACAGTAACATGTCATAATTAGTAACGAAGTTACAGTTACCTGCAATAATTAGTATCGAAGTTCCTGTTACCAGTCATAATTAGTATCGAAGTTACTGTTACCTGCCATAATTTGTATCGAAATAACAGTTACTTGTCATAATTAGTAACGAAGTTAGGGTTACTTGTCATAATTAGTATCGAAGTTATAGTTACCTGTCATAATTAGGATCGAAGTTACAGTTACTTGACATAATTAGTATCGAAGTTACTGTTACCTGTCATAATTAATATCGAAGTTACAGTTAACTGCCATAATTTGTATCGAAATTACAGTTACTTGTCATAATTAGCAACGATGTTACAGTTACTTATCATCATTAGTTTCGAAGTTACAGTTACTTGTCATAATTAGTATCGAAGTAACTGTTACTGTCACAATTAGTATCGAAGTTACTGTTACCTGTCATAATTAGTATCGAAGTTACAGCTACATGCCATAATTTGTATCGAAATTACAGTAACTTGTCATAATTGATTAGGAAGTTACAGTTTCCTGTCATAATTAGTGTCGAAGTTACAGTTACTTGTCATAATTAGTATCGAAGTTACTGTTACCTGTCATAATTAGTATCGAAGTTACAGTTACCTGCCATCATTTGTATCGAAATTACAGTTACTTGTCATAATTAGTATCGAAGTTACAGTTACCTGCCATCATTTGTATCGAAATTACAGTTACTTGTCATAATTAGTAACGAAGTTACAGTAACCTGCCATAATTTGTATCGAAATTACAGTTACATGTCATAATTAGTAACGAAGTTACAGTTACCTGCCATAATTAGTATCGAAATAACAGTTACATATCATAATTAGTAACGAAGTTAGGGTTACATGTCATAATTAGTATCGAAGTTACAGTTACCTGTCATAATTAGTATCGAAGTTACAGTTACTTGACATAATTAGTATCGAAGTTACTGTTACCTGTCATAATTAATATCGAAGTTACAGTAAACTGCCATAATTTGTATCGAAATTACAGTTACTTTTCATAATTAGCAACGATGTTACAGTTACTTGTCATAATTAGTTTCGAAGTTACAGTTACTTGTCATAATTAGTATCGAAGTAACTGTTACTGTCACAATTAGTATCGAAGTTACTGTTACCTGTCATAATTATTATCGAAAATACAGTTACCTGCCATAATTTGTATCGAAATTACCGTTACTTGTCATAATTTGTAACGAAGTTACAGTTCTCTGTCATAATTAGTATCGAAGTTACAGTTACATGTCATAATTAGTATCGAAGTTACTGTTACCTGTCATGACACACATAATCGACCACAAAGGCGAACGGCAATTGTTGCCCGTGAGCTGAAAAGATTCAACATTCATATTGCCGCACTCAGCGAAACAAGGTTAGCCAATGAAGGACAACTGAAGGAACATGGAGGTGGCTACACTTTCTTCTGGAAAGGGAAAGACACTGAAGATCAACGTATTCATGGAGTTGGCTTTGCCATTAAGAACGAGCTTGTCAACCTTCTCGATGAACTTCCACATGGTATAAATGAAAGGCTTATGACACTACGACTAAAGTTAAAAAACAGCCGACGAGCGACTGTAATTAGTGCATATGCTCCAACTCTCACCTCTGATGATGAACAGAAGGAAGTATTTTACTCTCAACTTGATGTGATCTTGAAGGATATACCGCAATCTGATAAAATCATCCTCCTAGGAGACTTCAATGCTCGCGTTGGAAGAGACGCAGCATTATGGGCTGATGTTATTGGAAAAGATGGTGTTGGGAAATGCAATTCTAATGGGACACTCCTTCTATCCAAGTGTTCTGAACATAGCCTCGTAATCACAAACACACTATTCCGACAGAAGGACAAATTTAAGACTTCATGGCAGCATCCTAGATCAAAACACTGGCACCTACTTGATTACGTGATTGTGCGAGCAAGAGACAAGCGTGACGTACTACTCACAAGGGCTCTGACAAGTGCTGATGACTGCTGGACGGATCATCGATTAATAAGATCTGTAATGACTCTACAAATTCTCCAAAAGCACAGAAAACAGAGAAAGCACATCAGGCGCAGGGTGAACACCGAACGTTTACAAAACGTTACTGCTAAAAGGAAGTTTCATGAACTTCTGAATGAAAAGTTACCAGATAATTACCCTGAAAAGGTTGAGGAACATTGGCAAACAGTCAAGTCTGCTATACTCTCAGCGTGTGAAGAATCGATTGGTTTCGTCAAGATGAGGCATGCTGACTGGTTTGATGAGAATGATGCAGAAATCCAGAATCTTATTGATAAGAAGAGGAAAGCATTCCATGCATGGCAAGCCAATCCAACTTCTATCTCCAAACAGCAACTGTATAAAGATGCAAAGGCTGAAGTGCAAAGGAAAACTCGGGTCTTGAAAAATCAATGGTGGATCTCCAAATCCCGTGAAATGCAGCATCTAGCCGAAACGAATAATACTCATGCTTTCTTCAAAGCAACAAGAACTATATATGGGCCACATTATCATGGTTTGAATCCTCTGCAGTCTAAAGATAGCACGGAACTTCTCAGAGACACAAACTCCATTAATTCCCGTTGGAAAGAACATTTTGAAGAGCTACTCAACAGGGACACACAGGTTGATAATAACATTTTCACCCGACTTCATCAGAGACCTCCTAAAGACCACCTTGATGATCCTCCGCCTCTATCAGAAATTGAATCTGCCATCAATCAGCTCAAAAACAATAAAGCATCAGGCATGGATGGGATTCCTGCTGAGCTCTTTAAAGTAGGGAACACTACTCTAGTTCATCACATACACCAACTCATACTTAAAATATGGACTACCATTACCATACCTAAAGACCTAAGGGATGCCTTGATAATAACCATCTTTAAGAAAGGTGATAGGGCACAATGTGGTAATTATCGAGGTATATCGTTGCTTTCTGTTGCTGGTAAAATCCTGGCCAACGTTTTATCCAACCGTTTGAAGCCGTTGGCCGAAGAAATACTGCCTGAAACTCAGTGTGGCTTTCGACCTAATCGAAGCACAACTGATATGATCTTCTGTGCTAGGCAGATGCAGGAGAAATCCAGAGAGCAAGGACGCCCTCTATATATGGCTTTCATAGATATTGTTAAAGCATTTGATTCGGTCAATCGAGAAATGCTATGGAGGATTCTTGCCACACTTGGCTGCCCCCCAAAATTCATTCAAATTCTTCGATTACTACATGATGATATGCATGGCACGGTCCTTAACAGCAATGGCCCTGGAGAGCCATTCAAGATTACAACGGGTGTCAAACAGGGATGTGTGATTGCCCCCACACTCTTTTCAATATATGTTAGTGTTGTACTAAATTTGGTCCAAGAAAAGATTCCAAAGGGTGTAGAAATTATATCCAGGACAGATGGAGGTTTATTCAATCTCAACAGATTACGTGCAAAAACTAAAGTGTCAGCTACATCCGTTCTTGATCTCCAATATGCTGATGACAATGTCATCTTAGCAAATTCGGATGAAGATCTTCAAACCACCCTGAATGTGTTCAATGAGGCATACAGAAGCATTGGTCTGGACATAAACACCAATAAAACACAGGTTCTTCATCAGCCTACATCACATGACAGGGCTACTGCTCCTGCTATCATGATTGATGGACATAAACTAAAGAATATAGATCATTTTCCCTATTTGGGTAGTCACCTATCAACAAATGCGAACATTGACGCTGAGATTCAACACCGCCTCCAATGTGCCAGTGCAGCCTTTGGTCGTTTGCTCGTTCGCGTGTTTGACAACCACGACATTAGCATTCTAACAAAATTATACGTTTATCAAGCTGTTGTAGTTCCCACTCTGCTTTATGGCTGCGAAACCTGGGTTACTTACAGAAGGCACCTCGTATCTTTAGAAAAATACCATCAACGATGCCTTAGGAGAATTCTTGGTATTAAATGGCAAGACCGGCGCACTAACACAAGTGTTTTAGAGGAAGCTAGCACTATTAGTATAGAGGCTCTCATTATAAAACACCAACTTCGATGGACAGGACATGTAGTTCGCATGCCTGAGTCCCGCCTCCCAAAACAAATCTTATATTGCCAGCTGAATGTCGGTCAGAGAAAGCAGGGTGGGCAACAAAAACGCTACAAAGATGTTCTGAAGACCAACTTGAAGAAATGTCAAATTGATACAGGTAACTGGGAAGCTGTCGCATCCGACCGATCAGAGTGGCGCCGCAACGTCCATCAAGGCCACTTGTACTTCGAACAAGAGAGAAGAAGGCTTCTGGCTGAAAAAAGAAATGCCAGGAAAGAGCGCATGATTCGCAGAATGATCAACCCCCAAGATCCATTGGCTGCTCAAGACCTTGTGTGCCAATATTGTGGAAGAGTCTGTGGTTCTCGGATCGGACTGTACAGTCACCAAAGAACTCACGCAATATGATTAGGCCTAATGTTGGATTACAGCGAAGATTTACATAAATGTAACTTGGAAGACAATCATACTCGTATCACGAGTGATAGCCTAAATAATAAAAAATAATAATATAATAATAAAAATACCTGTCATAATTAGTATCGAAGTTACATTTAACTGCCATAATTTGTATCGAAATTACAGTTACTTGTCATGATTAGTAACAAAGTTAGAGTTAACTGTCATAATTAGTATCGAAGTTACAGTTACCTGCCATAATTAGTATCGAAGTTACTGTTACCTGTCATAATTAGTATCGAAGTTACAGTTACCTGTCATAATTAGTATGGAAGTTACAGTTACCTGTCATAATTAGTATCGAAGTTACATTTAACTGCCATAATTTGTATCGAAATTACAGTTACTTGTCATGATTAGTAACAAAGTTAGAGTTAACTGTCATAATTAGTATCGAAGTTACAGTTACCTGCCATAATTAGTATCGAAGTTACTGTTACCTGTCATAATTCGTATCGAAGTTACAGTTACCTGTCATAATTAGTATGGAAGTTACAGTTACCTGTCATAATTAGTATCGAAGTTACGGTTACCAGCCTTAATTTGTATCGAAATTAAAGTTACCTGCCGTAATTAGTAACGAAGTTACAGTTACCTGTCATAATTTGTATCGAAATTACAGTTACTTGTCATAATTAGTATCGAAGTTACAGTTACCTGTCATAATTAGTATCGAAGTTACTGATACTTGCCATAATTTGTATCGAAATTAGGGTTACTTGTCATAATTAGTATCGAAATTACAGTTACCTGCCATAATTAGTATCGAAGTTACTGTTACCTGTCACAATTAGTACCGAAGTTACTGTTTTCAGTCATAATTAGTATCGAAGTTACTGTTACCAGTCATAATTAGTATCGAAGTTATAGTTACCTGCCATCATATGTATCAAAATGACTGTTACTTGTCATAATTAGTAACGAAGTTACAGTTACCTGTCATAATTAATATCGAAGTTACAGTTACCTGTCATAATTAGTATCGAAGTTACTGTTAGCTGCAATAATTTGTATCGAAATTACAGTCACTTGCCATAATCAGTAACGAAGTTACAGTTACCTGTCATAATTTGTATCGAAATTACAGTTACTTGTCGTAATTAGCATCGAAGTTACAGTTACCTGTCATAATTAGTATCGAAGTTACTGTTACCTGCCATAAATTGTATCCAAATTACAGTTACGTGTCATAATTAGTAACGAAGTTACAGTTACCTGTCATAATTTGTATCGAAGTTACTGTTGCCTGTCATAATTAGTATCGATGTTACAGTTACCTGCCATAATTTGTATCGAAATTACAGTTACTTGTCGTAATTAGTAACGATGTTACAGTTACCTGTCATAAGTAGTTTCTGAGTTACAGTTACTTGCCATAATTAGTATCGAAGTTACTGTTACTTGTCATAATTAGTATCGAAGGTACTGTTACTTGTCATAATTAGTATATAAATTACAGTTACCTGCCATAATTTGTATGGAAATTACAGTTACTTGTCATAATTAGTAACGAAGTTACAGTTACCTGTCATAATTAGTATCGAAGTTACAGTTACTTGTCATAATTAGTATCGAAGTTACTGTTACCTGTCGTAATTAGTATCGAAGTTACAGTTACCTGCAAAATTTGTATCGAAATTACAGTTACTTGTCATAATTAGTAGCCAAGTTACAGTTAACTGTCATAATTAGTATCGAAGTTACAGTTACCTGCCCTAATTAGTATCGAACTTACTGTTACCTGTCATAATTATTATCGTTGTTACTGTTTTCTGTCATAATTAATATCGAAGTTACTGTAACCTGTCATAATTAGTATCGAAGTTACAGTTACCTGCCATAATTTGTATCGAAATTACAGTTACATGTCATAATTGGTAACGAAGTTACAGTTACCTTCCATAATTAGTATCGAAATTACAGTTACATGTCATAATTAGTAACGAAGTTACAGTTACCTGCCATAATTTTTATCAAAATTACAGTTAGATGTCATAATTAGTAACGAAGTTAGAGTTACTTTTCAGAATTAGTATCGAAGTTACTTTTACCTGTCATAATTAGTATCGAACCAGTCATAATTTGTATCGAAATTACAGTTACTTGTCATAATTATTAACGATGTTACAGTTACCTGTCATAATTAGTTTCGAAGTTACAGTTACTTGTCATAATTAGTATCGAAGTAACTGTTACTTGTCATAATTAGTATCGAAGTTACTGTTACCTGTCATAATTAGTATCGAAGTTACACTTACCTGACATAATTTGTATCGAAATTACAGTTACTTGTCATAATTTGTAAGGAAGTTACTGTTTCCTGTCATAATTAGTATCGAAGTTACAGTTACTCGTCATAATTAGTATAGAGGTTACTGTTACCTGTCATAATTAGTATTGAAGTTACATTTAACTGCCATAATTTTTATCGAAATTACAGTTACTTGTCATAATTAGAAACGAAGTTACAGTTAACTGTCATTATTAGTATCGAAGTTACAGTTACCTGCCATAATTAGTATCGAAGTTACTGTTACCTGTCATAATTAGTATCGTTGTTACTGTTTTCCGTCATAATTAGTATCGAAGTTACTGTTACCTGTCATAATTAGTATCGAAGTTACAGTTACCTGCCATAATTTGTATCGAAATTACAGTTACATGTCATAATTAGTAACGAAGTTACAGTTACCTGCCATAATTAGTATCGAAGTTCCTGTTACCAGTCATAATTAGTATCGAAGTTACTGTTACCTGTCATAATTAGTATCGAAGTTACAGTTACCTGACATAATTTGTATCGAAATTACAGTTACTTGTCATAATTATTAACGATGTTACAGTTACCTGTCATAATTAGTTTCGAAGTTACAGTTACTTGTCATAATTAGTATCGAAGTAACTGTTACTTGTCATAATTAGTATCGAAGTTACTGTTACCTGTCATAATTAGTATCGAAGTTACAGTTACCTGACATAATTTGTATCGAAATTACAGTTACTTGTCATAATTTGTAAAGAATTTACTGTTTCCTGTCATAATTAGTATCGAAGTTACAGTTACTCGTCATAATTAGTATAGAGGTTACTGTTACCTGTCATAATTAGTATTGAAGTTACATTTAACTGCCATAATTTTTATCGAAATTACAGTTAATTGTCATAATTAGTAACGGAGTTACAGTTAACTGTCATTATTAGTATCGAAGTTACAGTTACCTGCCATAATTAGTATCGAAGTTACTGTTACCTGTCATAATTAGTTTCGAAGTTACTGTTTTCTGTCATAATTCGTATCGAAGTTACTGTTACCTGTCATAATTAGTATCGAAGTTACAGTTACCTGCCATCATTTGTATCGAAATTACAGTTACTTGTCATAATTAGTAACGAAGTACAGTTACCTGTCATAATTAGTATCGAAGTTACAGTTACCTGTCATAATTAGTATCGAAGTTACTGTTACCTGCCATAATTTGTATCGAAATTACCGTTACTTGCCTTAATTAGTAAAGAAGTTACAGTTACCTGTCATAATTTGTATAGAAATTACAGTTACTTGTCATAATTAGTATCGATGTTACTGTTACCTGCCATAATTAGTATCGAAATTACAGTTACCTGTCATAATTACTATCGATGTTATTGTTACCTGCCATAATTTGAATCGAAATTAGAGTTACTTGTCATAATTACTATCGAAATTACAGTTACCTGCCATAATTAGTATCGATGTTACTGTTACCAGTCATAATTGGTATCGATGTTATTGTTTTCTGTCATAATTAGTATCGAAGTTACTGTTACCTGTCATAACTAATATCGAAGTTACTGTTACCTGTCATAATTAGTATCGAAGTTACAGTTACCTGCCATAATTTGTATCGAAATTACAGTTACTTGTCATAATTAGTAACGAAGTTACAGTTAACTGTCATAATTAGTATCGAAGTTACAGTTACCTGCCATAATTAGTATCGAAGTTACTGTTACCTGTCATAATTAGTATCGTTGTTACTGTTTTCCGTCATAATTATTATCGAAGTTACTGTTACCTGTCATAATTAGTATCGTTGTTACTGTTTTCCGTCATAATTAGTAACGAAGTTACTGTTACCTGTCATAATTAGTATCGAAGTTACAGTTACCTGTCATAATTAGTTTCGAAGTTACAGTTACTTGTCATAATTAGTATCGAAGTTACTGTTACCTGTCATAATTAGTATCGAAGTTACAGTTACCTGCCATAATTTGTATCGAAATTACAGTTACATGTCATAATTAGTAACGAAGTTACAGTTACCTGCCAAAATTAGTATCGTAGTTCCTGTTACCAGTCATAATTAGTATCGAAGTTATTGTTACCTGCCATAATTTGTATCGAAATAACAGTTACTTGTCATAATTAGTAACGATGTTACAGTTACCTGTCATAATTAGTTTCGAAGTTACAGTTACTTGTCATAATTAGTAACGAAGTTAGGGTTACTTGTTATAATTAGTATCGAAGTTACAGTTACCTGTCATAATTAGTATCGAAGTTACAGTTACTTGACATAATTAATATCGAAGTTACTGTTACCTGTCATAATTAATATCGAAGTTACAGTTAACTGCCATAATTTGTATCGAAATTACAGTTACTTGTCATAATTAGCAACGATGTTACAGTTACTTGTCATAATTAGTTTCGAAGTTACAGTTACTTGTCATAATTAGTATCGAAGTAACTTACTTGTCACAATAGGTATCGAAGTTACTGTTACCTGTCATAATTAGTATCGAAGTTACAGTTACCTGCCATAATTTGTATCGAAATTACAGTTACCTGTCATAATTGGTAAAAAAGTTACAGTTTCCTGTCATAATTAGGATCGAAGTTACAGTTACTTGACATAATTAGTATCGAAGTTACTGTTACCTGTCATAATTAGTATCGAAGTTACATTTAACTGCCATAATTTGTATTGAAATTACAGTTACTTGTCATAATTAGTAACGAAGTTACAGTTAACTGTCATAATTAGTATCGAAATTACAGTTACCTGCCATAATTAGTATCGAAGTTACTGTTACCTGTCATAATTAGTATCGAAGTTACTGTTTTCTGCCATAATTAGTATAGAAGTTACTGTTACCTGTCATAATTAGTATCGAAGTTACAGTAACCTGCCATCATTTGTATCGAAATTACAGTTACTTGTCCTAATTTGTAACGAAGTTACAGTTACCTGTCATAATTAGTATCGAAGTTACAGTAACATGTCATAATTAGTATCGAAGTTACAGTTACCTGTCATAATTTGTATCGAAGTTACAGTTACCTGCCATCATTTGTATCGAAATTACAGTTACTTGTCATAATTAGTATCGAAGTTACTGGTACCTGTCATAATTAGTATCGAAGTTACGGTTACCTGCCATCATTTGTATCGAAATTACAGTTTCTTGTCATAATTAGTATCGAAATTACAGTTACTTGCCATATTTAGTTACGAAGTTACAGTTACCTGTCATAATTTGTATCGAAATTACAGTTACTTGTCCAAATTAGTAGCGAAGTTACAGTAACCTGCCATAATTTGTATCGAAATTACAGTTACTTGTCATAATTAGTAACGAAGTTACAGTTACTTGTCATAATTAGTATCGAAGTTACTGTTACCTGTCATAACTAGTATCGATGTAACTGTTTTCTGTCATAATTAGTATCGAAGTTACTGTTACCTGTCATAATTAGTATCGAAGTTACAGTTACCTGCCATAATTTGTATCGAAATTACAATTACTTGTCTTAATTTGTAACGAAGTTACAGTTACCTGTCATAATTAGTATCGAAGTTACAGTTACTTGTCTTAATTAGTATCGAAGTTACTGTTACCTGCCATAATTAGTATCGAAGTTAGTTACCTGGCATAATATGTATCGAAATTACAGTTACTTGTCATAATTAGTAACGAAGTTACAGTTACCTGTCATAATTAGCATCGAAGTTACTGTTACCTGCCATAATTAGTAACGAAGTTACAGTTAACTGTAATAATTAGTATCGAAGTTACAGTTACCTGCCATAATTAGTATCGACGTTACTGTTACCTGTCATAATTAGTTTCGAAGTTACTGTTTTCTGTCATAATTAGTTCGATGTTACTGTTACCTGTCATAATAAGTATCGAAGTTACAGTTACCTGCCATCATTTGTATCGAAATTACAGTTACTTGTCATAATTAGTAACGAAGTTAGAGTTACCTGTCATAACTAGTATCGAAGTTACAGTTACCTGTCATAATTAGTATAGAAGTTACTGTTACCTGCCATAATTTGTATCGAAATTACAGTTACTTGCCTTAATTAGTAAAGAAGTTACAGTTACCTGTCATAATTTGTATCGAAATTACAGTTACTTGTCATAATTAGTATCGATGTTACTGTTACCTGCCATAATTAGTATCGAAATTACAGTTACCTGTCATAATTACTATCGAAGTTATTGTTACCTGCCATAATTTGTATCGAAATTAGAGTTACTTGTCATAATTAGTATCGAAATTACAGTTACCTGCCATAATTAGTATCGAAGTTACTGTTACCTGTCATAATTTGTATCGAAGTTACTGTTTTCTGTCATAATTAGTATCGAAGTTACTGTTACCTGTCATAACTAATATCGAAGTTACTGTCACCTGTCATAATTAGTATCGAAGTTACAGTTACCTGCCATAATAGGTATCGAAGTTACTGTTACCTGTCATAATTAGTATCGTTGTTACCGTTTTCCGTCATAATTAGTATCGAAGTTACTGTTACCTGTCATAATTAGTATCGTTGTTACTGTTTTCCGTCATAATTAGTATCGAAGTTACTGTTACCTGTCATAATTAGTATCGAAGTTACAGTTACCTGCCATAATTTGTATCGAAATTACAGTTACATGTCATAATTAGTAACGAAGTTACAGTTACCTGCCTTTATTAGTATCGAAGTTCCTGTTACCAGTCATAATTAGTATCGAAGTTACTGTTACCTGTCATAATTAGTATCGAAGTTACAGTTACGTGACATAATTTGTATCGAAATTACAGTTACTTGTCATAATTATTAACGATGTTATAGTTACCTGTCATAATTAGTTTCGAAGTTACAGTTACTTGTCATAATTAGTATCGAAGTAACTGTTACTTGTCATAATTAGTATCGAAGTTACTGTTACCTGTCATAACTAGTATCGATGTTACTGTTTCCTGCCATAATTAGTATCGAAGTTAGTTACCTGGCATAATAAGTATCGAAATTACAGTTACTTGTCATAATTAGTAACGAAGTTACAGTTACCTGTCATAATTAGTATCGAAGTTACTGTTACCTGTCATAATTGGTATCGAAGTTACAGTTACCTGCCATAATTTGTATCGAAATTACAGTTACTTGTCATAATTAGTAACGAAGTTACAGTTACTTGTCATAATTAGTATCGAAGTTACTGTTACCTGTCATAACTAGTATCGATGTTACTGTTTCCTGCCATAATTAGTATCGAAGTTAGTTACCTGGCATAATATGTATCGAAATTACAGTTACTTGTCATAATTAGTAACGAAGTTACAGTTACCTGTCATAATTAGTATCGAAGTTACTGTTACCTGTCATAATTAGTATCGAAGTTACAGTTACCTGCCATAATTTGTATCGAAATTACAGTTACTTGTCATAATTAGTAACGAAGTTACAGTTACTTGTCATAATTAGTATCGAAGTTACTGTTACCTGTCATAACTAGTATCGATGTTACTGTTTCCTGCCATAATTAGTATCGAAGTTAGTTACCTGGCATAATATGTATCGAAATTACAGTTACTTGTCATAATTAGTAACGAAGTTACAGTTACCTGTCATAATTAGTATCGAAGTTACTGTTACCTGCCATAATTAGTAACGAAGTTACAGTTACCTGCCTTTATTAGTATCGAAGTTCCTGTTACCAGTCATAATTAGTATCGAAGTTACTGTTACCTGTCATAATTAGTATCGAAGTTACAGTTACCTGACATAATTTGTATCGAAATTACAGTTACTTATCATAATTATTAACGATGTTACAGTTACCTGTCATAATTAGTTTCGAAGTTACAGTTACTTGTCATAATTAGTATCGAAGTAACTGTTACTTGTCATAATTAGTATCGAAGTTACTGTTACCTGTCATAATTAGTATCGAAGTTACAGTTACCTGACATAATTTGTATCGAAATGACAGTTACTTGTCATAATTTGTAAAGAAGCTACTGTTTCCTGTCATAATTAGTATCGAAGTTACAGTTACTCGTCATAATTAGTATAGAGGTTACTTTTACCTGTCATAATTAGTATTGAAGTTACATTCAACTGCCATAATTTTTATCGAAATTACAGTTACTTGTCATAATTAGTAACGAAGTTACAGTTAACTGTCATTATTAGTATCGAAGTAACAGTTACCTGCCATGATTAGAATCGAAGTTACTGTCACCTGTCATAATTAGTTTCGAAGTTACTGTTTTCTGTCATAATTAGTATCGAAGTTACTGTTACCTGTCATAATTAGTATCGAAGTTACTGTTACCTGCCATAATTTGTATCGAAATTACCGTTACTTGCCTTAATTATTAAAGATGTTACAGTTACCTGTCATAATTTGTATCGAAATTACAGTTACTTGTCATAATTAGTATCGATGTTACTGTTACCTGCCATAATTAGTATCGAAATTACAGTTACCTGTCATAATTACTATCGAAGTTATTGTTACCTGCCATAATTTGTATCGAAATTAAAGTTACTTGTCATAATTACTATCGAAATTACAGTTACCTGCCATAATTAGTATCGAAGTTACTGTTACCTGTCATAATTGATATCGAAGTTACTGTTTTCTGTCATAATTAGTATCGAAGTTACTGTTACCTGTCATAACTAATATCGAAGTTACTGTTACCTGTCATAATTAGTATCGAAGTTACAGTTACTTGACATAATTAGTATCGAAGTTACTGTTACCTGTCATAATTAATATCGAAGTTACGGTTAACTGCCATAATTTGTATCGAAATTACAGTTACTTGTCATAATTAGCAACGATGTTACAGTTACTTGTCGTAATTAGTTTCGAAGTTACAGTTACTTGTCATAATTAGTATCGAAGTAACTGTTACTGTCACAATTAGTATCGAAGTTACTGTTACCAGTCATAATTATTATCGAAGATACAGTTACCTGCCATAATTTGTATCGAAATTACAGTTACTTGTCATAATTTGTAACGAAGTTACAGTTCTCTGTCATAATTAGTATCGAAGTTACAGTTACTTGTCATAATTAGTATCGAAGTTACTGTTACCTGTCATAATTAGTATCGAAGTTACATTTAACTGCCATAATTTGTATCGAAATAACAGTTACTTGTCATGATTAGTAACAAAGTTAGAGTTAACTGTCATAATTGGTATCGAAGTTACAGTAACCTGCCATAATTAGTATCGAAGTTACTGTTACCTGTCATAATTAGTATCGAAGTTACAGTTCCCTGTCATAATTAGTAACGAAGTTACAGGTACCTGTCATAATTAGTATGGAAGTTACAGTTACCTGTCATAATTAGTATCGAAGTTACGGTTACCTGCCATAATTTGTATCGAAATTACAGTTACTTGCCGTAATTAGTAACGAAGTTACAGTTACCTGTCATAATTTGTATCGAAATTACAGTTACTTGTCATAATTAGTATCGAAGTTACAGTTACCAGTCATAATTAGTATCGACGTTACTGATACCTACCATAATTTGTATCGAAATTAGGGTTACTTGTCATAATTAGTATCGAAATTACAGTTACCTGCCATAATTAGTATCGAAGTTACTGTTACCTGTCATAATTAGTACCGAAGTTACTGTTTTCAGTCATAATTAGTATCGAAGTTACTGTTACCTGTCATAATTAGTATCGAAGTTATAGTTACCTGCCATCATATGTATCAAAATGACTGTTACTTGTCATAATTAGTAACGAAGTGACAGTTACCTGTCATAATTAATATCGAAGTTACAGTTACCTGTCATAATTAGTATCGACTTTACTGTTACCTGCAATAATTTGTATCGAAATTACAGTTACTTGCCATAATCAGTAACGAAGTTACAGTTACCTGTCATAATTTGTATCGAAATTACAGTTACTTGTCATAATTAGCATCGAAGTTACAGTTACCTGTCATAATTAGTATCGAAGTTACTGTTACCTGCCATAACTTGTATCCAAATTACAGTTACGTGTCATAATTAGCAACGAAGTTACAGTTACCTGTCATAATTTGTATCGAAGATACTGTTGCCTGTCATAATTAGTATAGAAATTACAGTTACCTGCCATAATTTGTATCGAAATTACAGTTACTTGTCATAATTAGTAACGAAGTTACAGTTACCTGTCATAATTAGTATCGAAGTTACAGTTACTTGTCATAATTAGTATCGAAGTTACTGTTACCTGTCATAATTAGTATCGAAGTTACAGTTACCTGCCATAATTTGTATCGAAATTACAGTTACTTGTCATAATTAGTAGCCAAGTTACAGTTAACTGTCATAATTAGTATCGAAGTTAGAGTTACATGCCCTAATTAGTATCGAACTTACTGTTACCTGTCATAATTATTATCGTTGTTACTGTTTTCTGTCATAATTAATATCGAAGTTACTGTAACCTGTCATAATTAGTATCGAAGTTACAGTTACCTGCCATAATTTGTATCGAAATTACAGTTACATGTCATAATTAGTAAAGAAGTTACAGTTACCTGCCATAATTAGTATCGAAATTACAGTTACATGTCGTAATTAGTAACGAAGTTACAGTTACCTGCCATAATTTTTATCAAAATTACAGTTAGATGTCATAATTAGTAACGAAGTTAGAGTTACTTTTCATAATTAGTATCGAAGTTACTTTTACCTGTCATAATTAGTATCGAACCAGTCATAATTTGTATCGAAATTACAGTTACTTGTCATAATTATTAACGATGTTACAGTTACCTGTCATAATTAGTTTCGAAGTTACAGTTACTTGTCATAATTAGTATCGAAGTAACTGTTACTTGTCATAATCAGTATCGAAGTTACTGTTACCTGTCATAATTAGCATCGAAGTTACAGTTACCTGACATAATTTGTATCGAAATTACAGTTACTTGTCATAATTTGTAAGGAAGTTACTGTTTCCTGTCATAATTATTATCGAAGTTACAGTTACTCGTCATAATTAGTATAGAGGTTACAGTTACCTGTCATAATAAGTATTTAAGTTACATTTAACTGCCATAATTTTTATCGAAATTACAGTTACTTGTCATAATTAGAAACGAAGTTACAGTTAACTGTCATTATTAGTATCGAAGTTACAGTTACCTGCCATAATTAGTATCGAAGTTACTGTTACCTGCCATAATTAGTATCGTTGTTACTGTTTTCCGTCATAATTATTATCGAAGTTACTTTTACCTGTCATAATTAGTATCGAAGTTACAGTTACCTGCCATAATTTGTATCGAAATTACAGTTACATGTCATAATTAGTAACGAAGTTACAGTTACCTGCCATAATTAGTATCGAAGTTCCTGTTACCAGTCATAATTAGTATCGAAGTTACTGTTACTTGTCATAATTAGTATCGAAGTTACAGTTACCTGACATAATTTGTATCGAAATTACAGTTACTTGTTATAATTATTAACGATGTTACAGTCACCTGTCATAATTAGTTTCGAAGTTACAGTTACTTGTCATAATTAGTATCGAAGTAACTGTTACTTGTCATAATTAGTATCGAAGTTACTGTTACCTGTCATAACTAGTATCGAAGTTACAGTTACCTGACATAATTTGTATCGAAATTACAGTTACTTGTCATAATTTGTAAAGAATTTACTGTTTCCTGTCATAATTAGTATCGAAGTTACAGTTACTCGTCATAATTAGTATAGAGGTTACTGTTACCTGTCATAATTAGTATTGAAGTTACATTTAACTGCCATAATTTTTATCGAAATTACAGTTACTTGTCATAATTAGTAACGAAGTTACAGTTAACTGTCATTATTAGTATCGAAGTTACAGTTACCTGCCATAATTAGTATCGAAGTTACTGATACCTGTCATAATTAGTTTCGAAGTTACTGTTTTCTGTCATAATTAGTATCGAAGTTACTGTTACCTGTCATAATTAGTATCGAAGTTACAGTTACCTGCCATCATTTGTATCGAAATTACAGTTACTTGTCATAATTAGTAACGAAGTTACAGTTACCTGTCATAATTAGTATCGAAGTTACAGTTACCTGTCATAATTAGTATCGAAGTTACTGTTACCTGCCATAATTTGTATCGAAATTACCGTTACTTGCCTTAATTAGTAAAGAAGTTACAGTTACCTGTCATAATTTGTATAGAAATTACAGTTACTTGTCATAATTGGTATCGATGTTACTGTTACCTGCCATAATTAGTATCGAAATTACAGTTACCTGTCATAATTACTATGGAAGTTATTGTTACCTGCCATAATTTGTATCGAAATTACCGTTACTTGCCTTAATTAGTAAAGAAGTTACAGTTACCTGTCATAATTTGTATAGAAATTACAGTTACTTGTCATAATTAGTATCGATGTTACTGTTACCAGTCATAATTGGTATCGAAGTTACTGTTTTCTGTCATAATTAGTATCGAAGTTACTGTTACCTGTCATAACTAATATCGAAGTTACTGTTACCTGTCATAATTAGTATCGAAGTTACAGTTACCTGCCATAATTTGTATCGAAATTACAGTTACTTGTCATAATTAGTAACGAAGTTACAGTTAACTGTCATAATTAGTATCGAAGTTACAGTTACCTGCCATAATTAGTATCGAAGTTACTGTTACCTGTCATAATTAGTATCGTTGTTACTGTTTTCCGTCATAATTATTATCGAAGTTACTGTTACCTGTCATAATTAGTATCGTTGTTACTGTTTTCCGTCATAATTAGTATCGAAGTTACTGTAACCTGTCATAATTAGTATCGAAGTTACAGTTACCTGTCATAATTAGTTTCGAAGTTACAGTTACTTGTCATAATTAGTATCGAAGTTACTGTTACCTGTCATAATTAGTATCGAAGTTACAGTTACCTGCCATAATTTGTATCGAAATTACAGTTACATGTCATAATTAGTAACGAAGTTACAGTTACCTGCCAAAATTAGTATCGTAGTTCCTGTTACCAGTCATAATTAGTATCGACGTTACTGTTACCTGCCATAATTTGTATCGAAATAACAGTTACTTGTCATAATTAGTAACGATGTTACAGTTACCTGTCATAAGTATTTTCGAAGTTACAGTTACTTGTCATAATTAGTAACGAAGTTAGGGTTACTTGTTATAATTAGTATCGAAGTTACAGTTACCTGTCATAATTAGTATCGAAGTTACAGTTACTTGACATAATTAATATCGAAGTTACTGTTACCTGTCATAATTAATATCGAAGTTACAGTTAACTGCCATAATTTGTATCGAAATTACAGTTACTTGTCATAATTAGCATCGATGTTACAGTTACTTGTCATAATTAGTTTCGAAGTTACAGTTACTTGTCATAATTAGTATCGAAGTAACTTACTTGTCACAATAGGTATCGAAGTTACTGTTACCTGTCATAATTAGTATCGAAGTTACAGTTACCTGCCATAATTTGTATCGAAATTACAGTTACCTGTCATAATTGGTAAAGAAGTTACAGTTTCCTGTCATAATTAGGATCGAAGTTACAGTTACTTGTCATAATTAGTATCGAAGTTACTGTTACCTGTCATAATTAGTATCGAAGTTACATTTAACTGCCATAATT
The DNA here is from genome assembly GCA_946902985.2 of Meconema thalassinum. Lineage (NCBI taxonomy): Eukaryota > Metazoa > Arthropoda > Insecta > Orthoptera > Tettigoniidae > Meconema > Meconema thalassinum. The sequence continues at coordinate 1,659,922,614 of OX336388.2, forward strand.
TGTATTGAAATTACAGTTACTTGTCATAATTAGTAACGAAGTTACAGTTAACTGTCATAATTAGTATCGAAGTTACAGTTACCTGCCATAATTAGTATCGAAGTTACTGTTACCTGTCATAATTAGTATCGAAATTACTGTTTTCTGCCATAATTAGTATAGAAGTTACTGTTACCTGTCATAATTAGTATCGAAGTTACAGTAACCTGCCATCATTTGTATCGAAATTACAGTTACTTGTCCTAATTAGTAACGAAGTTACAGTTACCTGTCATAATTAGTATCGAAGTTACAGTAACATGTCATAATTAGTATCGAAGTTACAGTTACCTGTCATAATTTGTATCGAAGTTACTGTTACCTGCCATCATTTGTATCGAAATTACAGTTACCTGACATAATTTGTATCGAAATTACAGTTACTTGTCATAATTTGTAAAGAATTTACTGTTTCCTGTCATAATTAGTATCGAAGTTACAGTTACTCGTCATAATTAGTATAGAGGTTACTGTTACCTGTCATAATTAGTATTGAAGTTACATTTAACTGCCATAATTTTTATCGAAATTACAGTTACTTGTCATAATTAGTAACGAAGTTACAGTTAACTGTCATTATTAGTATCGAAGTTACAGTTACCTGCCATAATTAGTATCGAAGTTACTGATACCTGTCATAATTAGTTTCGAAGTTACTGTTTTCTGTCATAATTAGTATCGAAGTTACTGTTACCTGTCATAATTAGTATCGAAGTTACAGTTACCTGCCATCATTTGTATCGAAATTACAGTTACTTGTCATAATTAGTAACGAAGTTACAGTTACCTGTCATAATTAGTATCGAAGTTACAGTTACCTGTCATAATTAGTATCGAAGTTACTGTTACCTGCCATAATTTGTATCGAAATTACCGTTACTTGCCTTAATTAGTAAAGAAGTTACAGTTACCTGTCATAATTTGTATAGAAATTACAGTTACTTGTCATAATTGGTATCGATGTTACTGTTACCTGCCATAATTAGTATCGAAATTACAGTTACCTGTCATAATTACTATGGAAGTTATTGTTACCTGCCATAATTTGTATCGAAATTACCGTTACTTGCCTTAATTAGTAAAGAAGTTACAGTTACCTGTCATAATTTGTATAGAAATTACAGTTACTTGTCATAATTAGTATCGATGTTACTGTTACCAGTCATAATTGGTATCGAAGTTACTGTTTTCTGTCATAATTAGTATCGAAGTTACTGTTACCTGTCATAACTAATATCGAAGTTACTGTTACCTGTCATAATTAGTATCGAAGTTACAGTTACCTGCCATAATTTGTATCGAAATTACAGTTACCTGTCATAATTGGTAAAGAAGTTACAGTTTCCTGTCATAATTAGGATCGAAGTTACAGTTACTTGTCATAATTAGTATCGAAGTTACTGTTACCTGTCATAATTAGTATCGCAGTTACATTTAACTGCCATAATTTGTATTGAAATTACAGTTACTTGTCATAATTAGTAACGAAGTTACAGTTAACTGTCATAATTAGTATCGAAGTTACAGTTACCTGCCATAATTAGTATCGAAGTTACTGTTACCTGTCATAATTAGTATCGAAATTACTGTTTTCTGCCATAATTAGTATAGAAGTTACTGTTACCTGTCATAATTAGTATCGAAGTTACAGTAACCTGCCATCATTTGTATCGAAATTACAGTTACTTGTCCTAATTAGTAACGAAGTTACAGTTACCTGTCATAATTAGTATCGAAGTTACAGTAACATGTCATAATTAGTATCGAAGTTACAGTTACCTGTCATAATTTGTATCGAAGTTACTGTTACCTGCCATCATTTGTATCGAAATTACAGTTACTTGTCATAATTAGTATCGAAGTTACTGTTACCTGTCATAATTAGTATCGAAGTTACGGTTACCTGCCATCATTTGTATCGAAATTACAGTTTCTTGTCATAATTAGTATCGAAATTACAGTTACTTGCCATATTTAGTTACGAAGTTACAGTTACCTGTCATAATTTGTATCGAAATTACAGTTACTTGTCCAAATTAGTAGCGAAGTTACAGTTACCTGTCATAATTAGTATCGAAGTTACTCTTACCTGTCATAATTAGTATCGAAGTTACAGTTACCTGCCATAATTTGTATCGAAATTACAGTTACTTGTCATAATTAGTAACGAAATTACAGTTACTTGTCATAATTAGTATCGAAGTTACTGTTACCTGTCATAACTAGTATCGATGTTACTGTTTTCTGTCATAATTAGTATCGAAGTTACTGTTACCTGTCATAATTAGTATCGAAGTTACAGTTACCTGCCATAATTTGTATCGAAATTACAATTACTTGTCTTAATTTGTAACGAAGTTACAGTTACCTGTCATAATTAGTATCGAAGTTACAGTTACTTGTCTTAATTATTATCGAAGTTACTCTTTCCTGCCATAATTAGTATCGAAGTTAGTTACCTGGCATAATATATATCGAAATTACAGTTACTTGTCTTAATTAGTAACGAAGTTACAGTTACCTGTCATAATTAGTATCGAAGTTACTGTTACCTGCCATAATTAGTAACGAAGTTACAGTTAACTGTAATAATTAGTATCGAAGTTACAGTTACCTGCCATAATTAGTATCGACGTTACTGTTACCTGTCATAATTAGTTTCGAAGTTACTGTTTTCTGTCATAATTAGTATCGATGTTACTGTTACCTGTCATAATTAGTATCGAAGTTACAGTTACCTGCCATCATTTGTATCGAAAATACAGTTACTTGTCATAATTAGTAACGAAGTTACAGTTACCTGTCATAACTAGTATCGAAGTTACAGTTACCTGTCATAATTAGTATAGAAGTTACTGTTACCTGCCATAATTTGTATCGAAATTACAGTTACTTACCTTAATTAGTAAAGAAGTTACAGTTACCTGTCATAATTTGTATCGAAATTACAGTTACTTGTCATAATTAGTATCGATGTTACTGTTACCTGCCATAATTAGTATCGAAATTACAGTTACCTGTCATAATTACTATCGAAGTTATTGTTACCTGCCATAATTTGTATCGAAATTAGAGTTACTTGTCATAATTAGTATCGAAATTACAGTTACCTGCCATAATTAGTATCGAAGTTACTGTTACCAGTCATAATTTGTATCGAAGTTACTGTTTTCTGTCATAATTAGTATCGAAGTTACTGTTACCTGTCATAACTAATATCGAAGTTACTGTCACCTGTCAAAATTAGTATCGAAGTTACAGTTACCTGCCATAATAGGTATCGAAGTTACTGTTACCTGTCATAATTAGTATCGTTGTTACCGTTTTCCGTCATAATTAGTATCGAAGTTACTGTTACCTGTCATAATTAGTATCGTTGTTACTGTTTTCCACCATAATTAGTATCGAAGTTACTGTTACCTGTCATAATTAGTATCGAAGTTACAGTTACCTGCCATAATTTGTACCGAAATTACAGTTACATGTCATAATTAGTAACGAAGTTACAGTTACCTGCCATTATTAGTATCGATGTTCCTGTTACCAGTCATAATTAGTATCGAAGTTACTATTACCTGTCATAATTAGTATCGAAGTTACAGTTACCTGACATAATTTGTATCGAAATTACAGTTACTTGTCATAATTATTAACGATGTTACAGTTACCTGTCATAATTAGTTTCGAAGTTACAGTTACTTGTCATAATTAGTATCGAAGTAACTGTTACTTGTCATAATTAGTATCGAAGTTACTGTTACCTGTCATAATTAGTATCGAAGATACAGTTACCTGACATAATTTGTATCGAAATTACAGTTACATGTCATAATTTGTAAAGAAGCTACTGTTTCCTGTCATAATTAGTATCGAAGTTACAGTTACTCGTCATAATTAGAATAGAGGTTACTGTTACCTGTCATAATTAGTATTGAAGTTACATTTAACTGCCATAATTTTTCTCGAAATTACAGTTACTTGTCATAATTAGTAACGAAGTTACAGTTAACTGTCATTATTAGTATCGAAGTAACAGTTACCTGCCATAATTAGAATCGAAGTTACTGTTACCTGTCATAATTAGTTTCGAAGTTACTGTTTTCTGTCATAATTAGTATCGAAGATACTGTTACCTGTCATAATTAGTATCGAAGTTACAGTTACCTGCCATCATTTGTATCGAAATAACAGTTACTTGTCATAATTAGCAACGAAGTTACAGTTTCCTGTCATAATTAGTATCGAAGTTACAGTTACCTGTCATAATTAGTATCGAAGTTACTGTTACCTGCCATAATTTGTATCGAAATTACCGTTACTTGCCTTAATTATTAAAGATGTTACAGTTACCTGTCATAATTTGTATCGAAATTACAGTTACTTGTCATAATTAGTATCGATGTTACTGTTACCTGCCATAATTAGTATCGAAATTACAGTTACCTGTCATAATTACTATCGAAGTTATTGTTACCTGCCATAATTTGTATCGAAATTAGAGTTACTTGTCATAATTACTATCGAAATTACAGTTACCTGCCATAATTAGTATCGATGTTACTGTTACCAGTCATAATTGGTATCGAAGTTACTGTTTTCTGTCATAATTAGTATCGAAGTTAGTGTTACCTTTCATAACTAATATCGAAGTTACTGTTACCTGTCATAATTAGTATCGAAGTTACAGTTACCTGCCATAATTTGTATCGAAATTACAGTTACTTGTCATAATTAGTAACGAAGTTATAGTTAACTGTCATAATTAGTTTCGAAGTTACAGTTACCTGCCATAATTAGTATCGAAGTTACTGTTACCTGTCATAATTAGTATCGTTGTTGCTGTTTTCCGTCATAATTATTTTCGAAGTTACTGTTACCTGTCATAATTAGTATCGTTGGTACTGTTTTCCGTCATAATTAGTATCGAAGTTACTGTTACCTGTCATAATTAGTATCGAAGTTACAGTTACCTGCCATAATTTGTATCGAAATTACAGTTACATGTCATAATTAGTAACGAAGTTACAGTTACCTGCCAAAATTAGTATCGAAGTTCCTGTTACCAGTCATAATTAGTATCGAAGTTACTGTTACCTGCCATAATTTGTATCGAAATAACAGTTACTTGTCATAATTAGTAACGATGTTACAGTTACCTGTCATAAGTAGTTTCGAAGTTACAGTTACTTGTCATAATTATTAACGAAGTTAGGATTACTTGTCATAATTAGTATCGAAGTAACAGTTACCTGTCATAGTTAGTATCGAAGTTACAGTTACTTGACATAATTAATATCGAAGTTACTGTTACCTGTCATTATTAATATCGAAGTTACAGTTAACTGCCATAATTTGTATCGAAATTACAGTTACTTGTCATAATTAGCAGCGATGTTACAGTTACTTGACATAATTAGTTACCAAGTTACAGTTACTTGTCATAATTAGTATCGAAGTAACTGTTAGTTGTCACAATCAGTATCGAAGTTACTGTTACCTGTCATAATTAGTATCGAAGTTACAGTTACCTGCCATAATTTGTATCGAAATTACAGTTACCTGTCATAATTGGTAAAGAAGTTACAGTTTCCAGTCATAATTAGGATCGAAGTTACAGTTACTTGTCATAATTAGTATCGAAGTTACTGTTACCTGTCATAATTAGTATCGATGTTACATTTAACTGCCATAATTTGTATCGAAATTACAGTTACTTGTCATAATTAGTAACGAAGTTACAGTTAACTGTCATAATTAGTATCGAAGTTACAGTAACCTGCCATAATTAGTATCGAAGTTACTGTTACCTGTCATAATTAGTATCGAAGTTACTGTTTTCTGCCATAATTAGTATAGAAGGTACTGTTACCTGTCATAATTAGTATCGAAGTTACAGTTACCTGCCATCATTTGTATCGAAATTACAGTTAATTGTCCTAATTAGTAACGAAGTTACAGTTACCTGTCATAATTAGTATCGAAGTTACAGTAACCTGTCATAATTAGTATCGAAGTTACAGTTACCTGTCATAATTTGTATCGATGTTACAGTTACCTGCCATCATTTGTATCGAAATTACGGTTACTTGTCATAATTAGTATCAATGTTACTGTTACCTGTCATAATAAGTATCGAAGTTACGGTTACCTGCCATCATTTGTATCGAAATTACAGTTTCTTGTCATAATTGGTATCGAAATTACAGTTACTTGCCATATTTAGTTACGAAATTACAGTTACCTGTCATAATTTGTATCGAAATTACAGTTACTTGTCATAATTAGTATCGAAGTTTCAGTTACCTGTCATAATTAGTATCGAAGTTACGGTTACCTGTCATAATTTGTATCGAAATTACAGTTACTTGTCCAAATTAGTAGCGAAGTTACAGTTACCTGTCATAATTAGTATCGAAGTTACTCTTACCTGTCATAATTAGTATCGAAGTTACAGTTACCTGCCAAAATTTGTATCGAAATTACAGTTACTTGTCATAATTAGTAACGAAGTTACATTTACTTGTCATAATTAGTATCGAAGTAACTGTTACCTGTCATAACTAGTATCGATGTTACTGTTTTCTGTCATAATTAGTATCGAAGTTACTGTTACCTGTCATAATTAGTATCAAAGTTACAGTTACCTGCCATAATTTGTATCGAAATTACAATTACTTGTCTTAATTTGTAACGAAGTTACAGTTACCTGTCATAATTAGTATCGAAGTTACAGTTACTTGTCTAAATTAGTATCGAAGTTACTGTTTCCTGCCATAATTAGTATCGAAGTTAGTTACCTGGCATAATATGTATCGAAATTACAGTTACTTGTCATAATTAGTAACGAAGTTACAGTTACCTGACATAATTAGTATCGAAGTTACTGTTACCTGTCATAATTAGTATCGAAGTTACAGTTACCTGCCATCATTTGTATCGAAATTGCAGTTACTTGTCATAATTAGTAAAGAAGTTACAGTTACCTGTCATAATTAGTATCGAAGTTACAGTTACCTGTCATAATTAGTATCGAAGTTACTGTTACCTGCCATATTTTGTATTGAAATTGCAGTTACTAGCCATAATTAGTAACGAAGTTACAGTTACCTGTCATAATTTGTATCGAAATTACAGTGACTTGTCGTAATTAGTATCGAAGTTACAGTTACCTGTCATAATAAGTAACGAAGTTACTGTTACCTGCTATTATTTGTATTGAAATTACAGTTACTTGTCATAATTAGTATCGAAATTACAGTTACCTGCCATAATTAGTATCGAAGTTACTGTCACCTGTCATAATTAGTATCGAAGTTACAGTTACCTGCCATAATTTGTATCGAAATTATAGTTACTTGTCATAATTAGTAACGATGTTACAGTTACCTGTCATAAGTAGTTTCGGAGTTACATTACTTGTCATAATTGGAATCGAAGTTACTGTTACTTGTCATAATTAGTATCGAAGTTACTGTTACCTGTCATAATTAGTATGGAAATAACCGTTACCTGCCATAATTTGTATCGAAATTACAGTTATTTGTCATAATTAGTAACGAAATTACAGTTACCTGTCATAATTAGTATCGATGTTACAGTTACAAGTCATAATTAGTATCGAAGTTACTGCTACCTGTCATAATTAGTATCGAAGTTACAGTTACCTGCCATAATGTATTGAAACTACAGTTACTTGTCATAATTAGTAACGATGTTACAGTTACCTGCCAAAATTAGTACCGTAGTTCCTGTTACCAGTCATAATTAGTATCGAAGTTACTGTTACCTGCCATAATTTGTATCGAAATAACAGTTACTTGTCATAATTAGTAACGATGTTACAGTTACCTGTCATAAGTTGTTTCGAAGTTACAGTTACTTGTCATAATTAGTAACGAAGTTAGGGTTACTTGCTATAATTAGTATCGAAGTTACAGTTACCTGTCATAATTAGTATCGAAGTTACAGTTACTTGACATAATTAATATCGAAGTTACTGTTACCTGTCATAATTAATATCGAAGTTACAGTTAACTGCCATAATTTGTATCGAAATTACAGTTACTTGTCATAATTAGCAACGATGTTACAGTTACTTGTCATAATTAGTTTCGAAGTTACAGTTACTTGTCATAATTAGTATCGAAGTAACTTACTTGTCACAATAGGTATCGAAGTTACTGTTACCTGTCATAATTAGTATCGAAGTTACAGTTACCTGCCATAATTTGTATCGAAATAACAGTTACCTGTCATAATTGGTAAAGAAGTTACAGTTTCCTGTCATAATTAGGATCGAAGTTACAGTTACTTGTCATAATTAGTATCGAAGTTACTGTTACCTGTCATAATTAGTATCGAAGTTACATTTAACTGCCATAATTTGTATTTAAATTACAGTTACTTGTCATAATTAGTAACGAAGTTACAGTTAACTGTCATAATTAGTATCGAAGTTACAGTTACCTGCCATAATTAGTATCGAAGTTACTGTTACCTGTCATAATTAGTATCGAAGTTACTGTTTTCTGCCATAATTAGTATAGAAGTTACTGTTACCTGTCATAATTAGTATCGAAGTTACAGTAACCTGCCATCATTTGTATCGAAATTACAGTTACTTGTCCTAATTAGTAACGAAGTTACAGTTACCTGTCATAATTAGTATCGAAGTTACAGTAACATGTCATAATTAGTATCGAAGTTACAGTTACCTGTCATAATTTGTATCGAAGTTACTGTTACCTGCCATCATTTGTATCGAAATTACAGTTACTTGTCATAATTAGTATCGAAGTTACTGTTACCTGTCATAATTAGTATCGAAGTTACGGTTACCTGCCATCATTTGTATCGAAATTACAGTTTCTTGTCATAATTATTATCGAAATTACAGTTACTTGCCATATTTAGTTACGAAGTTACAGTTACCTGTCATAATTTGTATCGAAATTACAGTTACTTGTCCAAATTAGTAGCGAAGTTACAGTTACCTGTCATAATTAGTATCGAAGTTACTCTTACCTGTCATAATTAGTATCGAAGTTACAGTTACCTGCCATAATTTGTATCGAAATTACAGTTACTTGTCATAATTAGTAACGAAGTTACAGTTACTTGTCATAATTAGTATCGAAGTTACTGTTACCTGTCATAACTAGTATCGATGTTACTGTTTTCTGTCATAATTAGTATCGAAGTTACTGTTACCTGTCATAATTAGTATCGAAGTTACAGTTACCTGCCATAATTTGTATCGAAATTACAATTACTTGTCTTAATTTGTAACGAAGTTACAGTTACCTGTCATAATTAGTATCGAAGTTACAGTTACTTGTCTTAATTAGTATCGAAGTTACTGTTTCCTGCCATAATTAGTATCGAAGTTAGTTACCTGGCATAATATATATCGAAATTACAGTTACTTGTCATAATTAGTAACGAAGTTACAGTTACCTGTCATAATTAGTATCGAAGTTACTGTTACCTGCCATAATTAGTAACGAAGTTACAGTTAACTGTAATAATTAGTATCGAAGTTACAGTTACCTGCCATAATTAGTATCGACGTTACTGTTACCTGTCATATTTAGTTTCGAAGTTACTGTTTTCTGTCATAATTAGTATCGATGTTACTGTTACCTGTCATAATTAGTATCGAAGTTACTCTTACCTGTCATAATTAGTATCGAAGTTACAGTTACCTGCCATAATTTGTATCGAAATTACAGTTACTTGTCATAATTAGTAACGAAGTTACAGTTACTTGTCATAATTAGTATCGAAGTTACTGTTACCTGTCATAACTAGTATCGATGTTACTGTTTTCTGTCATAATTAGTATCGAAGTTACTGTTACCTGTCATAATTAGTATCGAAGTTACAGTTACCTGCCATAATATATATCGAAATTACAGTTACTTGTCATAATTAGTAACGAAGTTACAGTTACCTGTCATAACTAGTATCGAAGTTACAGTTACCTGTCATAATTAGTATAGAAGTTACTGTTACCTGCCATAATTTGTATCGAAATTACAGTTACTTGCCTTAATTAGTAAAGAAGTTACAGTTACCTGTCATAATTACTATCGAAGTTATTGTTACCTGCCATAATTTGTATCGAAATTAGAGTTACTTGTCATAATTAGTATCGAAATTACAGTTACCTGCCATAATTAGTATCGAAGTTACTGTTACCAGTCATAATTTGTATCGAAGTTACTGTTTTCTGTCATAATTAGTATCGAAGTTACTGTTACCTGTCATAACTAATATCGAAGTTACTGTCACCTGTCATAATTAGTATCGAAGTTACAGTTACCTGCCATAATAGGTATCGAAGTTACTGTTACCTGTCATAATTAGTATCGTTGTTACCGTTTTCCGTCATAATTAGTATCGAAGTTACTGTTACCTGTCATAATTAGTATCGTTGTTACTGTTTTCCATCATAATTAGTATCGAAGTTACTGTTACCTGTCATAATTAGTATCGAAGTTACAGTTACCTGCCATAATTTGTATCGAAATTACAGTTACATGTCATAATTAGTAACGAAGTTACAGTTACCTGCCATTATTAGTATCGAAGTTCCTGTTACCAGTCGTAATTAGTATCGAAGTTACTATTACCTGTCATAATTAGTATCGAAGTTACAGTTACCTGACATAATTTGTATCGAAATTACAGTTACTTGTCATAATTATTAACGATGTTACAGTTACCTGTCATAATTAGTTTCGAAGTTACAGTTACTTGTCATAATTAGTATCGAAGTAACTGTTACTTGTCATAATTAGTATCGAAGTTACTGTTACCTGTCATAATTAGTATCGAAGTTACAGTTACCTGACATAATTTGTATCGAAATTACAGTTACTTGTCATAATTTGTAAAGAAGCTACTGTTTCCAGTCATAATTAGTATCGAAGTTACAGTTACTCGTCATAATTAGTATAGAGGTTACTGTTACCTGTCATAATTAGTATTGAAGTTACATTTAACTGCCATAATTTTTATCGAAATTACAGTTACTTGCCATAATTAGTAACGAAGTTACTGTTAACTGTCATTATTAGTATCGAAGTTACAGTTACCTGCCATAATTAGAATCGAAGTTACTGTTACCTGTCATAATTAGTTTCGAAGTTACTGTTTTCTGTCATAATTAGTATCGAAGATACTGTTACCTGTCATAATTAGTATCGAAGTTACAGTTACCTGCCATCATTTGTATCGAAATAACAGTTACTTGTCATAAATAGTAACGAAGTTACAGTTTCCTGTCATAATTAGTATCGAAGTTACAGTTACCTGTCATAATTAGTATCGAAGTTACTGTTACCTGCCATAATTTGTATCGAAATTACCGTTACTTGCCTTAATTATTAAAGATGTTATAGTTAATTGTCATAATTTGTATCGAAATTACAGTTACTTGTCATAAATAGTATCGATGTTACTGTTACCTGCCATAATTAGTATCGAAATTACAGTTACCTGTCATAATTACTATCGAAGTTATTGTTACCTGCCATAATTTGTATCGAAATTACAGTTACATGTCATAATTACTATCGAAATTACAGTTACCTGCCATAATTAGTATCGATGTTACTGTTACTAGTCATAATTGGTATCGAAGTTACTGTTTTCTGTCATAATTAGTATCGAAGTTACTGTTACCTGTCATAACTAATATCGAAGTTACTGTTACCTGTCATAATTAGTATCGAAGTTACAGTTACCTGCCATAATTTGTATCGAAATTACAGTTACTTGTCATAATTAGTAACGAAGTTACAGTTAACTGTCATAATTAGTATCGAAGTTACAGTTACCTGCCATAATTAGTATCGAAGTTACTGTTACCTCTCATAATTAGTATCGTTGTTACTGTTTTCCGTCATAATTATTTTCGAAGTTACTGTTACCTGTCATAATTAGTATCGTTGGTACTGTTTTCCGTCATAATTGGTATCGAAGTTACTGTTACCTGTCATAATTAGTATCGAAGTTACAGTTACCTGCCATAATTTGTATCGAAATTACAGTTACATGTCATAATTAGTAAATAAGTTACAGTTACCTGCCAAAATTAGTATCGAAGTTCCTGTTACCAGTCATAATTAGTATCGAAGTTACTGTTACCTGCCATAATTTGTATCGAAATAACAGTTACTTGTCATAATTAGTAACGATGTTACAGTTACCTGTCATAAGTAGTTTCGAAGTTACAGTTACTTGTCATAATTGGTAACGAAGTTAGGGTTACTTGTCATAATTAGTATCGAAGTTACAGTTACCTGTCATAATTAGTATCGAAGTTACAGTTACTTGACATAATTAATATCGAAGTTACTGTTACCTGTCATAATTAATATCGAAGTTACAGTTAACTGCCATAATTTGTATCGAAATTACAGTTACTTGTCATAATTAGCAACGATGTTACAGTTACTTGACATAATTAGTTACCAAGTTACAGTTACTTGTCATAATTAGTATCGAAGTAACTGTTAGTTGTCACAATCAGTATCGAAGTTACTGTTACCTGTCATAATTAGTATCGAAGTTACAGTTACCTGCCATAATTTGTATCGAAATTACAGTTACCTGTCATAATTGGTAAAGAAGTTACAGTTTCCAGTCATAATTAGGATCGAAGTTACAGTTACTTGTCATAATTAGTATCGAAGTTACTGTTACCTGTCATAATTAGTATCGAAGTTACATTTAACTGCCATAATTTGTATCGAAATTACAGTTACTTGTCATAATTAGTAACGAAGTTACAGTTGACTGTCATAATTAGTATCGATGTTACAGTTACCTGCCATAATTAGTATCGAAGTTACTGTTACCTGTCATAATTAGTATCGAAGTTACTGTTTTCTGCCATAATTAGTATAGAAGGTACTGTTACCTGTCATAATTAGTATCGAAGTTACAGTTACCTGCCATCATTTGTATCGAAATTACAGTTAATTGTCCTAATTAGAAACGAAGTTACAGTTACCTGTCATAATTAGTATCGAAGTTACAGTAACCTGTCATAAATAGTATCGAAGTTACAGTTACCTGTCATAATTTGTATCGATGTTACAGTTACCTGCCATCATTTGTATCGAAATTACAGTTACTTGTCATAATTAGTATCAAAGTTACTGTTACCTGCTATTATTTGTATTGAAATTACAGTTACTTGTCATAATTAGTATCGAAATTACAGTTACCTGCCATAATTAGTATCGAAGTTACTGTCACCTGTCATAATTAGTATCGAAGTTACAGTTACCTGCCATAATTTGTATCGAAATTACAGTTACTTGTCATAATTAGTAACGATGTTACAGTTACCTGTCATAAGTAGTTTCGGAGTTACATTACTTGTCATAATTGGAATCGAAGTTACTGTTACTTGTCATAATTAGTATCGAAGTTACTGTTACCTGTCATAATTAGTATCGAAATAACAGTTACCTGCCATAATTTGTATCGAAATTACAGTTACTTGTCATAATTAGTAGCGAAGTTACAGTTACCTGTCATAATTAGTATCGAAGTTACTCTTACCTGTCATAATTAGTATCGAAGTTACAGTTACCTGCCAAAATTTGTATCGAAATTACAGTTACTTGTCATAATTAGTAACGAAGTTACAGTTACTTGTCATAATTTGTATCGAAGTAACTGTTACCTGTCATAACTAGTATCGATGTTACTGTTTTCTGTCATAATTAGTATCGAAGTTACTGTTACCTGTCATAATTAGTATCAAAGTTACAGTTACCTGCCATAATTTGTATCGAAATTACAATTACTTGTCTTAATTTGTAACGAAGTTACTGTTACCTGTCATAATTAGTATCGAAGTAACAGTTACTTGTCTTAATTAGTATCGAAGTTACTGATTCCTGCCATAATTAGTATCGAAGTTAGTTACCTGGCATAATATGTATCGAAATTACAGTTACTTGTCATAATTAGTAACGAAGTTACAGTTACCTGTCATAACTAGTATCGAAGTTACTGTTACCTGTCATAATTAGTATCGAAGTTACAGTTACCTGCCATCATTTGTATCGAAATTGCAGTTATTTGTCATAATTAGTAAAGAAGTTACAGTTACCTGTCATAATTAGTATCGAAGTTACAGTTACCTGTCATAATTAGTATCGAAGTTACTGTTACCTGCCATAATTTGTATTGAAATTGCAGTTACTTGCCATAATTAGTAACGAAGTTACAGTTACCTGTCATAATTTGTATCGAAATTACAGTGACTTGTCATAATTAGTATCGAAGTTACAGTTACCTGTCATAATAAGTAACGAAGTTACTGTTACCTGCTATTATTTGTATTGAAATTACAGTTACTTGTCATAATTAGTATCGAAATTACAGTTACCTGCCATAATTAGTATCGAAGTTACTGTCACCTGTCATAATTAGTGTCGAAGTTACAGTTACCTGCCATAATTTGTATCGAAATTACAGTTACTTGTCATAATTAGTAACGATGTTACAGTTACCTGTCATAAGTAGTTTCGGAGTTACAGTTACTTGTCATAATTGGAATCGAAGTTACTGTTACTTGTCATAATTAGTATCGAAGTTACTGTTACCTGTCATAATTAGTATCGAAATTACAGTTACCTGCCATAATTTGTATCGAAATTACAGTTATTTGTCATAATTAGTAACGAAGTTACAGTTGCCTGTCATAATTAGTATCGATGTTACAGTTACAAGTCATAATTAGTATCGAAGTTACTGCTACCTGTCATAATTAGTATCGAAGTTACAGTTACCTGCCATAAGGTATTGAAACTACAGTTACTTGTCATAATTAGTAACGAAGTTACAGTTAAGTGTAATAATTCGTATCGAAGTAACAGTTACCTGCCATAATTAGTATCGAAGTTACTGTTACCTGTCATAATTAGTATCGTTGTTACTGTTTTCTGTCATAATTAGTTTCGAAGTTACTGTTACCTGTCATAATTAGTATCGAAGTTACAGTTACCTGCCATAATTTGTATCGAAATTACAGTTACATGTCATAATTAGTAACGAAGTTACAGTTACCTGCCATAATTAGTATCGAAATTACATTTGCCTGTCATAATTAGTAACGAAGTTACAGTTACCTGTCATAATTAGTATCGAAGTTACTGTTACCTGTCATAAGTAGTATCGAAGTTAGAGTTACCTGCCATAATTTTTATCAAAATTACATGTTCTTGTCGTAATTAGTAACGAAGCTAGAGTTACTTGTCATAATTAGTATCGAAGTTACAGTTACCTGTCATAATTAGTACCTAAGTTACAGTTACTTGACATAATTAGTATCGAAGTTACTGTTACCTGTCATAATTAGTATCGAAGTTACAGTTACCTGCCATAATTTGTTCGAAATTACAGTTACTTGTCATAATTAGTAACGATGTTACTGTTACCTGTCATAATTAGTTTCGAAGTTACTGTTACTTGTCATATTTAATAACGAAGTTACAGTTACCTGTCATAATTAGTATCGAAGTTACAGTTACTTGCCATAATTAGTAACGAATTTACAGTTAAGTGTCATAATTAGTATCTAAGTTACAGTTACCTGCCATAATTGGTATCGAAGTTACTGTTACCTGTCTTAATTAGTATCGAAGTTACAGTTACCTGCCATAATTAGTATCGAAATTACAGTTACATGTCATAATTAGTAACGAAGTTACAGTTACCTGCCATAATTAGTATCGAAATTACAGTTACATGTCATAATTTGTAATGAAGTTACAGTTACCTGTCATAATTAGTATCGAAGTTACTGTTACCTGTCATAAGTAGTATCGAAGTTACAGTTACCAGCCATAATTTTTATCAAAATTACAATTTCTTGTCATAATTAGTAACGAAGTTAGAGTTACTTGTCATAATTAGTATCGAAGTTACAGTTACCTGTCATAATTAGTATCGAAGTTACTGTTACTTGACATAATTAGTTTCGAAGTTACTGTTACCTGTCATAATTAGTATCGAAGTTACAGTTACCTGTCATAATTAGTATCGAAGTTACAGTTAATTGACATAATTAGTATCGAAGTTACTGTTACCTGTCATAATTAGTATCGAAGTTACAGTTACCTGCCATAATTTGTGTCGAAATTACAGTTACTTGTCATAATTAGTAACGATGTTACTGTTACCTGTCATATTTAGTTTCGAAGTTACAGTTACTTGTCATAATTAGTATCGAAGTAACTGTTACTTTTCATAATTAGTATCGAAGTTACTGTTACCTGTCATAATTAGTATCGAAGTTACAGTTATCTGTCATAATATGTATCGAAATAACAGTAACATGTCATAATTAGTAACGAAGATACAGTTTCCAGTCATAATTAGTATCGAAGTTACAGTTACTTGTCATAATTAGTATAGAATGAACCGTTTTTATCAGTTTCATTTTTTTTTTTTTATTATTATTATTATTATTATTATCATCATCATTTCCTTCATGTCGCATTATTGTGACATACGTTTCTCTGTCTTACCTACTGCGTTCAAACTTTGTAATTCTGCGTAAATGTTTCGTCAGGTGGTGAAACTTTTCACCCCTACTGACACTGTGTTACCATTGGTTGAAGCATAACTTGTTACTAGGCTTTGCTTCTCCCATTGGCCCCCTTTATGTTCTGGAGAGGGGGAGTTCTACGACTTATTTTTCCCGAGCGGCGTTACTGCGTTCCTTTTAGAGAAGGTGCCTTCCTTCCATTTCTGACCATCATGTGAAACGGTCACAGCCTAGGTGTGTCGGGCTTTTCGCCTGTGCCCAACGCAACTAAACAGGCTGGAGAGATTTACAGTCTCGAGGTAACGTCCATCTTGAAGATTTCGACATCCGCATCATCACGAACTAGCAAGAACAATGATTACTATTTAATATATGAACTCACTGTATTTCTTTTTGAACGCAGTACTTTTGACGTTAGTGGCTAGTGTTGACGAGGAATGAAGGGGGTACCACCTTCATTTCACGGTCAGATTAGTCAACTGTTCATTTTTTTTGTATTCTCCTAGAGGTCCTTAGTACCCATTTTTTTAGTATTCAATTTTTTTCCCCCTTTACATTTTTTTTGCCTCTCCATTTGTACAAAAAAAAGAAATTTCCATGGCCAGGAAAATTCCTTTTTTTTTGGGAGAGCAGGGGAATTTTGAACCGTTTTTATCAGTTTCATTATTTTTTGTCATATTATTATTATTATTATTATTATCATCATCATTTCCTTCATGTCGCATTATTGTGACATACGTTTCTCTGTCTTACCTACTGCGTTCAAACTTTGTAATTCTGCGTAAATGTTTCGTCAGGTGGTGAAACTTTTCACCCCTACTGACACTGTGTTACCATTGGTTGAAGCATAACTTGTTACTAAGCTTTGCTTCTCCCATTGGCCCCCTTTATGTTCTGGAGAGGGGGAGTTCTACGACTTATTTTTTCCCGAGCGGCGTTACTGCGTTCCTTTTAGAGAAGGTGGCTTCCTTCCTTTTCTGACCATCATGTGAAACGGTCACAGCCTAGGTGTGTCGGGCTTTTCGCCCGTGCCAAACGCAACTAAACGTAAGTACGATTCGATCACTTGGTTTTATCTGGCATGCTATCATTTTTGAATTTCAGTTTATCAATTTCCCTTTCTTATGATGATGTGAATTCGATCCATGAACCCAAGTCCCTTCGCCTTTGTTTACGTTAGTTTAGCGAAGCCTCTGTGTTTATTTGTCATCCCTACCTTTCATGTAATCGGTTTTATTTTTACTCAAATCTCTCAGGTCTGAAATATATGCTACTTTTCTGCGAGGCTTACCAACGCTCTGTATTACGTCACAAATTGATGTGCACTCTTTCGAGCCATCTTTCATTTGATTGTCGTATCAGAGTTTGTTTTTTGGGTCAAGGTATCATTGGAGTAACGGAGCCATGTCTCATTTCGCCTCCTATTTGATCCTTCCCTCTGTTTTAGGAAAAGTGTGTGAGCGATGGTCTTTGTGTTAGTCACTGTCCATTCGTCATGCCTTAATTCCTTTGTTTCTTCGTATGTCGTTATATTTAGACATAACTACCTCTACGTAAGCCTATATTTTCCTACAAAGCATATTTCTTAGCTGATTGATTTTTTCTTTCATTTCCTGTCCCGGTAATGTCAATTAATTTAATGTAATGCTCATTTTCCTTTATTTTTATGTGTTAATTTTGTGTTGCTCCCTCTGGCTTCGTTATATTACGTAACTCCGTGTCATCCCCCCTCCCCCCACCCCCGTTTCCTACATACGCACCCTTCTCATCCCCTCCACTCTCACCCCCTACCCCATGATTTCACAACATCATGAGCTTTTATGTTCTGTTCTTGGCGCGGGGCATTCTAGTCCAGGTCATCCTCGTAAGTAGAGGTGTTCTCTTATTCGACTCATCCATACTCTCTATCTTTTTCGTTTTTGTTTTGTTTTTGTATTTTAAATTTTGGTTATCGAGTCGCGCTTACGGTTTAGTTGCACATTGATTGTAAGTACATTTTAATTAATCTTGTTTCATCTTTGTTAGTGCTTAAGTTCATTTATACACTTTTCTCTTGAGATTGTTTTTGTGACCCCCTTTCTTAGGTACCATCTTTAATCATTAATTTTATTTTATTTGTTATTAAGCGATTTTATATCTCTTCACGTTTACCTTTCATTTTGTGTTTAGATATATCCTTACTCTTATGCGCACCTGTTTTAGTTTACTTTAAATACAATAGTAAATAGTTCACTTGGTTTCGTCCTCTTTCATTTGTAATTTTAAGTTCCCTCATCTCTCGTTCGATTTCGTCGGTCTTGGCTTCGTACTGTAACGCAGTCACGACCTTCACGCTTCTGGGTTCTTCGATCAATTAGATAAATTCAATTCCGCTTTTGATTTGTTTTAAACAATTCATTCGATTCCTTTTTTGGAAAGTATCTTTCTTTCGATCCGGAATCTTGGGCCCAGCACGCATCGAAAGAGACATCCTTTCCCCGCTCCTTAGCGATCCTGTTTAAGGTGTTGTTTTCACTTCTACTGTATTTCCTCATGCCTCTGCTATTTTGTCTA
The DNA here is from genome assembly GCA_946902985.2 of Meconema thalassinum. Lineage (NCBI taxonomy): Eukaryota > Metazoa > Arthropoda > Insecta > Orthoptera > Tettigoniidae > Meconema > Meconema thalassinum. The sequence goes on from OX336388.2 coordinate 1,659,941,782, forward strand.
ACGTAAAAGCACAAAGCGGTGCAAGAAGTTACTGTTACCTGTCATAATTAGTATTGAAGTTACATTTAACTGCAATATTTTGTATCGAAATTACAGTTACTTGCCATAAATAGTAACGTAGTTACAGTTAACTGTCATTATTAGTATCGATGTTACAGTTACCTGCCATAATTAGTATCGAAGTTACTGTTACCTGTCATAATTAGTTTCGATGTTACTGTTTTCTGTCATAATTAGTAACGAAGTTACAGTTACCTGTCATAATTAGTATCGAAGTTACAGTTACCTGTCATAATTTGTATCGAAGTTACAGTTACCTGCCATCATTTGTATCGAAGTTACAGTTACTTGTCATAATTAGTATCGAAGTTACTGTTACCTGTCATAATTAGTATCGAAGTTACAGTTACCTGCCATCATTTGTATCGAAATTACAGTTACTTGTCATAATTAGTATCGAAACTACAGTTACTTGCCATATTTAGTAACGAAGTTACAGTTACCTGTCATAATTTGTATCGAAATGACAGTTACTTGTCATAATTAGTATCGAAGTTACAGTTACCTGTCATAATTAGTATCGAAGTTACTGTTACCTGTCATAATTTGTATCCTAATTACAGTTACTTGTCATAATTAGTAGTGAAGTTACAGTTACCTGTCATACTCAGTATCGAAGTTACTGTTACCTGTCATAATTAGTATCGAAGTTACAGTTACCTGCCATAATTTGTATCGAAATTACAGTTACTTGTCATAATTAGTAACGAAGTTACAGTTACTTGTCATAATTAGTATCTAAGTTACTGTTACCTGTCATAACTAGTATCGATGTTACTGTTTTCTGTCATAATTAGTATCGAAGTTACAGTTACCTGCCATAATTTGTATCGAAATTAAAGTTACCTGTCATAATTGGTAAAGAAGTTACAGTTTCCTGTCATAATTAGTATCGAAGTTACAGTTACCTGCCATAATTTGTATCGAAATTACAGTTACCTGTCATAATTGGTAAAGAAGTTACAGTTTCCTGTCATAATTAGTATCGAAGTTACAGTTACCTGCCATAATTAGTATCGAAGTTACTGTTACCTGTCATAATTAGTATCGAAGTTACTGTTTTCTGCCATAATTAGTATAGAAGTTACTGTTACCTGTCATAATTAGTATCGAAGTTACAGTTACCTGCCATCATTTGTATCGAAATTACAGTTACTTGTCCTAATTAGTAACGAAGTTACAGTTACCTGTCGTAATAAGTATCGAAGTTACAGTAACCTGTCATAACTAGTATCGAAGTTACAGTTACCTGTCATAATTTGTATCGAAGTTACAGTTACCTGCCATCATTTGTATCGAAATTACAGTTACTTGTCATAATTAGTATCGAAGTTACTGTTACCTGTCATAATTAGTATCGAAGTTACGGTTACCTGCCATCATTTGTATCGAAATTACAGTTTCTTGTCATAATTAGTATCGAAATTACAGTTACTTGCCATATTTAGTTACGAAGTTACAGTTACCTGTCATAATTTGTATCGAAATTACAGTTACTTGTCATAATTAGTAGCGAAGTTACAGTTACCTGTCAAAATTAGTATCGAAGTTACTCTTACCTGTCATAATTAGTATCGGAGTTACAGTTACCTGCCATAATTTGTATCGAAATTACAGTTACTTGTCATAATTAGTAACGAAGTTACAGTTTCTTGTCATAATTAGTATCGAAGTTACTGTTACCAGTCATAACTAGTATCGATGTTACTGTTTTCTGTCATAATAAGTATCGAAGTTACTGTTACCTGTCATAATTAGTATCGATGTTACAGTTACCTGCCATAATTTGTATCGAAATTACAATTACTTGTCTTAATTTGTAACGAAGTTACAGTTACCTGTCATAATTAGTATCGAAGTTACAGTTACTTGTCTTAATTAGTATCGAAGTTACAGTTACCTGTCATAATTAGTATCGAAGTTACTGTTACCTGCCATAATTTGTATTGAAATTGCAGTTACGTGCCATAATTAGTAACGAAGTTACAGTTACCTGTCATAATTTGTATCGAAATTACAGTGACTTGTCATAATCAGTATCGAAGATACAGTTACCTGTCATAATAAGTATCGAAGTTACTGTTACCTGCTATTATTTGTATTGAAATTACAGTTACTTGTCATAATTAGTATCGAAATTACAGTTACCTGCCATAATTAGTATCGAAGTAACTGTCACCTGTCATAATTACTATCGAAGTTACAGTTACCTGCCATAATTAGTATCGAAGTTACTGTTACCTGTCATAATTAGTATCGAAGTTACTGTTTTCTGCCATAATTTGTATTGAAATTGCAGTTACATGCCATAATTAGTAACGAAGTTACAGTTACCTGTCATAATTTGTATCGAAATTACAGTGACTTGTCATAATTAGTATCGAAGTTACAGTTACCTGTCATAATAAGTATCGAAGTTACTGTTACCTGCTATTATTTGTATTGAAATTACAGTTACTTGTCATAATTAGTATCGAAATTACTGTTTCCTGCCATATTTAGTATCGAAGTTAGTTACCTGGCATAATATGTATCGAAATTACAGTTACTTGTTATAATTAGTATCGACGTTACTGTTACCTGTCAAAATTAGTATCGATGTTACAGTTACCTGACATAATTTGTATCGAAATTACAGTTACTTGTCATAATTTGTAAAGAAGCTACTGTTTCCTGTCATAATTAGTATCGAAGTTACAGTCACTCGTCATAATTAGTAAAGAGGTTACTGTTACCTGTCATAATTAGTATTGAAGTTACATTTAACTGCCATAATTTTTATCGAAATTACAGTTACTTGTCATAATTAGTAACGAAGTTACAGTTAACTGTCATTATTAGTATCGAAGTTACAGTTACCTGCCATAATTAGTATCGAAGTTACTGTTACCTGTCATAATTAGTTTCGAAGTTACTGTTTTCTGTCATAATTAGTATCGAAGTTACTGTTACCTGTCATAATTAGTATCGAATTTACAGTTACCTGCCATCATTGTATCGAAATTACAGTTACTTGTCATAATTAGTAACGAAGTTACAGTTTCCTGTCATAATTAGTATCGAAGTTACAGTTACCTGTCATAATTAGTATCGAAATTACTGTTACCTGCCATAATTTGTATCGAAAATACCGTTACTTGCCTTACTTAGTAAAGAAGTTACAGTTACCTGTCATAATTTGTATCGAAATTACAGTTACTTGTCATAATTAGTATCGACGTTACTGTTACCTGCCATAATTAGTATGGAAATTACAGTTACCTGTCATAATTACTATCGAAGTTATTGTTACCTGCCATAATTTGTATCGAAATTAGAGTTACTTGTCATAATTACTATCGAAATTACAGTTACCTGCCATAATTAGTATCGAAGTTACTGTTACCTGTCATAATTGGTATCGAAGTTACTGTTTTCTGTCATAATTAGTATCGAAGTTACTGTTACCTGTCATAACTAATATCGAAGTTACTGTTACCTGTCATAATTAGTATCGAAGTTACAGTTACCTGCCATAATTTGTATCGAAATTACAGTTACTTGTCATAATTAGTAACGAAGTTACAGTTAACTGTCATAATTAGTATCGAAGTTACAGTTACCTGCCATAATTAGTATCGAAGTTACTGTTACCTGTCATAATTAGTATCGTTGTTACTGTTTTCCGTCATATATATTTTCGAAGTTACTGTTACCTGTCATAATTAGTATCGTTGTTACTGTTTTCCGTCATAATTAGTATCGAAGTTACTGTTACCTGTCATAATTAGTATCGAAGTTACAGTTACCTGCCATAATTTGTATCGAAATAACAATTACATGTCATAATTAGTAACGAAGTTACAGTTACCTTCCAAAATTAGTATCGAAGTTCCTGTTACCAGTCATAATTAGTATCGAAGTTACTGTTACCTGCCATAATTTCTATCGAAATAACAGTTACTTGTCATAATTAGTAACGATGTTACAGTTACCTGTCATAAGTAGTTTCGAAGTTACAGTTACTTGTCATAATTAATAACGAAGTTAGGGTTACTTGTCATAATTAGTATCGAAGTTACAGTTACCTGTCATAATTAGTATCGAAATTACAGTTACCTGCCATAATTTGTATCGAAATTACAGTTATTTGTCATAATTAGTAACGAAGTTACAGTTACCTGTCATAATTAGTATCGATGTTACAGTTACAAGTCATAATTAGTATCGAAGTTACTGCTACCTGTCATAATTAGTATCGAAGTTACAGTTACCTGCCATAAGGTATTGAAACTACAGTTACTTGTCATAATTAGTAACGAAGTTACAGTTAAGTGTAATAATTCGTATCGAAGTAACAGTTACCTGCCATAATTAGTATCGAAGTTTCTGTTACCTGTCATAATTAGTATCGTTGTTACTGTTTTCTGTCATAATTAGTTTCGAAGTTACTGTTACCTGTCATAATTAGTATCGAAGTTACAGTTACCTGCCATAATTTGTATCGAAATTACAGTTACATGTCATAATTAGTAACGAAGTTACAGTTACCTGCCATAATTAGTATCGAAATTACATTTGCCTGTCATAATTAGTAACGAAGTTACAGTTACCTGTCATAATTAGTATCGAAGTTACTGTTACCTGTCATAAGTAGTATCGAAGTTAGAGTTACCTGCCATAATTTTTATCAAAATTACATGTTCTTGTCATAATTAGTAACGAAGTTAGAGTTACTTGTCATAATTAGTATCGAAGTTACAGTTACCTGTCATAATTAGTATCGAAGTTACAGATACTTGACATAATTAGTATCGAAGTTACTGTTACCTGTCATAATTAGTATCGAAGTTACAGTTACCTGCCATAATTTGTATCGAAATTACAGTTACTTGTCATAATTAGTAACGATGTTACTGTTACCTGTCATAATTAGTTTCGAAGTTACTGTTACTTGTCATAATTAGTAACGAAGTTACAGTTACCTGTCATAATTAGTATCGAAGTTACAGTTACTTGCCATAATTAGTAACGAATTTACAGTTAATTGTCATAATTAGTATCTAAGTTACAGTTACCTGCCATAATTGGTATCGAAGTTACTGTTACCTGTCTTAATTAGTATCGAAGTTACAGCTACCTGCCATAATTAGTATCGAAATTACAGTTACATGTCATAATTAGTAACGAAGTTACAGTTACCTGCCATAATTAGTATCGAAATTACAGTTACATGTCATAATTAGTAATGAAGTTACAGTTACCTGTCATAATGAGTATCGAAGTTACTGTTACCTGTCATAAGTAGTATCGAAGTTACAGTTACCAGCCATAATTTTTATCAAAATTACAATTTCTTGTCATAATTAGTAACGAAGTTAGAGTTACTTGTCATAATTAGTATCGAAGTTACAGTTACCTGTCATAATTAGTATCGAAGTTACTGTTACTTGACATATTTAGTTTGAAGTTACTGTTACCTGTCATAATTAGTATCGAAGTTACAGTTACCTGTCATAATTAGTATCGAAGTTACAGTTAATTGACATAATTAGTATCGAAGTTACTGTTACCTGTCATAATTAGTATCGAAGTTACAGTTACCTGCCATAATTTGTGTCGAAATTACAGTTACTTGTCATAATTAGTAACGATGTTACTGTTACCTGTCATATTTAGTTTCGAAGTTACAGTTACTTGTCATAATTAGTATCGAAGTAACTGTTACTTTTCATAATTAGTATCGAAGTTACTGTTACCTGTCATAATTAGTATCGAAGTTACAGTTATCTGTCATAATATGTATCGAAATAACAGTAACATGTCATAATTAGTAACGAAGATACAGTTTCCAGTCATAATTAGTATCGAAGTTACAGTTACTTGTCATAATTAGTATAGAAGTTACTGTTACCTGTCATAATTAGTATTGAAGTTACATTTAACTGCAATATTTTGTATCGAAATTACAGTTACTTGCCATAAATAGTAACGTAGTTACAGTTAACTGTCATTATTAGTATCGAAGTTACAGTTACCTGCCATAATTAGTATCGAAGTTACTGTTACCTGTCATAATTAGTTTCGATGTTACTGTTTTCTGTCATAATTAGTAACGAAGTTACAGTTACCTGTCATAATTAGTATCGAAGTTACAGTTACCTGTCATAATTTGTATCGAAGTTACAGTTACCTGCCATCATTTGTATCGAAGTTACAGTTACTTGTAATAATTAGTATCGAAGTTACTGTTACCTGTCATAATTAGTATCGAAGTTACAGTTACCTGCCATCATTTGTATCGAAATTACAGTTACTTGTCATAATTAGTATCGAAACTACAGTTACTTGCCATATTTAGTAACGAAGTTACAGTTACCTGTCATAATTTGTATCGAAATTACAGTTACTTGTCATAATTAGTATCGAAGTTACAGTTACGTCATAATTAGTATCGAAGTCACTGTTACCTGTCATAATTTGTATCCTAATTACAGTTACTTGTCATAATTAGTAGTGAAGTTACAGTTACCTGTCATACTTAGTATCGAAGTTACTGTTACCTGTCATAATTAGTATCGAAGTTACAGTTACCTGCCATAATTTGTATCGAAATTACAGTTACTTGTCATAATTAGTAACGAAGTTACAGTTACTTGTCATAATTAGTATCGAAGTTACTGTTACCTGTCATAACTAGTATCGATGTTACTGTTTTCTGTCATAATTAGTATCGAAGTTACAGTTACCTGCCATAATTTGTATCGAAATTACAGTTACCTGTCATAATTGGTAAAGAAGTTACAGTTTCCTATCATAATTAGTATCGAAGTTACAGTTACCTGCCATAATTTGTATCGAAATTACAATTACTTGCCTTAATTTGTAACGAAGTTACAGTTACCTGTCATAATTAGTATCGAAGTTACAGTTACTTGACATAATTAATATCGAAGTTACTGTTACCTGTCATAATTAATATCGATGTTACAGTTAACTGCCATAATTTGTATCGAAATTACAGTTACTTGTCATAATTAGCAACGATGTTACAGTTACTTGTCATAATTAGTTTCGAAGTTACAGTTACTTGTCATAATTAGTATCGAAGTAACTGTTACTTGTCACAATTAGTATCGAAGTTACTGTTACCTCTCATAATAGGTATCGAAGTTACAGTTACCTGCCATAATTTGTATCGAAATTACAGTTACCTGTCATAATTGGTAAAGAAGTTACAGTTTCCTGTCATAATTAGTATCGAAGTTACAGTTACCTGCCATAATTAGTATCGAAGTTACTGTTACCTGTCATAATTAGTATCGAAGTTACTGTTTTCTGCCATAATTAGTATAGAAGTTACTGTTACCTGTCATAATTAGTATCGAAGTTACAGTTACCTGCCATCATTTGTATCGAAATTACAGTTACTTGTCCTAATTAGAAACGAAGTTACAGTAACCTGTCATAATTAGTATCGAAGTTACAGTTACCTGTCATAATTTGTATCGAAGTTACAGTTACCTGCCATCATTTGTATCGAAATTACAGTTACTTGTCATAATTAGTATCGAAGTTACTGTTACCTGTCATAATTAGTATCGAAGTTACGGTTACCTGCCATCATTTGTATCGAAATTACAGTTTCTTGTCATAATTAGTACCGAAATTACAGTTACTTGCCATATTTAGTTACGAAGTTACAGGTACCTGTCATAATTTGTATCGAAATTACAGTTACTTGTCATAATTAGTAGCGAAGTTACAGTTACCTGTCAAAATTAGTATCGAAGTTACTCTTACCTGTCATAATTAGTATCGGAGTTACAGTTACCTGCCATAATTTGTATCGAAATTACAGTTACTTGTCATAATTAGTAACGAAGTTACAGTTTCTTGTCATAATTAGTATCGAAGTTACTGTTACCTGTCATAACTAGTATCGATGTTACTGTTTTCTTTCATAATAAGTATCGAAGTTACTGTTACCTGTCATAATTAGTATCGAAGTTACAGTTACCTGCCATAATTTGTATCGAAATTACAATTACTTGTCTTAATTTGTAACGAAGTTACAGTTACCTGTCATAATTAGTATCGAAGTTACAGTTACTTGTCTTAATTAGTATCGAAGTTACAGTTACCTATCATAATTAGTATCGAAGTTACTGTTACCTGCCATAATTTGTATTGAAATTGCAGTTACGTGCCATAATTAGTAACGAAGTTACAGTTACCTGTCATAATTTGTATCGAAATTACAGTGACTTGTCATAATCAGTATCGAAGATACAGTTACCTGTCATAATAAGTATCGAAGTTACTGTTACCTGCTATTATTTGTATTGAAATTACAGTTACTTGTCATAATTAGTATCGAAATTACAGTTACCTGCCATAATTAGTATCGAAGTAACTGTCACCTGTCATAATAACTATCGAAGATACAGTTACCTGCCATAATTAGTATCGAAGTTACTGTTACCTGTCATAATTAGTATCGAAGTTACTGTTTTCTGCCATAATTTGTATTGAAATTGCAGTTACATGCCATAATTAGTAACGAAGTTACAGTTACCTGTCATAATTTGTATCGAAATTACAGTGACTTGTCATAATTAGTATCGAAGTTACAGTTACCTGTCATAATAAGTATCGAAGTTACTGTTACCTGCTATTATTTGTATTGAAATTACAGTTACTTGTCATAATTAGTATCGAAATTACTGTTTCCTGCCATAATTAGTATCGACGTTACTGTTACCTGTCAAAATTAGTATCGATGTTACAGTTACCTGACTCAATTTGTATCGAAATTACAGTTACTTGTCATAATTTGTAAAGAAGCTACTGTTTCCTGTCATAATTAGTATCGAAGTTACAGTTACTCGTCATAATTAGTATAGAGGTTACTGTTACCTGTCATAATTAGTATTGAAGTTACATTTAACTGCCATAATTTTTATCGAAATTACAGTTACTTGTCATAATTAGTAACGAAGTTACAATTAACTGTCATTATTAGTATCGAAGTTACAGTTACCTGCCATAATTAGTATCGAAGTTACTGTTACCTGTCATAATTAGTTTCGAAGTTACTGTTTTCTGTCATAATTAGTATCGAAGTTACTGTTACCTGTCATAATTAGTATCGAATTTACAGTTACCTGCCATCATTTGTATCGAAATTACAGTTACTTGTCATAATTAGTAACGAAGTTACAGTTTCCTGTCATAATTAGTATCGAAGTTACAGTTACCTGTCATAATTAGTATCGAAATTACTGTTACCTGCCATAATTTGTATCGAAATTACCGTTACTTGCCTTAATTAGTAAAGAAGTTACAGTTACCTGGCATAATTTGTATCGAAATTACAGTTACTTGTCATAATTAGTATCGACGTTACTGTTACCTGCCATAATTAGTATCGAAATTACAGTTACCTGTCATAATTACTATCGAAGTTATTGTTACCTGCCATAATTTGTATCGAAATTAGAGTTACTGGTCATAATTACTATCGAAATTACAGTTACCTGCCATAATTAGTATCGATGTTACTGTTACATGTCATAATTGGTATCGAAGTTACTGTTTTCTGTCATAATTAGTATCGAAGTTACTGTTACCTGTCATAACTAATATCGAAGTTACTGTTACCTGTCATAATTAGTATCGAAGTTACAGTTACCTGCCATAATTTGTATCGAAATTACAGTTACTTGTCATAATTAGTACCGAAGTTACAGTTAACTGTCATAATTAGTATCGAAGTTACAGTTACCTGCCATAATAAGTATCGAAGTTACTGTTACCTGTCATAATTAGTATCGTTGTTACTGTTTTCCGTCATAATTATTTTCGAAGATACTGTTACCTGTCATAATTAGTATCGTTGTTACTGTTTTCCGTCATAATTAGTATCGAAGTTACTGTTACCTGTCATAATTAGTATCGAAGTTACAGTTACCTGCCATAATTTGTATCGAAATAACATTTACATGTCATAATTAGTAACGAAGTTCCTGTTACCAGTCATAATTAGTATCGAAGTTACTGTTACCTGCCATAATTTGTATCGAAATAACAGTTACTTGTCATAATTAGTAACGATGTTACAGTTACCTGTCATAAGTAGTTTCGAAGTTACAGTTACTTGTCATAATTAATAACGAAGTTAGGGTTACTTGTCATAATTAGTATCGAAGTCACAGTTACCTGTCATAATTAGTATCGAAGTTACAGTATCTTGACATAATTAATATCGAAGTTACTGTTACCTGTCATAATTAATATCGAAGTTACAGTTAACTGCCATAATTTGTATCGAAATTACAGTTATTTGTCATAATTAGCAACGATGTTACAATTACTTGACATAATTAGTTTCGAAGTTACAGCTACTTGTCATAATTAGTATCGAAGTAACTGTTAGTTGTCACAATTAGTATCGAAGATACTGTTACCTGTCATAATTAGTATCGAAGTTACAGTTACCTGCCATAATTTGTATCGAAATTACAGTTACCTGTCATAATTGGTAAAGAAGTTACAGTTTCCAGTCATAATTGGGATCGAAGTTACAGTAACTTGTCATAATTAGTATGGAAGTTACTGTTACCTGTCATAATTAGTAACGAAGTTACATTTAACTGCCATAATTTGTATCGAAATTACAGTTACTTGTCATAATTAGTTACGATGTTACAGTTAACTGTCATAATTAGTATCGAAGTTACAGTTACCTCCCATAATTAGTATCGAAGTTACTGTTACCTGTCATAACTAGTATCGAAGTTACTGTTTTCTGCCATAATTAGTATAGGAGTTACTGTACCGGTCATAATTAGTATCGAAGTTACAGTTACCTGCCATCATTTGTATCGAAATTACAGTTAATTGTCCTAATTAGTAACGAAGTTACAGTTACCTGTAATAATTAGTATCGAAGTTACAGTAACCTGTCATAATTAGTATCGAAGTTACAGTTACCTGTCATAATTTGTATCGACGTTACAGTTGCCTGCCATCATCTGTATCAAAATTACAGTTACTTGTCATAATTAGTATCGAAGTTACTGTTCCCTGTCATAATTAGTATCGAAGTTACGGTTACCTGCCATCATTTGTATCGAAATTACAGTTTCTTGTCATAATTAGTATCGAAATTACAGTTACTTGCCATATTTAGTTACGAAATTACAGTTACCTGTCATAATTTGTATCGAAATTACAGTTACTTGTCATAATTAGTATCGAAGTTTCAGTTACCTGTCATAATTAGTATCGAAGTTACTGTTACCTGTCATAATTTGTTTCGAAATTACAGTTACTTGTCATAATTAGTAGCGAAGTTACAGTTACCTGTCATAATTAGTATCGAAGTTACTCTTACCTGTCATAATTAATATCGAAGTTACAGTTATCTGCCATAATTTGTGTCGAAATTACAGTTACATGTCATAATTAGTAACGAAGTTACAGTTACTTGTCATAATTAGTATAGAAGTTACTGTTACCTGTCATAACTAGTATCGATGTTACTGTTTTCTGTCATAATTAGTATCGAAGTTACTGTTACCTGTCATAATTAGTATCGAAGTTACAGTTATCTGCCATAATTTGTATCGAAATTACAATTACTTGTCTTACTTTGTAACGAAGTTACAGTTACCAGTCATAATTAGTATCGAAGTTACAGTTACTTGTCTTAATTAGTATCGAAGTTACTGTTTCCTGCCATAATTAGTATCGAAGTTACTGTTTCCTGCCATAATATGTATCGAAATTACAGTTACTTGTCATAATTAGTAACGAAGTTACAGTTACCTGTCATAATTAGTATCGAAGTTACTGTTACCTGTCATAATTAGTATCGAAGTTACAGTTACCTGCCATCATTTGTATCGAAATTGCAGTTACTTGTCATAATTAGTAATGAAGTTACAGTTACCTGTCATAATTAATATCGAAGTTACAGTTAACTGCCATAATTTGTATCGAAATTACAGTTATTTGTCATAATTAGCAACGATGTTACAGTTACTTGACATAATTAGTTTCGAAGTTACAGCTACCTGTCATAATTAGTATCGAAGTAACTGTTAGTTGTCACAATTAGTATCGAAGATACTGTTACCTGTCATAATTAGTATCGAAGTTACAGTTACCTGCCATAATTTGTATCGAAATTACAGTTACCTGTCATAATTGGTAAAGAAGTTACAGTTTCCAGTCATAATTGGGATCGAAGTTACAGTAACTTGTCATAATTAGTATGGAAGTTACTGTTACCTGTCATAATTAGTAACGAAGTTACATTTAACTGCCATAATTTGTATCGAAATTACAGTTACTTGTCATAATTAGTTACGATGTTACAGTTAACTGTCATAATTGGTATCGAAGTTACAGTTACCTCCCATAATTAGTATCGAAGTTACTGTTACCTGTCATAACTAGTATCGAAGTTACTGTTTTCTGCCATAATTAGTATAGAAGTTACTGTACCGGTCATAATTAGTATCGAAGTTACAGTTACCTGCCATCATTTGTATCGAAATTACAGTTAATTGTCCTAATTAGTAACGAAGTTACAGTTACCTGTAATAATTAGTATCGAAGTTACAGTAACCTGTCATAATTAGTATCGAAGTTACAGTTACCTGTCATAATTTGTATCGAAGTTACAGTTGCCTGCCATCATCTGTATCAAAATTACAGTTACTTGTCATAATTAGTATCGAAGTTACTGTTCCCTGTCATAATTAGTATCGAAGTTACGGTTACCTGCCATCATTTGTATCGAAATTACAGTTTCTTGTCATAGTTAGTATCGAAATTACAGTTACTTGCCATATTTAGTTACGAAATTACAGTTACCTGTCATAATTTGTATCGAAATTACAGTTACTTGTCATAATTAGTATCGAAGTTTCAGTTACCTGTCATAATTAGTATCGAAGTTACTGTTACCTGTCATAATTTGTATCGAAATTACAGTTACTTGTCATAATTAGTAGCGAAGTTACAGTTACCTGTCATAATTAGTATCGAAGTTACTCTTACCTGTCATAATTAATATCGAAGTTACAGTTATCTGCCATAATTTGTGTCGAAATTACAGTTACTTGTCATAATTAGTAACGAAGTTACAGTTACTTGTCATAATTAGTATAGAAGTTACTGTTACCTGTCATAACTAGTATCGATGTTACTGTTTTCTGTCATAATTAGTATCGAAGTTACTGTTACCTGTCATAATTAGTATCGAAGTTACAGTTATCTGCCATAATTTGTATCGAAATTACAATTACTTGTCTTAATTTGTAACGAAGTTACAGTTACCAGTCATAATTAGTATCGAAGTTACAGTTACTTGTCTTAATTAGTATCGAAGTTACTGTTTCCTGCCATAATTAGTATCGAAGTTACTGTTTCCTGCCATAATATGTATCGAAATTACAGTTACTCGTCATAATTAGTAACGAAGTTACAGTTACCTGTCATAATTAGTATCGAAGTTACTGTTACCTGTCATAATTAGTATCGAAGTTACAGTTACCTGCCATCATTTGTATCGAAATTGCAGTTACTTGTCATAATTAGTAATGAAGTTACAGTTACCTGTCGTAATTAGTATCGAAGTTACAGTTACCTGTCATAATTAGTATCGAAGTTACTGTTACCTGCCATAATTTGTATTGAAATTGCAGTTACTTGCCATAATTAGTAACGAAGTTACAGTTACCTGTCATAATTTGTATCGAAATTACAGTGACTTGTCATAATTAGTATCGAAGTTACAGTTACCTGTCATAATAAGTATCGAAGTTACTGTTACCTGCTATTATTTGTATTGAAATTACAGTTACTTGTCATAATTAGTATCGAAATTACAGTTACCTGCCATAATTAGTATCGAAGTTACTGTCACCTGTCATAATTAGTATCGAAGTTACAGTTACCTGACATAATTTGTATCGAAATTACAGTTACTTGTCATAATTAGTAACGATGTTACAGTTACCTGTCATAAGTAGTTTCGGAGTCACAGTTACTTGTCATAATTGGTATCGAAGTTACTGTTACTTGTCATAATTAGTATCGAAGTTACTGTTACCTGTCATAATTAGTATCGAAATTACAGTTACCTGCCATAATTTGTATCGAAATTACAGTTACTTGTCATAATTAGTAACGAAGTTACAGTTACCTGTCATAATTAGTATCGAATTTACAGTTACTAGTCATAATTAGTATCGAAGTTAATGTACCTGTCATAATTAGTATCGAAGTTACAGTTACCTGCCATAATGTATTGAAATTACAGTTACTTGTCATAATTAGTAACGAAGTTACAGTTAAGTGTAATAATTAGTATCGAAGTAACAGTTACCTGCCATAATTAGTATCGAAGTTACTGTTACCTGTTATAATTAGTATCGTTGTTACTGTTTTCTGTCATAATTAGTTTCGAAGTTACTGTTACCTGTCATAATTCGTATCGAAGTTACAGTTACCTGCCATAATTTGTATCGAAATTACAGTTACATGTCATAATTAGTAACGAAGTTACAGTTACCTGCCATAATTAGTATTGAAATTACAGTTACCTGTCATAATTAGTAACGAAGTTACAGTTACCTGTCATAATTAGTATCGAAGTTACTGTTACCTGTCATAAGTAGTATCGAAGTTAGAGTTACCTGCCATAATTTTTATCAAAATTACAAGTTTTTGTCATAATTAGTAACGAAGTTAGAGTAACTTGTCATAATTAGTATCGAAGTTACAGTTACCTGTCATAATTAGTATCGAAGTTACAGTTACTTGACATAAATAGTATCGAAGTTACTGTTACCTGTCATAATTAGTATCGAAGTTACAGTTACCTGCCATAATTTGTATCGAAATTACAGTTACTTGTCATAATTTGTAACGATGTTATTGTTACCTGTAATAATTAGTTTCGAAGTTACAGTTACTTGTCATAATTAGTAACGAAGTTACAGTTACCTGTCGTAATTAGTATCGAAGTTACAGTTACTTGCCATAATTAGTAACGAAGTTACAGTTAAGTGTCATAATTAGTATCGAAGTTACAGTTACCTGCCATAATTAGTATCGAAGTTACTGTTACCTGTCATAATTAGTCTCGTTGTTACTGTTTTCTGTCATAATTAGTATCGAAGTTACTGTTACCTGTCATAATTAGTATCTAAGTTACAGTTACCTGCCATAATTAGTAGCGAAATTACAGTTACATGTCATAATTAGTAATGAAGTTACAGTTACCTGTCACAATTAGTATCGAAGTTACTGTTACCTGTCATAAGTAGTATCGAAGTTACAGTTACCAGCCATAATTTTTATCAAAATTACAATTTCTTGTCATAATTAGTAACGAAGTTAGAGTGACTTGTCATAATTAGTATCGATGTTACAGTTACCTGTCATAATTAGTATCGAAGTTACAGTTAATTGACATAATTAGTATCGAAGTTACTGTTACCTGTCATAATTAGTATCGAAGTTACAGTTACCTGCCATAATTTGTATCGAAATTACAGTTACTTGTCATAATTAGTAACGATGTTACTGTTACCTGTCATATTTAGTTTCGAAGTTACAGTTACTTGTCATAATTAGTATCGAAGTAACTGTTACTTTTCATAATTAGTATCGAAGTTACTGTTACCTGTCATAATTAGTACCGAAGTTACAGTTATCTGCCGTAATATGTATCGAAATAACAGTTACATGTCATAATTAGTAACGAAGTTACAGTTTCCTGTCATAATTAGTATCGAAGTTACAGTTACTTGTCATAATTAGTATAGAAGTTACTGTTACCTGTCATAATTAGTATTGATGTTACATTTAACTGCAATAATTTGTATCGAAATTACAGTTTCTTGTCATAAATAGTAACGAAGTTACAGTTAACTGTCATTATTAGTATCTAAGTTACAGTTACCTGCCATAATTAGTATCGAAGTTACTGTTACCTGTCATAATTAGTTTCGACGTTACTGTTTTCTGCCATAATTAGTAACGAAGTTACAGTTACCTGTCATAATTAGTATCGAAGTTACTGTTACCTGTCATACTTAGTATCGAAGTTACAGTTACCTGCCATAATTTTTATCAAAATTACAGTTACTTGTCATAATAAGTAACGACGTTAGAGTTACTTGTCATAATTAGTATCAATGTTATAGTTACCTGTCATAATTAGTATCGAAGTATCTGTTTCTTGTCATAATTAATATCGAAGTTACTGTTACCTGTCATAATTAGTTTCGAAGTTATTGTTTTCTGTCATAATTAGTAACGAAGTTTCAGTTTCCTGTCATAATTAGTATCGATGTTACAGTTACTTGTCTTAATTAGTATCGAAGTTACAGTTACCTGTCATAATTAGTATCGAAGTTACTGTTACCTGCCATAATTTGTATTGAAATTGCAGTTACGTGCCATAATTAGTAACGAAGTTACAGTTACCTGTCATAATTTGTATCGAAATTACAGTGACTTGTCATAATCAGTATCGAAGATACAGTTACCTGTCATAATAAGTATCGAAGTTACTGTTACCTGCTATTATTTGTATTGAAATTACAGTTACTTGTCATAATTAGTATCGAAATTACAGTTACCTGCCATAATTAGTATCGAAGTAACTGTCACCTGTCATAATAACTATCGAAGTTACAGTTACCTGCCATAATTAGTATCGAAGTTACTGTTACCTGTCATAATTAGTATCGAAGTTACTGTTTTCAGCCATAATTTGTATTGAAATTGCAGTTACATGCCATAATTAGTAACGAAGTTACAGTTACCTGTCATAATTTGTATCGAAATTACAGTGACTTGTCATAATTAGTATCGAAGTTACAGTTACCTGTCATAATAAGTATCGAAGTTACTGTTACCTGCTATTATTTGTATTGAAATTACAGTTACTTGTCATAATTAGTATCGAAATTACTGTTTTCTGCCATAATTTGTATTGAAATTGCAGTTACATGCCATAATTAGTAACGAAGTTACAGTTACCTGCCATAATTTGTATCGAAATTACAATTACTTGTCTTAATTTGTAACGAAGTTACAGTTACCTGTCATAATTAGTATCGAAGTTACAGTTACTTGTCTTAATTAGTATCGAAGTTACAGTTACCTGTCATAATTAGTATCGAAGTTACTGTTACCTGCCATAATTTGTATTGAAATTGCAGTTACGTGCCATAATTAGTAACGAAGTTACAGTTACCTGTCATAATTTGTATCGAAATTACAGTGACTTGTCATAATCAGTATCGAAGATACAGTTACCTGTCATAATAAGTATCGAAGTTACTGTTACCTGCTATTATTTGTATTGAAATTACAGTTACATGTCATAATTAGTATCGAAATTACAGTTACCTGCCATAATTAGTATCGAAGTAACTGTCACCTGTCATAATAACTATCGAAGTTACAGTTACCTGCCATAATTAGTATCGAAGTTACTGTTACCTGTCATAATTAGTATCGAAGTTACTGTTTTCTGCCATAATTTGTATTGAAATTGCAGTTACATGCCATAATTAGTAACGAAGTTACAGTTACCTGTCATAATTTGTATCGAAATTACAGTGACTTGTAATAATTAGTATCGAAGTTACAGTTACCTGTCATAATAAGTATCGAAGTTACTGTTACCTGCTATTATTTGTATTGAAATTACAGTTACTTGTCATAATTAGTATCGAAATTACTGTTTCCTGCCATAATTAGTATCGACGTTACTGTTACCTGTCAAAATTAGTATCGATGTTACAGTTACCTGACATAATTTGTATCGAAATTACAGTTACATGTCATAATTAGTAACGAAGTTACAGTTACCTGCCATAATTAGTATTGAAATTATAGTTACCTGTCATAATTAGTAACGAAGTTACAGTTACCTGTCATAATTAGTATCGAAGTTACTGTTACCTGTCATAAGTAGTATCGAAGTTAGAGTTACCTGCCATAATTTTTATCAAAATTACAAGTTTTTGTCATAATTTGTAACGAAGTTAGAGTTACTTGTCATAATTAGTATCGAAGTTACAGTTACCGGTCATAATTAGTATCGAAGTTACAGTTACTTGACATAAATAGTATCGAAGTTACTGTTACCTGTCATAATTAGTATCGAAGTTACAGTTACCTGCCATAATTTGTATCGAAATTACAGTTACTTGTCATAATTTGTAACGATGTTATTGTTACCTGTAATAATTAGTTTCGAAGTTACAGTTACTTGTCATAATTAGTAACGAAGTTACAGTTACCTGTCGTAATTAGTATCGAAGTTACAGTTACTTGCCATAATTAGTAACGAAGTTACAGTTAAGTGTCATAATTAGTATCGAAGTTACAGTTACCTGCCATAATTAGTATCGAAGTTACTGTTACCTGTCATAATTAGTCTCGTTGTTACTGTTTTCTGTCATAATTAGTATCGAAGTTACTGTTACCTGTCATAATTAGTATCTAAGTTACAGTTACCTGCCATAATTAGTAGCGAAATTACAGTTACATGTCATAATTAGTAATGAAGTTACAGTTACCTGTCACAATTAGTATCGAAGTTACTGTTACCTGTCATAAGTAGTATCGAAGTTACAGTTACCAGCCATAATTTTTATCAAAATTACAATTTCTTGTCATAATTAGTAACGAAGTTAGAGTTACTTGTCATAATTAGTATCGAAGTTACAGTTACCTGTCATAATTAGTATCGAAGTTACAGTTAATTGACATAATTAGTATCGAAGTTACTGTTACCTGTCATAATTAGTATCGAAGTTACAGTTACCTGCCATAATTTGTATCGAAATTACAGTTACTTGTCATAATTAGTAACGATGTTACTGTTACCTGTCATATTTAGTTTCGAAGTTACAGTTACTTGTCATAATTAGTATCGAAGTAACTGTTACTTTTCATAATTAGTATCGAAGTTACTGTTACCTGTCATAATTAGTACCGAAGTTACAGTTATCTGCCGTAATATGTATCGAAATAACAGTTACATGTCATAATTAGTAACGAAGTTACAGTTTCCTGTCATAATTAGTATCGAAGTTACAGTTACTTGTCATAATTAGTATAGAAGTTACTGTTACCTGTCATAATTAGTATTGATGTTACATTTAACTGCAATAATTTGTATCGAAATTACAGTTTCTTGTCATAAATAGTAACGAAGTTACAGTTAACTGTCATTATTAGTATCTAAGTTACAGTTACCTGCCATAATTAGTATCGAAGTTACTGTTACCTGTCATAATTAGTTTCGACGTTACTGTTTTCTGCCATAATTAGTAACGAAGTTACAGTTACCTGTCATAATTAGTATCGAAGTTACTGTTACCTGTCATACTTAGTATCGAAGTTACAGTTACCTGCCATAATTTTTATCAAAATTACAGTTACTTGTCATAATAAGTAACGACGTTAGAGTTACTTGTCATAATTAGTATCAATGTTATAGTTACCTGTCATAATTAGTATCGAAGTATCTGTTTCTTGTCATAATTAATATCGAAGTTACTGTTACCTGTCATAATTAGTTTCGAAGTTATTGTTTTCTGTCATAATTAGTAACGAAGTTTCAGTTTCCTGTCATAATTAGTATCGATGTTACAGTTACTTGTCTTAATTAGTATCGAAGTTACAGTTACCTGTCATAATTAGTATCGAAGTTACTGTTACCTGCCATAATTTGTATTGAAATTGCAGTTACATGCCATAATTAGTAACGAAGTTACAGTTACCTGTCATAATTTGTATCGAAATTACAGTGACTTGTCATAATCAGTATCGAAGATACAGTTACCTGTCATAATAAGTATCGAAGTTACTGTTACCTGCTATTATTTGTATTGAAATTACAGTTACTTGTCATAATTAGTATCGAAATTACAGTTACCTGCCATAATTAGTATCGAAGTAACTGTCACCTGTCATAATAACTATCGAAGTTACAGTTACCTGCCATAATTAGTATCGAAGTTACCGTTACCTGTCATAATTAGTATCGAAGTTACTGTTTTCTGCCATAATTTGTATTGAAATTGCAGTTACATGCCATAATTAGTAACGAAGTTACAGTTACCTGTCATAATTTGTATCGAAATTACAGTGACTTGTCATAATTAGTATCGAAGTTACAGTTACCTGTCATAATAAGTATCGAAGTTACTGTTACCTGCTATTATTTGTATTGAAATTACAGTTACTTGTCATAATTAGTATCGAAATTACTGTTTTCTGCCATAATTTGTATTGAAATTGCAGTTACATGCCATAATTAGTACCGAAGTTACAGTTACCTGCCATAATTTGTATCGAAATTACAATTACTTGTCTTAATTTGTAACGAAGTTACAGTTACCTGTCATAATTAGTATCGAAGTTACAGTTACTTGTCTTAATTAGTATCGAAGTTACAGTTACCTGTCATAATTAGTATCGAAGTTACTGTTACCTGCCATAATTTGTATTGAAATTGCAGTTACGTGCCATAATTAGTAACGAAGTTACAGTTACCTGTCATAATTTGTATCGAAATTACAGTGACTTGTCATAATCAGTATCGAAGATACAGTTACCTGTCATAATAAGTATCGAAGTTACTGTTACCTGCTATTATTTGTATTGAAATTACAGTTACTTGTCATAATTAGTATCGAAATTACAGTTACCTGCCATAATTAGTATCGAAGTAACTGTCACCTGTCATAATAACTATCGAAGTTACAGTTACCTGCCATAATTAGTATCGAAGTTACTGTTACCTGTCATAATTAGTATCGAAGTTACTGTTTTCTGCCATAATTTGTATTGAAATTGCAGTTACATGCCATAATTAGTAACGAAGATACAGTTACCTGTCATAATTTGTATCGAAATTACAGTGACTTGTCATAATTAGTATCGAAGTTACAGTTACCTGTCATAATAAGTATCGAAGTTACTGTTACCTGCTATTATTTGTATTGAAATTACAGTTACTTGTCATAATTAGTATCGAAATTACTGTTTCCTGCCATAATTAGTATCGACGTTACTGTTACCTGTCAAAATTAGTATCGATGTTACAGTTACCTGACATAATTTGTATCGAAATTACAGTTACTTGTCATAATTTGTAAAGAAGCTACTGTTTCCTGTCATAATTAGTATCGAAGTTACAGTTACTCGTCATAATTAGTATAGAGGTTACTGTTACCTGTCATAATTAGTATTGAAGTTACATTTAACTGCCATAATTTTTATCGAAATTACAGTTACTTGTCATAATTAGTAACGAAGTTACAGTTAACTGTCATTATTAGTATCGAAGTTACAGTTACCTGCCATAAGTAGTATCGAAGTTACTGTTACCTGTCATAATTAGTTTCGAAGTTACTGTTTTCTGTCATAATTAGTATCGAAGTTACTGTTACCTGTCATAATTAGTATCGAATTTACAGTTACCTGCCATCATTTGTATCGAAATTACAGTTACTTGTCATAATTAGTAACGAAGTTACAGTTTCCTGTCATAATTAGTATCGAAGTTACAGTTACCTGTCATAATTAGTATCGAAATTACTGTTACCTGCCATAATTTGTATCGAAATTACCGTTACTTGCCTTAATTAGTAAAGAAGTTACAGTTACCTGTCATAATTTGTATCGAAATTACAGTTACTTGTCATAATTAGTATCGACGTTACTGTTACCTGCCATAATTAGTATCGAAATTACAGTTACCTGTCATAATTACTATCGAAGTTATTGTTACCTGCCATAATTTGTATCGAAATTAGAGTTACTGGTCATAATTACTATCGAAATTACAGTTACCTGCCATAATTAGTATCGAAGTTACTGTTACCTGTCATAATTGGTATCGAAGTTACTGTTTTCTGTCATAATTAGTATCGAAGTTACTGTTACCTGTCATAACTAATATCGAAGTTACTTTTACCTGTCATAATTAGTATCGAAGTTACAGTTACCTGCCATAATTTGTATCGAAATTACAGTTACTTGTCATAATTAGTAACGAAGTTACAGTTAACTGTCATAATTAGTATCGAAGTTACAGTTACCTGCCATAATAAGTATCGAAGTTACTGTTACCTGTCATAATTAGTATCGTTTTTACTGTTTTCCGTAATAATTCTTTTCGAAGATACTGTTACCTGTCATAATTAGTATCGTTGTTACTGTTTTCCGTCATAATTAGTATCGAAGTTACTGTTACCTGTCATAATTAGTATCGAAGTTACAGTTACCTGCCATATTTTGTATCGAAATAACATTTACATGTCATAATTAGTAACGAAGTTACAGTTACCTGCCAAAATTAGTATCGAAGTTCCTGTTACCAGTCATAATTAGTATCGAAGTTACTGTTACCTGCCATAATTTGTATCGAAATAACAGTTACTTGTCATAATTAGTAACGATGTTACAGTTACCTGTCATAAGTAGTTTCGAAGTTACAGTTACTTGTCATAATTAATAACGAAGTTAGGGTTACTTGTCATAATTAGTATCGAAGTCACAGTTATCTGTCATAATTAGTATCGAAGTTACAGTTACTTGACATAATTAATATCGAAGTTACTGTTACCTGTCATAATTAATATCGAAGTTACAGTTAACTGCCATAATTTGTATCGAAATTACAGTTATTTGTCATAATTAGCAACGATGTTACAGTTACTTGACATAATTAGTTTCGAAGTTACAGCTACTTGTCATAATTAGTATCGAAGTAACTGTTAGTTGTCACAATTAGTATCGAAGATACTGTTACCTGTCATAATTAGTATCGAAGTTACAGTTACCTGCCATAATTTGTATCGAAATTACAGTTACCTGTCATAATTGGTAAAGAAGTTACAGTTTCCAGTCATAATTGGGATCGAAGTTACAGTAACTTGTCATAATTAGTATGGAAGTTACTGTTACCTGTCATAATTAGTAACGAAGTTACATTTAACTGCCATAATTTGTATCGAAATTACAGTTACTTGTCATAATTAGTTACGATGTTACAGTTAACTGTCATAATTAGTATCGAAGTTACAGTTACCTCCCATAATTAGTACCGAAGTTACTGTTACCTGTCATAACTAGTATCGAAGTTACTGTTTTCTGCCATAATTAGTATAGAAGTTACTGTACCGGTCATAATTAGTATCGAAGTTACAGTTACCTGCCATCATTTGTATCGAAATTACAGTTAATTGTCCTAATTAGTAACGAAGTTACAGTTACCTGTAATAATTAGTATCGAAGTTACAGTAATCTGTCATAATTAGTATCGAAGTTACAGTTACCTGTCATAATTTGTATCGAAGTTACAGTTGCCTGCCATCATCTGTATCAAAATTACAGTTACTTGTCATAATTAGTATCGAAGTTACTGTTCCCTGTCATAATAAGTATCGAAGTTACGGTTACCTGCCATCATTTGTATCGAAATTACAGTTTCTTGTCATAATTAGTATCGAAATTACAGTTACTTGCCATATTTAGTTACGAAATTACAGTTACCTGTCATAATTTGTATCGAAATTACAGTTACTTGTCATAATTAGTATCGAAGTTTCAGTTACCTGTCATAATTAGTATCGAAGTTACTGTTACCTGTCATAATTTGTATCGAAATTACAGTTACTTGTCATAATTAGTAGCGAAGTTACAGTTACCTGTCATAATTAGTATCGAAGTTACTCTTACCTGTCATAATTAATATCGAAGTTACAGTTATCTGCCATAATTTGTGTCGAAATTACAGTTACTTGTCATAATTAGTAACGAAGTTACAGTTACTTGTCATAATTAGTATAGAAGTTACTGTTACCTGTCATAACTAGTATCGATGTTACTGTTTTCTGTCATAATTAGTATCGAAGTTACTGTTACCTGTCATAATTAGTATCGAAGTTACAGTTATCTGCCATAATTTGTATCGAAATTACAATTACTTGTCTTAATTTGTAACGAAGTTACAGTTACCAGTCATAATTAGTATCGAAGTTACAGTTACTTGTCTTAATTAGTATCGAAGTTACTGTTTCCTGCCATAATTAGTATCGAAGTTACTGTTTCCTGCCATAATATGTATCGAAATTACAGTTACTTGTCATAATTAGTAACGAAGTTACAGTTACCTGTCATAATTAGTATCGAAGTTACTGTTACCTGTCATAATTAGTATCGAAGTTACAGTTACCTGCCATCATTTGTATCGAAATTGCAGTTACTTGTCATAATTAGTAATGAAGTTACAGTTACCTGTCGTAATTAGTATCGAAGTTACAGTTACCTGTCATAATTAGTATCGAAGTTACTGTTACCTGCCATAATTTGTATTGAAATTGCAGTTACTTGCCATAATTAGTAACGAAGTTACAGTTACCTGTCATAATTTGTATCGAAATTACAGTGACTTGTCATAATTAGTATCGAAGTTACAGTTACCTGTCATAATAAGTATCGAAGTTACTGTTACCTGACATAATTTGTATCGAAATTACAGTTACTTGTCATAATTAGTAACGATGTTACAGTTACCTGTCATAAGTAGTTTCGGAGTCACAGTTACTTGTCATAATTGGTATCGAAGTTACTGTTACTTGTCATAATTAGTATCGAAGTTACTGTTACCTGCCATAATTAGTATCGAAGTTACTGTCACCTGTCATAATTAGTATCGAAGTTACAGTTACCTGACATAATTTGTATCGAAATTACAGTTACTTGTCATAATTAGTAACGATGTTACAGTTACCTGTCATAAGTAGTTTCGGAGTCACAGTTACTTGTCATAATTGGTATCGAAGTTACTGTTACTTGTCATAATTAGTATCGAAGTTACTGTTACCTGTCATAATTAGTATCGAAATTACAGTTACCTGCCATAATTTGTATCGAAATAACAGTTACTTGTCATAATTAGTAACGATGTTACAGTTACCTGTCATAAGTAGTTTCGAAGTTACAGTTACTTGTCATAATTAATAACGAAGTTAGGGTTACTTGTCATAATTAGTATCGAAGTCACAGTTACCTGTCATAATTAGTATCGAAGTTACAGTTACTTGACATAATTAATATCGAAGTTACTGTTACCTGTCATAATTAATATCGAAGTTACAGTTAACTGCCATAATTTGTATCGAAATTACAGTTATTTGTCATAATTAGCAACGATGTTACAGTTACTTGACATAATTAGTTTCGAAGTTACAGCTGCTTGTCATAATTAGTATCGAAGTAACTGTTAGTTGTCACAATTAGTATCGAAGATACTGTTACCTGTCATAATTAGTATCGAAGTTACAGTTACCTGCCATAATTTGTATCGAAATTACAGTTACCTGTCATAATTGGTAAAGAAGTTACAGTTTCCAGTCATAATTGGGATCGAAGTTACAGTAACTTGTCATAATTAGTATGGAAGTTACTGTTACCTGTCATAATTAGTAACGAAGTTACATTTAACTGCCATAATTTGTATCGAAATTACAGTTACTTGTCATAATTAGTTACGATGTTACAGTTAACTGTCATAATTAGTATCGAAGTTACAGTTACCTCCCATAATTAGTATCGAAGTTACTGTTACCTGTCATAACTAGTATCGAAGTTACTGTTTTCTGCCATAATTAGTATAGAAGTTACTGTACCGGTCATAATTAGTATCGAAGTTACAGTTACCTGCCATCATTTGTATCGAAATTACAGTTAATTGTCCTAATTAGTAACGAAGTTACAGTTACCTGTAATAATTAGTATCGAAGTTACAGTAATCTGTCATAATTAGTATCGAAGTTACAGTTACCTGTCATAATTTGTATCGAAGTTACAGTTGCCTGCCATCATCTGTATCAAAATTACAGTTACTTGTCATAATTAGTATCGAAGTTACTGTTCCCTGTCATAATTAGTATCGAAGTTACGGTTACCTGCCATCATTTGTATCGAAATTACAGTTTCTTGTCATAATTAGTATCGAAATTACAGTTACTTGCCATATTTAGTTACGAAATTACAGTTACCTGTCATAATTTGTATCGAAATTACAGTTACTTGTCATAATTAGTATCGAAGTTTCAGTTACCTGTCATAATTAGTATCGAAGTTACTGTTACCTGTCATAATTTGTACCGAAATTACAGTTACTTGTCATAATTAGTAGCGAAGTTACAGTTACCTGTCATAATTAGTATCGAAGTTACTCTTACCTGTCATAATTAATATCGAAGTTACAGTTATCTGCCATAATTTGTGTCGAAATTACAGTTACTTGTCATAATTAGTAACGAAGTTACAGTTACTTGTCATAATTAGTATAGAAGTTACTGTTACCTGTCATAACTAGTATCGATGTTACTGTTTTCTGTCATAATTAGTATCGAAGTTACTGTTACCTGTCATAATTAGTATCGAAGTTACAGTTATCTGCCATAATTTGTATCGAAATTACAATTACTTGTCTTAATTTGTAACGAAGTTACAGTTACCAGTCATAATTAGTATCGAAGTTACAGTTACTTGTCTTAATTAGTATCGAAGTTACTGTTTCCTGCCATAATTAGTATCGAAGTTACTGTTTCCTGCCATAATATGTATCGAAATTACAGTTACTTGTCATAATTAGTAACGAAGTTACAGTTACCTGTCATAATTAGTATCGAAGTTACTGTTACCTGTCATAATTAGTATCGAAGTTACAGTTACCTGCCATCATTTGTATCGAAATTGCAGTTACTTGTCATAATTAGTAATGAAGTTACAGTTACCTGTCGTAATTAGTATCGAAGTTACAGTTACCTGTCATAATTAGTATCGAAGTTACTGTTACCTGCCATAATTTGTATTGAAATTGCAGTTACTTGCCATAATTAGTAACGAAGTTACAGTTACCTGTCATAATTTGTATCGAAATTACAGTGACTTGTAATAATTAGTATCGAAGTTACAGTTACCTGTCATAATAAGTATCGAAGTTACTGTTACCTGCTATTATTTGTATTGAAATTACAGTTACTTGTCATAATTAGTATCGAAATTACAGTTACCTGCCATAATTAGTATCGAAGTTACTGTCACCTGTCATAATTAGTATCGAAGTTACAGTTACCTGACATAATTTGTATCGAAATTACAGTTACTTGTCATAATTAGTAACGATGTTACAGTTACCTGTCATAAGTAGTTTCGGAGTCACAGTTACTTGTCATAATTGGTATCGAAGTTACTGTTACTTGTCATAATTAGTATCGAAGTTACTGTTACCTGTCATAATTAGTATCGAAATTACAGTTACCTGCCATAATTTGTATCGAAATTACAGTTACTTGTCATAATTAGTAACGAAGTTACAGTTACCTGTCATAATTAGTATCGAATTTACAGTTACTAGTCATAATTAGTATCGAAGTTAATGTACCTGTCATAATTAGTATCGAAGTTACAGTTACCTGCCATAATGTATTGAAATTACAGTTACTTGTCATAATTAGTAACGAAGTTACAGTTAAGTGTAATAATTAGTATCGAAGTAACAGTTACCTGCCATAATTAGTATCGAAGTTACTGTTACCTGTTATAATTAGTATCGTTGTTACTGTTTTCTGTCATAATTAGTTTCGAAGTTACTGTTACCTGTCATAATTCGTATCGAAGTTACAGTTACCTGCCATAATTTGTATCGAAATTACAGTTACATGTCATAATTAGTAACGAAGTTACAGTTACCTGCCATAATTAGTATTGAAATTACAGTTACCTGTCATAATTAGTAACGAAGTTACAGTTACCTGTCATAATTAGTATCGAAGTTACTGTTACCTATCATAAGTAGTATCGAAGTTAGAGTTACCTGCCATAATTTTTATCAAAATTACAAGTTTTTGTCATAATTAGTAACGAAGTTAGAGTTACTTGTCATAATTAGTATCGAAGTTACAGTTACCTGTCATAATTAGTATCGAAGTTACAGTTACTTGACATAAATAGTATCGAAGTTACTGTTACCTGTCATAATTAGTATCGAAGTTACAGTTACCTGCCATAATTTGTATCGAAATTACAGTTACTTGTCATAATTTGTAACGATGTTATTGTTACCTGGAATAATTAGTTTCGAAGTTACAGTTACTTGTCATAATTAGTAACGAAGTTACAGTTACCTGTCGTAATTAGTATCGAAGTTACAGTTACTTGCCATAATTAGTAACGAAGTTACAGTTAAGTGTCATAATTAGTATCGAAGTTACAGTTACCTGCCATAATTAGTATCGAAGTTACTGTTACCTGTCATAATTAGTCTCGTTGTTACTGTTTTCTGTCATAATTAGTATCGAAGTTACTGTTACCTGTCATAATTAGTATCGAAATTACAGTTACCTGCCATAATTTGTAT
The DNA here is from genome assembly GCA_946902985.2 of Meconema thalassinum. Taxonomy (NCBI): domain Eukaryota; kingdom Metazoa; phylum Arthropoda; class Insecta; order Orthoptera; family Tettigoniidae; genus Meconema; species Meconema thalassinum. Next base: position 1,659,970,307 of record OX336388.2, read on the forward strand.
CGAAATTACAGTTACTTGTCATAAATATTAACGAAGTTACAGTTACCTGTCATAATTAGTATCGAAGTTACAGTTACTATTCATAATTAGTATCGAAGTTACTGTTACCTGTCATAATTAGTATCGAAGTTACAGTTACCTGCCATAATGTATTGAAATTACAGTTACATGTCATAATTAGTAACGAAGATACAGTTAACTGTCATAATTAGTATCGAAGTTACAATTACCTGCCATAATTTGTATCGAAATTACAATTACTTGTCTTAATTTGTAACGAAGTTACAATTACCTGTCATAATTAGTATCGAAGTTACAGTTACTTGTCTTAATTAGTATCGAAGTTACTGTTTCCTGCCATAATAAGTATCGAAGTTAGTTACCTGGCATAATATGTATCGAAATTACAGTTACATGTCATAATTAGTAACGAAGTTACAGTTACCTGCCATAATTAGTATCTAAATTACAGTTACCTGCCATAATTAGTAACGAAGTTACAGTTACCTGTCATAAGTAGTATCGAAGTTACAGTTACCTGTCATAATTAGTATCGAAGTTACAGTTACTTGACATAATTAGTGTCGAAGTTACTGTTACCTGTCATAATTCGTATCGAAGTTACAGTTACCTGCCATAATTTGTATCGAAATTACAGTTACTTGTCATAATTAGTAACGATGTTACTGTTACCTGTCATAATTAGTTTCGAAGTTACAGTTACTTGTCATAATTAGTAACGAAGTTACAGTTACCTGTCATAATTAGTATCGAAGTTACAGTTACTTGCCATAATTAGTAACGAAGTTACAGTTAAGTGTCATAATTAGTAACGAAGTTACAGTAACCTGCCATAATTAGTATCGAAATTACAGTTACTTGTCATAATTAGTAACGATGTTACTGTTACCTGTCATAATTAGTTTCGAAGTTACAGTTACTTGTCATAATTAGTAACGAAGTAACTGTTACTTTTCATAATTAGTATCGAAGCTACTGTTACCTGTCATAATTAGTTTCGAAGTAACTGTTTTCTGTCATAATTAGTAACGAAGTTACAGTTACCTGTCATAATTAGTATCGAAGTTACTGTTACCTGTCATACTTAGTAACGAAGTTAAAGTTACTTGCCATAATTTTTATCAAAATTACAGTTACTTGTCATAATAAGTAACGACGTTAGAGTTACTTGTCATAATTAGTATCGAAGTTACAGTTACCTGTCATAATTAGTATCGAAGTTACAGTTACTTGACATAATTAGTGTCGAAGTTACTGTTACCTGTCATAATTCGTATCGAAGTTACAGTTACCTGCCATAATTTGTATCGAAATTACAGTTACTTGTCATAATTAGTAACGATGTTACTGTTACCTGTCATAATTAGTTTCGAAGTTACAGTTACTTGTCATAATTAGTAACGAAGTTACAGTTACCTGTCATAATTAGTATCGATGTTACAGTTACTTGCCATAATTAGTAACGAAGTTACAGTTAAGTGTCATAATTAGTATCGAAGTTACAGTAACCTGCCATAATTAGTATCGAAGGTACTGTTACCTGTCATAATTAGTATAGTTGTTACTGTTTTCTGTCATAATTAGTATCGAAGTTACTGTTACCTGTCATAATTAGTATCGAAGTTACAGTTACCTGCCATAATTAGTATCGAAATTACAGTTACATGTCATAATTAGTAACGAAGTTACAGTTACCTGCCATAATTAGTACCGAAATTACAGTTACATGTCATAATTAGTAATGAAGTTACAGTTACCTGTCATAATTAGTATCGAAGTTACTGTTACCTGTAATAAGTAGTATCGAAGTTACAGTTACCAGCCATAATTTTTATCAAAATTACAATTTCTTGTCATAATTAGTAACGAAGTTAGAGTTACTTGTCATAATTAGTATCAAAGTTACAGTTACCTGTCATAATTAGTATCGAAGTTACAGTTAATTGACATAATTAGTATCGAAGTTACTGTTACCTGTCATAATTAGTATCGAAGTTACATTTACCTGCCATAATTTGTATCGAAATTACAGTTACTTGTCATAATTAGTAACGATGTTACTGTTACCTGTCATATTTATTTTCGAAGTTACAGTTACTTGTCATAATTAGTATCGAAGTAACGGTTACTTTTCATAATTAGTATCGAAGCTACTGTTACCTGTCATAATTAGTTTCGAAGTTACTGTTTTCTGTCATAATTAGTAACGAAGTTACAGTTACCTGTCATAATTAGTATCGAAGTTACTGTTACCTGTCATACTTAGTAACGAAGTTACAGTTACTTGCCATAATTTTTATCAAAATTACAGTTACTTGTCATAATAAGTAACGACGTTAGAGTTACTTGTCATAATTAGTATCAAAGTTATAGTTACCTGTCATAATTAGTATCGAAGTAACTGTTTCTTGTCATAATTAATATCGAAGTTACTGTTACCTGTCATAATTAGTTTCGAAGTAATTGTTTTCTGTCATAATTAGTAACGAAGTTACAGTTTCCTGTCATAATTAGTATCGATGTTACAGTTACTTATCATAATTAGTATCGAAGTTACTGTTTTCTGTCATAATTAGTATCGAAGTTACTGTTACCTGTCATAATAAGTATCGAAGTTACAGTTACCAGCCATCATTTGTATCGAAATTACAGTTACTTGTCATAATTAGTAACGATGTTACAGTTACCTGTCATAATTAGTTTCGAAGTTACAGTTACCTGCCATAATTTTTATCAAAATTACAATTTCTTGTCATAATTAATATCGAAGTTACAGTAACCTGTCATAATTAGTATCGAAGTTACAGTTACCTGTCATAATTTGTATCGAAGTTACAGTTACCTGCCATAATTTGTATCGAAATTACAGTTACTTGTCATAATTAGTATCGAAGTTACTGTTACCTGTCATAATTAGTATCGAAGTTACAGTTACCTGCCATTATTTGTATCGAAATTACAGTTACTTGTCATAATTAGTATCGAAACTACAGTTACTTGCCATATTTAGTAACGAAGTTACAGTTACCAGTCATAATTTGTATCGAAATTACAGTTACTTGTCATAATTAGTTTCGAAGTTACAGTTACCTGTCATAATTAGTATCGAAGTTACTGTTACCTGTCATAATTTGTATCGAAATTACAGTTACTTGTCATAATTAGTAGCGAAGTTACAGTTACCTGTCATAATTAGTATCGAAGTTACTGTTACCTGTCATAATTAGTATCGAAGTTACAGTTACCTGCCATAATTTGTATTGAAATTGCAGTTACTTGCCATAATTAGTAACGAAGTTACTGTTACCTGTCATAATTTGTATCGAAATTACAGTTACTTGTCATAATTAGTAGCGAAGTTACAGTTACCTGTCATAATTAGTATCGAAAATACAGTTACCTGTCATAATAAGTATCGAAGTTACTGTTACCTGCTATTATTTGTATTGAAGTTACAGTTACTTGTCATAATTAGTATCGAAATTACTGTTTCCTGCCATAATTAGTATCGAAGTTAGTTACCTGGCATAATATGTATCGAAATTACAGTTACTTGTCATAATTAGTATCGAAGTTACTGTTACCTGTCATAATTAGTATCGAAGTTACAGTTACCTGCTAAAATTTGTATTGAAATTGCAGTTACTTGCCATAATTAGTAACGAAGTTACAGTTACCTGTCATAATTTGTATCGAAATTACAGTGACTTGTCATAATTAGTATCGAAAATACAGTTACCTGTCATAATAAGTATCGAAGTTACTGTTACCTGCTATTATTTGTATTGAAGTTACAGTTACTTGTCATAATTAGTATCGAAATTACTGTTTCCTGCCATAATTAGTATCGAAGTTAGTTACCTGGCATAATATGTATCGAAATTACAGTTACTTGTCATAATTTGTAAAGAAGCTACTGTTTCCTGTCATAATTAGTATCGAAGTTACAGTTACTCGTCATAATTAGTATAGAGGTTACTGTTACCTGTCATAATTAGTATTGAAGTTACATTTAACTGCCATAATTTTTATCGAAATTACAGTTACTTGTCATAATTAGTAACGAAGTTACAGTTAACTGTCATTATTAGTATCGAAGTTACAGTTACCTGCCATAATTATTATCGAAGTTACTGTTACCTGTCATAATTAGTTTCGAAGTTACTGTTTTCTGTCATAATTAGTATCGAAGTTACTGTTACCTGTCATAATTAGTATCGAATTTACAGTTACCTGCCATCATTTGTATCGAAATTACAGTTACTTGTCATAATTAGTAACGAAGTTACACTTTCCTGTCATAATTAGTATCGAAGTTACAGTTACCTGTCATAATTAGTATCGAAGTTACTGTTACCTGCCATAATTTGTATCGAAATTACTGTTACTTGCCTTAATTAGTAAAGAAGTTACAGTTACCTGTCATAATTTTTATCGAAATTACAGTTACTTGTCATAATTAGTATCGATGTTACTGTTACCTGCCATAATTAGTATCGAAATTACAGTTACCTGTCATAATTACTATCGAAGTTATTGTTACCTGCCATATTTTGTATCGAAATTAGAGTTACTTGTCATAAATACTATCGAAATTACAGTTACCTGCCATAATTAGTATCGAAGATACTGTTACCTGTCATAATTGGTATCGAAGTTACTGTATTCTGTCATAATTAGTATTGAAGTTACTGTTACCTGTCATAATTTGTATCGAAATTACAGTTACTTGTCATAATTAGTAACGAAGTTACAGTTAACTGTCATAATTAGTATCGAAGTTACTGTTACCTGCCATAATTAGTATCGAAGTTACTGTTACCTGTCATAATTAGTATCGTTGTTACTGTTTTCCGTCATAATTATTTTCGAAGTAACTGTTACCTGTCATAATTAGTATCGTTGTTACTGTTTTCCGTCATAATTAGTATCGAAGTTACTGTTACCTGTCATAATTAGTATCGAAGTTACAGTTACCTGCCATAATTTGTATCGAAATAACATTTACATGTCATAATTAGTAACGAAGTTACAGTCACCTGCCAAAATTAGTATCGAAGTTCCTGTTACCAGTCATAATTAGTATCGAAGTTACTGTTACCTGCCATAATTTGTATCGAAATAACAGTTACTTGTCATAATTAGTAACGATGTTACAGTTACCTGTCATAAGTAGTTTCGAAGTTACAGTTACTTGTCATAATTAATAACGAAGTTAGGGTTGCTTGTCATAATTAGTATCAAAGTTACAGTTACCTGTCATAATTAGTATCGAAGTTACAGTTACTTGACATAATTAATATCGAAGTTACTGTTACCTGTCATAATTAATATCGAAGTTACAGTTAACTGCCATAATTTGTATCGAAATTACAGTTACTTGTCATAATTAGCAACGATGTTACAGTTACTTGACATAATTAGTTTCGAAGTTACAGTTACTTGCCATAATTAGTAACGAAGTTACAGTTAAGTGTCATAATTAGTATCGAAGTTACAGTTACCTGCCATAATTAGTATCGAAGTTACTGTTACCTGTCATAATTAGTCTCGTTGTTACTGTTTTCTGTCATAATTAGTATCGAAGTTACTGTTACCTGTCATAATTAGTATCTAAGTTACAGTTACCTGCCATAATTAGTAGCGAAATTACAGTTACATGTCATAATTAGTAATGAAGTTACAGTTACCTGTCATAATTAGTATCGAAGTTACTGTTACCTGTCATAAGTAGTATCGAAGTTACAGTTACCAGCCATAATTTTTATCAAAATTACAATTTCTTGTCATAATTAGTAACGAAGTTAGAGTTACTTGTCATAATTAGTATCGAAGTTACAGTTACCTGTCATAATTAGTATCGAAGTTACAGTTAATTGACATAATTAGTATCGAAGTTACTGTTACCTGTCATAATTAGTATCGAAGTTACAGTTACCTGCCATAATTTGTATCGAAATTACAGTTACTTGTCATAATTAGTAACGATGTTACTGTTACCTGTCATATTTAGTTTCGAAGTTACAGTTACTTGTCATAATTAGTATCGAAGTAACTGTTACTTTTCATAATTAGTATCGAAGTTACTGTTACCTGTCATAATTAGTACCGAAGTTACAGTTATCTGCCGTAATATGTATCGAAATAACAGTTACATGTCATAATTAGTAACGAAGTTACAGTTTCCTGTCATAATTAGTATCGAAGTTACAGTTACTTGTCATAATTAGTATAGAAGTTACTGTTACCTGTCATAATTAGTATTGAAGTTACATTTAACTGCAATAATTTGTATCGAAATTACAGTTTCTTGTCATAAATAGTAACGAAGTTACAGTTAACTGTCATTATTAGTATCTAAGTTACAGTTACCTGCCATAATTAGTATCGAAGTTACTGTTACCTGTCATAATTAGTTTCGACGTTACTGTTTTCTGCCATAATTAGTAACGAAGTTACAGTTACCTGTCATAATTAGTATCGAAGTTACTGTTACCTGTCATACTTAGTATCGAAGTTACAGTTACCTGCCATAATTTTTATCAAAATTACAGTTACTTGTCATAATAAGTAACGACGTTAGAGTTACTTGTCATAATTAGTATCAATGTTATAGTTACCTGTCATAATTAGTATCGAAGTAACTGTTTCTTGTCATAATTAATATCGAAGTTACTGTTACCTGTCATAATTAGTTTCGAAGTTATTGTTTTCTGTCATAATTAGTAACGAAGTTTCAGTTTCCTGTCATAATTAGTATCGATGTTACAGTTACTTATCATAATTAGTATCGAAGTTACTGTTACCTGTCATAATTAGTATCGAAGTTACATTTAACTGCCATAATTTGTATCGAAATTACAGTTAATTGTCATAATTAGTAACAAAGTTACAGTTAAGTGTCATATTTAGAATCTAAGTTACAGTTACCTGCCATAATTAGTATCGAAGTTACTGTTACCTGTCATAATTAGTATCGAAGTTACTGTTTTCTGTCATAAGTAGTATCGAAGTTATTGTTACCTGTCATAATAAATATCGAAGTTACAGTTACCAGCCATCATTTGTATCGAAATTACAGTTACTTGTCAAAATTAGTAACGATGTTACAGTTACCTGTCATAATTAGTTTCGAAGTTACAGTTACCTGCCATAATTTTTATCAAAATTACAATTTCTTGTCATAATTAGTATCGAAGTTACAGTAACCTGTCATAATTAGTATCGAAGTTACAGTTACCTGTCATAATTTGTATCGAAGTTACAGTTACCTGCCATCATTTGTATCGAAATTACAGTTACTTGTCATAATTAGTATCGAAGTTACTGTTACCTGTCATAATTAGTATCGAAGTTACAGTTACCTGCCATCATTTGTATCGAAATTACAGTTACTTGTCATAATTAGTATCGAAACTACAGTTACTTTCCATATTTAGTAACGAAGTTACAGTTACCTGTCATAATTTGTATCGAAATTACAGTTACCTGTCATAATTAGTATCGAAGTTACTGTTACCTGTCATAATTTTATCGAAATTACAGTTACTTGTCATAATTAGTAGCGAAGTTACAGTTACCTGTCATAATTAGTATCGAAGTTACTGTTACCTGTCATAATTAGTATCGAAGTTACAGTTACCTGCCATAATTTGTATCGAAATTACAGTTACTTGTCATAATTAGTAACGAAGTTACAGTTACTTGTCATAATTAGTATCGATGTTACTGTTACCTGTCATAACTAGTATTGATGTTACTGTTTTCTGTCATAATTAGTATCGAAGTGTCTGTTACCTGTCATAATTAGTGTCGAAGTTACAATTACCTGCCATAATTTGTATCGAAGTTACAGTTAACTGTCATAATTAGTATCAAAGTTACAATTACCTGCCATAATTTGTATCGAAATTACAATTACTTGTCTTAATTTGTAACGAAGTTACAATTACCTGTCATAATTAGTATCGAAGTTACAGTTACCTGTCATAATTAGTATCGAAGTTACTGTTACCTGTCATAATTATTATCGATGTTACAGTTACCTGCCATCATTTGTATCGAAATTGCAGTTACTTGTCATAATTAGTAAAGAAGTTACAGTTACCTGTCATAATTAGTATTGAAGTTACAGTTACCTGTCATAATTAGTATCGAAGATACTGTTACCTGCCATAATTTGTATTGAAATTGCAGTTACTTGCCATAATTATTAACGAAGTTACAGTTACCTGTCATAATTTGTATAGAAATTACAGTGACTTGTCATAATTAGTATCGAAGTTACAGTTACCTGTCATAATAAGTATCGAAGTTACTGTTACCTACTATTATTTGTATTGAAATTACAGTTACTTGTCATAATTAGTATCGAAATTACAGTTACCTGCCATAATTAGTATCGAAGTTACTGTCACCTGTCATAATTAGTATCGAAGTTACAGTTACCTGCCATAATTTGTATCGAAATTACAGTTACTTGTCATAATTAGTAACGATGTTACAGTTACCTGTCATAAGTAGTTTCGGAGTTACAATTACTTGTCATAATTGGTATCGAAGTTACTGTTACTTGTCATAATTAGTATCGAAGTTACTGTTACCTGTCATATTTAGTATCGAAATTACAGTTACCTGCCATAATTTGTATCGAAATTACAGTTACTTGTCATAAATATTAACGAAGTTACAGTTACCTGTCATAATTAGTATCGAAGTTACAGTTACTAGTCATAATTAGTATCGAAGTTACTGTTACCTGTCATAATTAGTATCGAAGTTACAGTTACCTGCCATAATGTATTGAAATTACAGTTACTTGTCATAATTAGTAACGAAGTTACAGTTAAGTGTAATAATTAGTATCGAAGTAACAGTTACCTGCCATAATTAGTATCGAAGTTACTGTTACCTGTCATAATTAGTATCGTTGTTACTGTTTTCTGTCATAATTAGTTTCGAAGTTACTGTTACCTGTCATAATTAGTATCTAAGTTACAGTTACCTGCCATAATTAGTAGCGAAATTACAGTTACATGTCATAATTAGTAATGAAGTTACAGTTACCTGTCATAATTAGTATCGAAGTTACTGTTACCTGTCATAAGTAGTATCGAAGTTACAGTTACCAGCCATAATTTTTATCAAAATTACAATTTCTTGTCATAATTAGTAACGAAGTTAGAGTTACTTGTCATAATTAGTATCGAAGTTACAGTTACCTGTCATAATTAGTATCGAAGTTACAGTTAATTGACATAATTAGTATCGAAGTTACTGTTACCTGTCATAATTAGTATCGAAGTTACAGTTACCTGCCATAATTTGTATCGAAATTACAGTTACTTGTCATAATTAGTAACGATGTTACTGTTACCTGTCATATTTAGTTTCGAAGTTACAGTTACTTGTCATAATTAGTATCGAAGTAACTGTTACTTTTCATAATTAGTATCGAAGTTACTGTTACCTGTCATAATTAGTACCGAAGTTACAGTTATCTGCCGTAATATGTATCGAAATAACAGTTACATGTCATAATTAGTAACGAAGTTACAGTTTCCTGTCATAATTAGTATCGAAGTTACAGTTACTTGTCATAATTAGTATAGAAGTTACTGTTACCTGTCATAATTAGTATTGAAGTTACATTTAACTGCAATAATTTGTATCGAAATTACAGTTTCTTGTCATAAATAGTAACGAAGTTACAGTTAACTGTCATTATTAGTATCTAAGTTACAGTTACCTGCCATAATTAGTATCGAAGTTACTGTTACCTGTCATAATTAGTTTCGACGTTACTGTTTTCTGCCATAATTAGTAACGAAGTTACAGTTACCTGTCATAATTAGTATCGAAGTTACTGTTACCTGTCATACTTAGTATCGAAGTTACAGTTACCTGCCATAATTTTTATCAAAATTACAGTTACTTGTCATAATAAGTAACGACGTTAGAGTTACTTGTCATAATTAGTATCAATGTTATAGTTACCTGTCATAATTAGTATCGAAGTAACTGTTTCTTGTCATAATTAATATCGAAGTTACTGTTACCTGTCATAATTAGTTTCGAAGTTATTGTTTTCTGTCATAATTAGTAACGAAGTTTCAGTTTCCTGTCATAATTAGTATCGATGTTACAGTTACTTATCATAATTAGTATCGAAGTTACTGTTACCTGTCATAATTAGTATCGAAGTTACATTTAACTGCCATAATTTGTATCGAAATTACAGTTAATTGTCATAATTAGTAACAAAGTTACAGTTAAATGTCATATTTAGAATCTAAGTTACAGTTACCTGCCATAATTAGTATCGAAGTTACTGTTACCTGTCATAATTAGTATCGAAGTTACTGTTTTCTGTCATAATTAGTATCGAAGTTATTGTTACCTGTCATAATAAATATCGAAGTTACAGTTACCAGCCATCATTTGTATCGAAATTACAGTTACTTGTCAAAATTAGTAACGATGTTACAGTTACCTGTCATAATTAGTTTCGAAGTTACAGTTACCTGCCATAATTTTTATCAAAATTACAATTTCTTGTCATAATTAGTATCGAAGTTACAGTAACCTGTCATAATTAGTATCGAAGTTACAGTTACCTGTCATAATTTGTATCGAAGTTACAGTTACCTGCCATCATTTGTATCGAAATTACAGTTACTTGTCATAATTAGTATCGAAGTTACTGTTACCTGTCATAATTAGTATCGAAGTTACAGTTACCTGCCATCATTTGTATCGAAATTACAGTTACTTGTCATAATTAGTATCGAAACTACAGTTACTTTCCATATTTAGTAACGAAGTTACAGTTACCTGTCATAATTTGTATCGAAATTACAGTTACCTGTCATAATTAGTATCGAAGTTACTGTTACCTGTCATAATTTTATCGAAATTACAGTTACTTGTCATAATTAGTAGCGAAGTTACAGTTACCTGTCATAATTAGTATCGAAGTTACTGTTACCTGTCATAATTAGTATCGAAGTTACAGTTACCTGCCATAATTTGTATCGAAATTACAGTTACTTGTCATAATTAGTAACGAAGTTACAGTTACTTGTCATAATTAGTATCGATGTTACTGTTACCTGTCATAACTAGTATTGATGTTACTGTTTTCTGTCATAATTAGTATCGAAGTGTCTGTTACCTGTCATAATTAGTGTCGAAGTTACAATTACCTGCCATAATTTGTATCGAAGTTACAGTTAACTGTCATAATTAGTATCAAAGTTACAATTACCTGCCATAATTTGTATCGAAATTACAATTACTTGTCTTAATTTGTAACGAAGTTACAATTACCTGTCATAATTAGTATCGAAGTTACAGTTACCTGTCATAATTAGTATCGAAGTTACTGTTACCTGTCATAATTATTATCGATGTTACAGTTACCTGCCATCATTTGTATCGAAATTGCAGTTACTTGTCATAATTAGTAAAGAAGTTACAGTTACCTGTCATAATTAGTATTGAAGTTACAGTTACCTGTCATAATTAGTATCGAAGATACTGTTACCTGCCATAATTTGTATTGAAATTGCAGTTACTTGCCATAATTATTAACGAAGTTACAGTTACCTGTCATAATTTGTATAGAAATTACAGTGACTTGTCATAATTAGTATCGAAGTTACAGTTACCTGTCATAATAAGTATCGAAGTTACTGTTACCTACTATTATTTGTATTGAAATTACAGTTACTTGTCATAATTAGTATCGAAATTACAGTTACCTGCCATAATTAGTATCGAAGTTACTGTCACCTGTCATAATTAGTATCGAAGTTACAGTTACCTGCCATAATTTGTATCGAAATTACAGTTACTTGTCATAATTAGTAACGATGTTACAGTTACCTGTCATAAGTAGTTTCGGAGTTACAATTACTTGTCATAATTGGTATCGAAGTTACTGTTACTTGTCATAATTAGTATCGAAGTTACTGTTACCTGTCATATTTAGTATCGAAATTACAGTTACCTGCCATAATTTGTATCGAAATTACAGTTACTTGTCATAAATATTAACGAAGTTACAGTTACCTGTCATAATTAGTATCGAAGTTACAGTTACTAGTCATAATTAGTATCGAAGTTACTGTTACCTGTCATAATTAGTATCGAAGTTACAGTTACCTGCCATAATGTATTGAAATTACAGTTACTTGTCATAATTAGTAACGAAGTTACAGTTAAGTGTAATAATTAGTATCGAAGTAACAGTTACCTGCCATAATTAGTATCGAAGTTACTGTTACCTGTCATAATTAGTATCGTTGTTACTGTTTTCTGTCATAATTAGTTTCGAAGTTACTGTTACCTGTCATAATTAGTATCGAAGTTACAGTTACCTGCCATAATTTGTATCGAAATTACAGTTACATGTCATAATTAGTAACGAAGTTACAGTTACCTGCCATAATTAGTATCTAAATTACAGTTACCTGCCATAATTAGTAACGAAGTTACAGTTACCTGTCATAAGTAGTATCGAAGTTACAGTTACCTGTCATAATTAGTATCGAAGGTACAGTTACTTGACATAATTAGTGTCGAAGTTATTGTTACCTGTCATAATTCGTATCGATGTTACAGTTACCTGCCATAATTTGTATCGAAATTACAGTTACTTGTCATAATTAGTAACGATGTTACTGTTACCTGTCATAATTAGTTTCGAAGTTACAGTTACTTGTCATAATTAGTAACGAAGTTACAGTTACCTGTCATAATTAGTATCGAAGTTACAGTTACTTGCCATAATTAGTAACGAAGTTACAGTTAAGTGTCATAATTTTTATCAAAATTACAGTTACTTGTCATAATAAGTAACGACGTTAGAGTTACTTGTCATAATTAGTATCGAAGTTACAGTAACCTGCCATAATTAGTATCGAAATTACAGTTACTTGTCATAATTAGTAACGATGTTACTGTTACCTGTCATAATTAGTTTCGAAGTTACAGTTACTTGTCATAATTAGTAACGAAGTAACTGTTACTTTTCATAATTAGTATCGAAGCTACTGTTACCTGTCATAATTAGTTTCGAAGTTACTGTTTTCTGTCATAATTAGTAACGAAGTTACAGTTACCTGTCATAATTAGTATCGAAGTTACTGTTACCTGTCATACTTAGTAACGAAGTTACAGTTACTTGCCATAATTTTTATCAAAATTACAGTTACTTGTCATAATAAGTAACGACGTTAGAGTTACTTGTCATAATTAGTATCGAAGTTACAGTTACCTGTCATAATTAGTATCGAAGTTACAGTTACTTGACATAATTAGTGTCGAAGTTACTGTTACCTGTCATAATTCGTATCGAAGTTACAGATACCTGCCATAATTTGTATCGAAATTACAGTTACTTGTCATAATTAGTAACGATGTTACTGTTACCTGTCATAATTAGTTTCGAAGTTACAGTTACTTGTCATAATTAGTAACGAAGTTACAGTTACCTGTCATAATTAGTATCGAAGTTACAGTTACTTGCCATAATTAGTAACGAAGTTACAGTTAAGTGTCATAATTAGTATCGAAGTTACAGTAACCTGCCATAATTAGTATCGAAGTTACAGTTACCTGTCATAATTAGTATAGTTGTTACTGTTTTCTGTCATAATTAGTATCGAAGTGTCTGTTACCTGTCATAATTAGTGTCGAAGTTACAATTACCTGCCATAATTTGTATCGAAGTTACAGTTAACTGTCATAATTAGTATCGAAGTTACAATTACCTGCCATAATTTGTATCGAAATTACAATTACTTGTCTTAATTTGTAACGAAGTTACAATTACCTGTCATAATTAGTATCGAAGTTACAGTTACCTGTCATAATTAGTATCGAAGTTACTGTTACCTGTCATAATTATTATCGATGTTACAGTTACCTGCCATCATTTGTATCGAAATTGCAGTTACTTGTCCTAATTAGTAAAGAAGTTACAGTTACCTGTCATAATTAGTATTGAAGTTACAGTTACCTGTCATAATTAGTATCGAAGATACTGTTACCTGCCATAATTTGTATTGAAATTGCAGTTACTTGCCATAATTATTAACGAAGTTACAGTTACCTGTCATAATTTGTATAGAAATTACAGTGACTTGTCATAATTAGTATCGAAGTTACAGTTACCTGTCATAATAAGTATCGAAGTTACTGTTACCTGCTATTATTTGTATTGAAATTACAGTTACTTGTCATAATTAGTATCGAAATTACAGTTACCTGCCATAATTAGTATCGAAGTTACTGTCACCTGTCATAATTAGTATCGAAGTTACAGTTACCTGCCATAATTTGTATCGAAATTACAGTTACTTGTCATAATTAGTAACGATGTTACAGTTACCTGTCATAAGTAGTTTCGGAGTTACAATTACTTGTCATAATTGGTATCGAAGTTACTGTTACTTGTCATAATTAGTATCGAAGTAACTGTTACCTGTCATATTTAGTATCGAAATTACAGTTACCTGCCATAATTTGTATCGAAATTACAGTTACTTGTCATAAATATTAACGAAGTTACAGTTACCTGTCATAATTAGTATCGAAGTTACAGTTACTAGTCATAATTAGTATCGAAGTTACTGTTACCTGTCATAATTAGTATCGAAGTTACAGTTACCTGCCATAATGTATTGAAATTACAGTTACTTGTCATAATTAGTAACGAAGTTACAGTTAAGTGTAATAATTAGTATCGAAGTAACAGTTACCTGCCATAATTAGTATCGAAGTTACTGTTACCTGTCATAATTAGTATCGTTGTTACTGTTTTCTGTCATAATTAGTTTCGAAGTTACTGTTACCTGTCATAATTAGTATCGAAGTTACAGTTACCTGCCATAATTTGTATCGAAATTACAGTTACATGTCATAATTAGTAACGAAGTTACAGTTACCTGCCATAATTAGTATCTAAATTACAGTTACCTGCCATAATTAGTAACGAAGTTACAGTTACCTGTCATAAGTAGTATCGAAGTTACAGTTACCTGTCATAATTAGTATCGAAGGTACAGTTACTTGACATAATTAGTGTCGAAGTTACTGTTACCTGTCATAATTCGTATCGATGTTACAGTTACCTGCCATAATTTGTATCGAAATTACAGTTACTTGTCATAATTAGTAACGATGTTACTGTTACCTGTCATAATTAGTTTCGAAGTTACAGTTACTTGTCATAATTAGTAACGAAGTTGCAGTTACCTGTCATAATTAGTATCGAAGTTACAGTTACTTGCCATAATTAGTAACGAAGTTACAGTTAAGTGTCATAATTAGTATCGAAGTTACAGTAACCTGCCATAATTAGTATCGAAATTACAGTTACTTGTCATAATTAGTAACGATGTTACTGTTACCTGTCATAATTAGTTTCGAAGTTACAGTTACTTGTCATAATTAGTAACGAAGTAACTGTTACTTTTCATAATTAGTATCGAAGCTACTGTTACCTGTCATAATTAGTTTCGAAGTTACTGTTTTCTGTCATAATTAGTAACGAAGTTACAGTTACCTGTCATAATTAGTATCGAAGTTACTGTTACCTGTCATACTTAGTAACGAAGTTACAGTTACTTGCCATAATTTTTATCAAAATTACAGTTACTTGTCATAATAAGTAACGACGTTAGAGTTACTTGTCATAATTAGTATCGAAGTTACAGTTACCTGTCATAATTAGTATCGAAGTTACAGTTACTTGACATAATTAGTGTCGAAGTTACTGTTACCTGTCATAATTCGTATCGAAGTTACAGTTACCTGCCATAATTTGTATCGAAATTACAGTTACTTGTCATAATTAGTAACGATGTTACTGTTACCTGTCATAATTAGTTTCGAAGTTACAGTTACTTGTCATAATTAGTAACGAAGTTACAGTTACCTGTCATAATTAGTATCGAAGTTACAGTTACTTGCCATAATTAGTAACGAAGTTACAGTTAAGTGTCATAATTAGTATCGAAGTTACAGTAACCTGCCATAATTAGTATCGAAGTTACAGTTACCTGTCATAATTAGTATAGTTGTTACTGTTTTCTGTCATAATTAGTATCGAAGTTACTGTTACCTGTCATAATTAGTATCGAAGTTACAGTTACCTGCCATAATTAGTATCGAAATTACAGTTACATGTCATAATTAGTAACGAAGTTACAGTTACCTGCCATAATTAGTACCGAAATTACAGTTACATGTCATAATTAGTAATGAAGTTACAGTTACCTGTCATAATTAGTATCGAAGTTACTGTTACCTGTAATAAGTAGTATCGAAGTTACAGTTACCAGCCATAATTTTTATCAAAATTACAATTTCTTGTCATAATTAGTAACGAAGTTAGAGTTACTTGTCATAATTAGTATCGAAGTTACAGTTACCTGTCATAATTAGTATCGAAGTTACAGTTAATTGACATAATTAGTATCGAAGTTACTGTTACCTGTCATAATTAGTATCGAAGTTACAGTTACCTGCCATAATTTGTATCGAAATTACAGTTACTTGTCATAATTAGTAACGATGTTACTGTTACCTGTCATATTTATTTTCGAAGTTACAGTTACTTGTCATAATTAGTATCGAAGTAACTGTTACTTTTCATAATTAGTATCGAAGCTACTGTTACCTGTCATAATTAGTTTCGAAGTTACTGTTTTCTGTCATAATTAGTAACGAAGTTACAGTTACCTGTCATAATTAGTATCGAAGTTACTGTTACCTGTCATACTTAGTAACGAAGTTACAGTTACTTGCCATATTTTTTATCAAAATTACAGTTACTTGTCATAATAAGTAACGACGTTAGAGTTACTTGTCATAATTAGTATCAAAGTTATAGTTACCTGTCATAATTAGTATCGAAGTAACTGTTTCTTGTCATAATTAATATCGAAGTTACTGTTACCTGTCATAATTAGTTTCGAAGTTATTGTTTTCTGTCATAATTAGTAACGAAGTTACAGTTTCCTGTCATAATTAGTATCGATGTTACAGTTACTTATCATAATTAGTATCGAAGTTAAATTTAACTGCCATAATTTGTATAGAAATTACAGTTAATTGTCATAATTAGTAACAAAGTTACAGTTAAATGTCATAATTAGAATCTAAGTTACAGTTACCTGCCATAATTAGTATCGAAGTTACTGTTACCTGTCATAATTAGTATCGAAGTTACTGTTTTCTGTCATAATTAGTATCGAAGTTACTGTTACCTGTCATAATAAGTATCGAAGTTACAGTTACCAGCCATCATTTGTATCGAAATTACAGTTACTTGTCATAATTAGTAACGATGTTACAGTTACCTGTCATAATTAGTTTCGAAGTTACAGTTACCTGCCATAATTTTTATCAAAATTACAATTTCTTGTCATAATTAATATCGAAGTTACAGTAACCTGTCATAATTAGTATCGAAGTTACAGTTACCTGTCATAATTTGTATCGAAGTTACAGTTACCTGCCATCATTTGTATCGAAATTACAGTTACTTGTCATAATTAGTATCGAAGTTACTGTTACCTGTCATAATTAGTATCGAAGTTACTGTTACCTGTCATAATTTGTATCGAAATTACAGTTACTTGTCATAATTAGTAGCGAAGTTACAGTTACCTGTCATAATTAGTATCGAAGTTACTGTTACCTGTCATAATTAGTATCGAAGTTACAGTTACCTGCCATAATTTGTATTGAAATTGCAGTTACTTGCCATAATTAGTAACGAAGTTACAGTTACATGTCATAATTTGTATCGAAATTACAGTTACTTGTCATAATTAGTAGCGAAGTTACAGTTACCTGTCATAATTAGTATCGAAGTTACTGTTACCTGTCATAATTTGTATCGAAATTACAGTTACTTGTCATAATTAGTAGCGAAGTTACAGTTACCTGTCATAATTAGTATCGAAGTTACTGTTACCTGTCATAATTAGTATCGAAGTTACAGTTACCTGCCATAATTTGTATTGAAATTGCAGTTACTTGCCATAATTAGTAACGAAGTTACAGTTACATGTCATAATTTGTATCGAAATTACAGTTACTTGTCATAATTAGTAGCGAAGTTACAGTTACCTGTCATAATTAGTATCGAAAATACAGTTACCTGTCATAATAAGTATCGAAGTTACTGTTACCTGCTATTATTTGTATTGAAGTTACAGTTACTTGTCATAATTAGTATCGAAATTACTGTTTCCTGCCATAATTAGTATCGAAGTTAGTTACCTGGCATAATATGTATCGAAATTACAGTTACTTGTCATAATTAGTATCGAAGTTACTGTTACCTGTCATAATTAGTATCGAAGTTACAGTTACCTGCCAAAATTTGTATTGAAATTGCAGTTACTTGCCATAATTAGTAACGAAGTTACAGTTACCTGTCATAATTTGTATCGAAATTACAGTGACTTGTCATAATTAGTATCGAAAATACAGTTACCTGTCATAATAAGTATCGAAGTTACTGTTACCTGCTATTATTTGTATTGAAGTTACAGTTACTTGTCATAATTAGTATCGAAATTACTGTTTCCTGCCATAATTAGTATCGAAGTTAGTTACCTGGCATAATATGTATCGAAATTACAGTTACTTGTCATAATTTGTAAAGAAGCTACTGTTTCCTGTCATAATTAGTTTCGAAGTTACAGTTACTCGTCATAATTAGTATAGAGGTTACTGTTACCTGTCATAATTAGTATTGAAGTTACATTTAACTGCCATAATTTTTATCGAAATTACAGTTACTTGTCATAATTAGTAACGAAGTTACAGTTAACTGTCATTATTAGTATCGAAGTTACAGTTACCTGCCATAATTATTATCGAAGTTACTGTTACCTGTCATAATTAGTTTCGAAGTTACTGTTTTCTGTCATAATTAGTATCGAAGTTACTGTTACCTGTCATAATTAGTATCGAATTTACAGTTACCTGCCATCATTTGTATCGAAATTACAGTTACTTGTCATAATTAGTAACGAAGTTACACTTTCCTGTCATAATTAGTATCGAAGTTACAGTTACCTGTCATAATTAGTATCGAAGTTACTGTTACCTGCCATAATTTGTATCGAAATTACTGTTACTTGCCTTAATTAATAAAGAAGTTACAGTTACCTGTCATAATTTTTATCGAAATTACAGTTACTTGTCATAATTAGTATCGATGTTACTGTTACCTGCCATAATTAGTATCGAAATTACAGTTACCTGTCATAATTACTATCGAAGTTATTGTTACCTGCCATATTTTGTATCGAAATTAGAGTTACTTGTCATAAATACTATCGAAATTACAGTTACCTGCCATAATTAGTATCGAAGATACTGTTACCTGTCATAATTGGTATCGAAGTTACTGTTTTCTGTCATAATTAGTATTGAAGTTACTGTTACCTGTCATAATTTGTATCGAAATTACAGTTACTTGTCATAATTAGTAACGAAGTTACAGTTAACTGTCATAATTAGTATCGAAGTTACTGTTACCTGCCATAATTAGTATCGAAGTTACTGTTACCTGTCATAATTAGTATCGTTGTTACTGTTTTCCGTCATAATTATTTTCGAAGTAACTGTTACCTGTCATAATTAGTATCGTTGTTACTGTTTTCCGTCATAATTAGTATCGAAGTTACTGTTACCTGTCATAATTAGTATCGAAGTTACAGTTACCTGCCATAATTTGTATCGATATAACATTTACATGTCATAATTAGTAACGAAGTTACAGTTACCTGCCAAAATTAGTATCGAAGTTCCTGTTACCTGTCATAATTAATATCGAAGTTACAGTTACTCGTCATAATTAGTATAGAGGTTACTGTTACCTGTCATAATTAGTATTGAAGTTACATTTAACTGCCGTAATTTGTATCGAAATAACAGTTACTTGTCATAATTAGTAACGATGTTACAGTTACCTGTCATAAGTAGTTTCGAAGTTACAGTTACTTGTCATAATTAATAACGAAGTTAGGGTTACTTGTCATAATTAGTATCAAAGTTACAGTTACCTGTCATAATTAGTATCGAAGTTACAGTTACTTGACATAATTAATATCGAAGTTACTGTTACCTGTCATAATTAATATCGAAGTTACAGTTAACTGCAATAATTTGTATCGAAATTACAGTTACTTGTCATAATTAGCAACGATGTTACAGTTACTTGACATAATTAGTTTCGAAGTTACAGTTACTTGTCATAATTAGTATCGAAGTAACTGTTAGTTGTCACAATTAGTATCGAAGATACTGTTACCTGTCATAATTAGTATCGAAGTTACCGTTACCTGCCATAATTTGTATCGAAATTACAGTTACCTGTCATAATTGGTAAAGAACTTACAGTTTCCAGTCATAATTAGGATCGAAGTTACAGTAACTTGTCATAATTAGTATCGAAGTTACAGTTACCTGTCATAATTAGTAACGAAGTTACATTTAACTGCCATAATTTGTATCGAAATTACAGTTACTTGTCATAATTAGTAACGAAGTTATAGTTAACTGTCATAATTAGTATCGAAGTTACAGTTACCTCCCATAATTAGTATCGAAGTTACTGTTACCTGTCATAATTAGTATCGAAGTTACTGTTTTCTGCCATAATTAGTATAGAAGTTACTGTTACCTGTCATAATTAGTATCGAAGTTACAATTACCTGCCATCATTTGTATCGAAATTACAGTTAATTGTCCTAATTAGTAACGAAGTTACAGTTACCTGTAATAATTAGTATCGAAGTTATAGTAACCTGTCATAATTAGTATCGAAGTTACAGTTACCTGTCATAATTTGTATCGAAGTTACAGTTACCTGCCATCATTTGTATCGAAATTACAGTTACTTGTCATAATTAGTATCGAAGTTACTGTTACCTGTCATAATTAGTATCGAAGTTACGGTTACCTGCCATCATTTGTATCGAAATTACAGTTTCTTGTCATAATTAGGATCGAAATTACAGTTACATGCCATATTTAGTTACGAAATTACAGTTACCTGTCATAATTTGTATCGAAATTACAGTTACTTGTCATAATTAGTATCGAAGTTTCAGTTACCTGTCATAATTAGTATCGAAGTTACTGTTACCTGTCATAATTTGTATCGAAATTACAGTTACTTGTCATAATTAGTAGCGAAGTTACAGTTACCTGTCATAATTAGTATCGAAGTTACTCTTACCTGTCATAATTAGTATCGAAGTTACAGTTACCTGCCATAATTTGTGTCGAAATTACAGTTACAGGTCATAATTAGTAACGAAGTTACAGTTACTTGTCATAATTAGTATAGAAGTTACTGTTACCTGTCATAACTAGTATCGATGTTACTGTTTTCTGTCATAATTAGTATCGAAGTTACTGTTACCTGTCATAATTAGTATCGAAGTTACAGTTACCTGCCATAATTTGTATCGAAATTACAATTACTTGTCTTAATTTGTACGAAGTTACAATTACCTGTCATAATTAGTATCGAAGTTACAGTTACTTGTCTCAATTAGTATCGAAGTTACTGTTTCCTGCCATAATTAGTATCGAAGATAGTTACCTGGCATAATATGTATCGAAATTACAGTTACTTGTCATAATTAGTAACGAAGTTACAGTTACCTGTCATAATTAGTATCGAAGTTACTGTTACCTGTCATAATTAGTAACGAAGTTACTGTTACCTGCCATAATTTGTATTGAAATTGCAGTTATTTGCCATAATTAGTAACGAAGTTACAGTTACCTGTCATAATTTGTATCGAATTTACAGTGACTTGTCATAATTAGTATCGAAGTTACAGTTACCTGTCATAATAAGTATCGAAGTTACTGTTACCTGCTATTATTTGTATTGAAATTACAGTTACTTGACATAATTAGTATCGAAAATACAGTTACCTGCCATAATTAGTATCGAAGTTACTGTCACCTGTCATAATTAGTATCGAAGTTACAGTTACCTGCCATAATTTGTATCGAAATTACAGTTACTTGTCATAATTAGTAACGATGTTACTGTTACCTGTCATATTTAGTTTCGAAGTTACAGTTACTTGTCATAATTAGTATCGAAGTAACTGTTACTTTTCATAATTAGTATCGAAGTTACTGTTACCTGTCATAATTAGTATCGAAGTTACAGTTATCTGCCATAATATGTATCGAAATAACAGTTACATGTCATAATTAGTAACGAAGTTACAGTTTCCTGTCATAATTAGTATCGAAGTAACTGTTACTTTTCATAATTAGTATCGAAGTTACTGTTACCTGTCATAATTAGTATCGAAGTTACAGTTATCTGCCATAATATGTATCGAAATAACAGTTACATGTCATAATTAGAAACGAAGTTACAGTTTCCTGTCATAATTAGTATCGAAGTTACAGTTACTTGTCATAATTAGTATAGCAGTTACTGTTACCTGTCATAATTAGTATTGAAGTTACATTTAACTGCAATAATTTGTATCGAAATTACAGTTACTTGTCATAAATAGTAACGAAGTTACAGTTAACTGTCATTATTAGTATCGAAGTTACAGTTACCTGCCATAATTAGTATCGAAGTTACTGTTACCTGTCATAATTAGTTTCGAAGTTACTGTTTTCTGTCATAATTAGTAACGAAGTTACAGTTACCTGTCATAATTAGTATCAAAGTTAATGTTACCTGTCATACTTAGTAACGAAGTTACAGTTACCTGCCATAATTTTTATCAAAATTACAGTTACTTGTCATAATAAGTAACGACGTTAGAGTTACTTGTCATAATTAGTATCAAAGTTATAGTTACCTGTCATAATTAGTATCGAAGTAACTGTTTCTTGTCATAATTAATATCTAAGTTACTGTTACCTGTAATAATTAGTTTCGAAGTTATTGTTTTCTGTCATAATTAGTAACGAAGTTACAGTTTCCTGTCATAATTAGTATCGATGTTACAGTTACTTATCATAATTAGTATCGAAGTTACTGTTACCTGTCATAATTAGTATCGAAGTTACATTTAACTGCCATAATTTGTATCGAAATTACAGTTAATTGTCATAATTAGTAACAAAGTTACAGTTAAATGTCATAATTAGAATCTAAGTTACAGTTACCTGCCATAATTAGTATCGAAGTTACTGTTACCTGTCATAATTAGTATCGAAGTTACTGTTTTCTGTCATAATTAGTATCGAAGTTACTGTTACCTGTCATAATAAGTATCGAAGTTACAGTTACCAGCCATCATTTGTATCGAAATTACAGTTACTTGTCATAATTAGTAACGATGTTACAGTAACCTGTCATAATTAGTTTCGAAGTTACAGTTACCTGCCATAATTTTTATCAAAATTACAATTTCTTGTCATAATTAATATCGAAGTTACAGTAACCTGTCATAATTAGTATCAAAGTTACAGTTACCTGTCATAATTTGTATCGAAGTTACAGTTACCTGCCATCATTTGTATCGAAATTACAGTTACTTGTCATAATTAGTATCGAAACTACAGTTACTTGCCATATTTAGTAACGAAGTTACAGTTACCTGTCATAATTTGTATCGAAATTACAGTTACTTGTCATAATTAGTATCGAAGTTACAGTTACCTGTCATAATTAGTATCGAAGTTACTGTTACCTGTCATAATTTGTATCGAAATTACAGTTACTTGTCATAATTAGTAGCGAAGTTACAGTTTACCTGTCATAATTAGTATCGAAGTTACTGTTACCTGTCATAATTAGTATCGAAGTTACAGTTACCTCCCATAATTTGTATTGAAATTGCAGTTACTTGCCATAATTAGTAACGAAGTTACAGTTACCTGTCATAATTTGTATCGAAATTACAGTGACTTGTCATAATTAGTATCGAAGTTACAGTTACCTGTCATAATAAGTATCGAAGTTACTGTTACCTGCTATTATTTGTATTGAAATTACAGTTACTTGTCATAATTAGTATCGAAATTACTGTTTCCTGCCATTATTAGTATCGAAGTTAGTTACCTGGCATAATATGTATCGAAATTACAGTTACTTGTCATAATTAGTATCGAAGTTACTGTTACCTGTCATAATTAGTATCGAAGTTACAGTTAACTGACATAATTTGTATCGAAATTACAGTTACTTGTCATAATTTGTAAAGAAGCTACTGTTTCCTGTCATAATTAGTATCGAAGTTACAGTTACTCGTCATAATTAGTATAGAGGTTACTTTTACCTGTCATAATTAGTATTGAAGTTACATTTAACTGCCATAATTTTTTTCGAAATTACAGTTACTTGTCATAATTAGTAACGAAGTTACAGTTAACTGTCATTATTAGTATCGAAGTTACAGTTACCTGCCATAATTAGTATCGAATTTACAGTTACCTGCCATCATTTGTATCGAAATTACAGTTACTTGTCATAATTAGTAACGAAGTTACAGTTTCCTGTCATAATTAGTATCGAAGTTACAGTTACCTGTCATAATTAGTATCGAAGTTACGGTTACCTGCCATAATTTGTATCGAAATTACCATTACTTGCCTTAATTAGTAAAGAATTTACAGTTACCTGTCATAATTTGTATCGAAATTACAGTTACTTGTCATAATTAGTATCGAATTTACAGTTACCTGCCATCATTTGTATCGAAATTACAGTTACTTGTCATAATTAGTAACGAAGTTACAGTTGCCTGCCATAATTAGTATCGAAATTACAGTTACCTGTCATAATTACTATCGAAGTTATTGTTACCTGCCATAATTTGTATGGAAATTAGAGTTACTTGTCATAATTACTATCGAAATTACAGTTACCTGCCTTAATTAGTATCGAAGTTACTGTTACCTGTCATAATTGGTATCGAAGTTACTGTTTTCTGTCATAATTAGTATCGAAGTAACTGTTACCTGTCATAACTAATATCGAAGTTACTGTTACCTGTCATAATTAGTATCGAAGTTACAGTTACCTGCCATAATTTGTATCGAAATTACAGTTACTTGTCATAATTAGTAACGAAGTTACAGTTAACTGTCATAATTAGTATCGAAGTTACAGTTACCTGCCATAATTAGTATCGAAGTTACTGTTACCTGTCATAATTAGTATCGTTGTTACTGTTTTCCGTCATAATTATTTTCGAAGTTACTGTTACCTGTCATCATTAGTATCGTTGTTACTGTTTTCCGTCATAATTAGTATCGAAGTTACTGTTACCTGTCATAATTAGTATCGAAGTTACAGTTACCTGCCATAATTTGTATCGAAATAACATTTACATGTCATAATTAGTAACGAAGTTACAGTTACCTGCCAAAATTAGTATCGAAGTTCCTGTTACCAGTCATAATTAGTATCGAAGTTACTGTTACCTGCCATAATTTGTATCGAAATAACAGTTACTTGTCATAATTAGTAACGATGTTACAGTTACCTGTCATAAGTTGTTTCGAAGTTACAGTTACTTGTCATAATTAATAACGAAGTTAGGGTTACTTGTCATAATTAGTATCGAAGTTACAGTTACCTGTCATAATTAGTATCGAAGTTTCAGTTACTTGACATAATTAATATCGAAGTTACTGTTACCTGTCATAATTAATATCGAAGTTACAGTTAACTGCCATAATTTGTATCGAAATTACAGTTACTTGTCATAATTAGCAACGATGTTACAGTTACTTGACATACTTAGTTTCGAAGTTACAGTTACTTGTCATAATTAGTATCGAAGTAACTGTTAGTTGTCACAATTAGTATCGAAGACACTGTTACCTGTCATAATTAGTATCGAAGTTACAGTTACCTGCCATAATTTGTATCGAAATTACAGTTACCTGTCATAATTGGTAATGAAGTTACAGTTTCCAGTCATAATTAGGATCGAAGTTACAGTAACTTGTCATAATTAGTATCGAAGTTACTGTTACCTGTCATAATTAGTAACGAAGTTACATTTAACTGCCATAATTTGTATCGAAATTACAGTTACTTGTCATAATTAGTAACGAAGTTACAGTTAACTGTCATAATTAGTATCGAATTTACAGTTACCTCCCATAATTAGTATCGAAGTTACTGTTACCTGTCATAATTAGTATCGAAGTTACTGTTTTCTGCCATAATTAGTATAGAAGTTACTGTTACCTGTCATAATTAGTATCGAAGTTACAGTTACCTGCCATCATTTGTATCGAAATTACAGTTAATTGTCCTAATTAGTAACGAATTTACAGTTACCTGTAATAATTAGTATCGAAGTTACAGTAACCTGTCATAATTAGTATCGAAGTTACAGTTACCTGTCATAATTTGTATCGAAGTTACAGTTACCTGCCATCATTTGTACCGAAATTACAGTTACTTGTCATAATTAGTATCGAAGTTACTGTTACCTGTCATAATTAGTATCGAAGTTACGGTTACCTGCCATCATTTGTATCGAAATTACAGTTTCTTGTCATAATTAGTATAAGAATTACAGTTACTTGCCATATTTAGTTACGAAATTACAGTTACCTGTCATAATTTGCATCGAAATTACAGTTACTTGTCATAATTAGTATCGAAGTTTCAGTTACCTGTCATAATTAGTATCGAAGTTACTGTTACCTGTCACAATTTGTTTCGAAATTACAGTTACTTGTCATAATTAGTAGCGAAGTTACAGTTACCTGTCATAATTAGTATCGAAGTTACTCTTACCTGTCATAATTAGTATCGAAGTTGCAGTTACCTGCCATAATTTGTGTCGAAATTACAGTTACTTGTCATAATTAGTAACGAAGTTACAGTTGCTTGTCATAATTAGTATAGAAGTTACTGTTACCTGTCATAACTCGTATCGATGTTACTGTTTTCTGTCATAATTAGTATCGAAGTTACTGTTACCTGTCATAATTAGTATCGAAGTTACAGTTACCTGCCATAATTTGTATCGAAGTTACAATTACTTGTCTTAATTTGTTACGAAGTTACAGTTACCTGTCATAATTAGTATCGAAGTTACAGTTACTTGTCTTAATTAGTATCGAAGTTACTGTTTCCTGCCATAATTAGTATCGAAGTTAGTTACCTGGCATAATATGTATCGAAATTACAGTTACTTGTCATAATTAGTAACGAAGTTACAGTTACCTGTCATAATTAGTATCGAAGTTACTGTTACCTGTCATAATTAGTATCGAAGTTACAGTTACCTGCCATCATTTGTATCCAAATTGCAGTTACTTGTCATAATTAGTAATGAAGTTACAGTTACCTGTCATAATTAGTATCGAAGTTACAGTTACCTGTCATAATTAGTATCGAAGTTACTGTTACCTGCCATAATTTGTATTGAAATTGCAGTTACTTGCCATAATTAGTAACGAAGTTACAGTTACCTGTCATAATTTGTATCGAAATTACAGTGACTTGTCATAATTAGTATCGAAGTTACAGTTACCTGTCATAATAAGTATCGAAGTTACTGTTACCTGCTATTATTTGTATTGAAATTACAGTTACTTGTCATAATTAGTATCGAAATTACAGTTACCTGCCATAATAAGTATCGAAGTTACTGTCACCTGTCATAATTAGTATCGAAATTACAGTTACCTGCCATAATTTGTATCGAAATTACAGTTACATGTCATAATTAGTAACGATGTTACAGTTACCTGTCATAAGTAGTTTCGGAGTTACAGTTACTTGTCATAATTGGTATCGAAGTTACTGTTACGTGTCATAATTAGTATCGAAGTTACTGTTACCTGTCATAATTAGTATCGAAATTACAGTTACCTGCCATAATTTGTATCGAAATTACAGTTACTTGTCATAATTAGTAACGAAGTTACAGTTACCTGTCATAATTAGTATCGGAGTTACAGTTACTAGTCATAATTAGTATCGAAGTTACTGTTACCTGTCATAATTAGTATCGAAGTTACAGTTACCTGCCATAATGTATTGAAATTACAGTTACTTGTCATAATTAGTAACGAAGTTACAGTTAAGTGTAATAATTAGTATCGAAGTAACAGTTACCTGCCATAATTAGTATCGAAGTTACTGTTACCTGTCATAATTAGTATCGTTGTTACTGTTTTCTCTCATAATTAGTTTCGAAGTTACTGTTACCTGTCATAATTAGTATCGAAGTTACAGTTACCTGCCATAATTTGTATCGAAATTACAGTTACATGTCATAATTTGTAACGAAGTTACAGTTACCTGCCATAATTAGTATCGAAATTACAGTTACCTGTCATAATTAGTAACGAAGTTACAGTTACCTGTCATAATTAGTATCGAAGTTACTGTTACCTGTCATAAGTAGTATCGAAGTTAGAGTTACCTGCCATAATTTTTATCAAAATTACAAGTTCTTGTCATAATTAGTAACGAAGTTAGAGTTACTTGTCATAATTAGTAGTGAAGTTACAGTTACCTGTCATAATTAGTATCGAAGTTACAGTTACTTGACATAATTAGTATCGAAGTTACTATTTCCTGTCATAATTAGTATCGAAGTTACAGTTACCTGCCATAATTTGTATCGAAATTACAGTTACTTGTCATAATTAGTAACGATGTTACTGTTACCTGTCATAATTAGTTTCGAAGTTACAGTTACTTGTCATAACTAGTAACGAAGTTACAGTTACCTGTCATAATTAGTATCGACGTTACAGTTACTTGCCATAATAAGATAACGAAGTTACAGTTAAGTGTCATAATTATTATCGAAGTTACAGTTACCTGCCATAATTAGTATCGAAGTTACTGTTACCTGTCATAATTAGTATCGTTGTTACTGTTTTCTGTCATAATTAGTATCGAAGTTACTGTTACCTGTCATAATTAGTATCGAAGTTACAGTTACCTGCCATAATTAGTATCGAAATTACAGTTACATGTCATAATTAGTAACGAAGTTACAGTTACCTGCCATAATTAGTAGCGAAATTACAGTTACATGTCATAATTAGTAATGAAGTTACAGTTACCTGTCATAATTAGTATCGAAGTTACTGTTACCTGTCATAAGTAGTATCGAAGTTACAGTTACCAGCCATAATTTTTATCAAAATTACAATTTCTTATCATAATTAGTAACGAAGTTAGAGTTACTTGTCATAATTAGTATCGAAGTTACAGTTACCTGTCATAATTAGTATCGAAGTCACAGTTAATTGACATAATTAGTATCGAAGTTACTGTTACCTGTCATAATTAGTATCGAAGTTACAGTTACCTGCCATAATTAGTATCGAAATTACAGTTACATGTCATAATTAGTAACGAAGTTACAGTTACCTGCCATAATTAGTAGCGAAATTACAGTTACATGTCATAATTAGTAATGAAGTTACAGTTACCTGTCATAATTAGTATCGAAGTTACTGTTACCTGTCATAAGTAGTATCGAAGTTACAGTTACCAGCCATAATTTTTATCAAAATTACAATTTCTTATCATAATTAGTAACGAAGTTAGAGTTACTTGTCATAATTAGTATCGAAGTTACAGTTACCTGTCATAATCAGTATCGAAGTCACAGTTAATTGACATAATTAGTATCGAAGTTACTGTTACCTGTCATAATTAGTATCGAAGTTACAGTTACCTGCCATAATTTGTATCGAAATTACAGTTACTTGTCATAATTAGTAACGATGTTACTGTTAAATGTCATAATTAGTATCGAATTTACAGTTACCTCCCATAATTAGTATCGAAGTTACTGTTACCTGTCATAATTAGTATCGAAGTTACTGTTTTCTGCCATAATTAGTATAGAAGTTACTGTTACCTGTCATAATTAGTATCGAAGTTACAGTTACCTGCCATCATTTGTATCGAAATTACAGTTAATTGTCCTAATTAGTAACGAATTTACAGTTACCTGTAATAATTAGTATCGAAGTTACAGTAACCTGTCATAATTAGTATCGAAGTTACAGTTACCTGTCATAATTTGTATCGAAGTTACAGTTACCTGCCATCATTTGTACCGAAATTACAGTTACTTGTCATAATTAGTATCGAAGTTACTGTTACCTGTCATAATTAGTATCGAAGTTACGGTTACCTGCCATCATTTGTATCGAAATTACAGTTTCTTGTCATAATTAGTATAAGAATTACAGTTACTTGCCATATTTAGTTACGAAATTACAGTTACCTGTCATAATTTGTATCGAAATTACAGTTACTTGTCATAATTAGTATCGAAGTTTCAGTTACCTGTCATAATTAGTATCGAAGTTACTGTTACCTGTCACAATTTGTTTCGAAATTACAGTTACTTGTCATAATTAGTAGCGAAGTTACAGTTACCTGTCATAATTAGTATCGAAGTTACTCTTACCTGTCATAATTAGTATCGAAGTTGCAGTTACCTGCCATAATTTGTGTCGAAATTACAGTTACTTGTCATAATTAGTAACGAAGTTACAGTTACTTGTCATAATTAGTATAGAAGTTACTGTTACCTGTCATAACTCGTATCGATGTTACTGTTTTCTGTCATAATTAGTATCGAAGTTACTGTTACCTGTCATAATTAGTATCGAAGTTACAGTTACCTGCCATAATTTGTATCGAAGTTACAATTACTTGTCTTAATTTGTTACGAAGTTACAGTTACCTGTCATAATTAGTATCGAAGTTACAGTTACTTGTCTTAATTAGTATCGAAGTTACTGTTTCCTGCCATAATTAGTATCGAAGTTAGTTACCTGGCATAATATGTATCGAAATTACAGTTACTTGTCATAATTAGTAACGAAGTTACAGTTACCTGTCATAATTAGTATCGAAGTTACTGTTACCTGTCATAATTAGTATCGAAGTTACAGTTACCTGCCATCATTTGTATCCAAATTGCAGTTACTTGTCATAATTAGTAATGAAGTTACAGTTACCTGTCATAATTAGTATCGAAGTTACAGTTACCTGTCATAATTAGTATCGAAGTTACTGTTACCTGCCATAATTTGTATTGAAATTGCAGTTACTTGCCATAATTAGTAACGAAGTTACAGTTACCTGTCATAATTTGTATCGAAATTACAGTGACTTGTCATAATTAGTATCGAAGTTACAGTTACCTGTCATAATAAGTATCGAAGTTACTGTTACCTGCTATTATTTGTA
Source organism: Meconema thalassinum (assembly GCA_946902985.2). Lineage (NCBI taxonomy): Eukaryota > Metazoa > Arthropoda > Insecta > Orthoptera > Tettigoniidae > Meconema > Meconema thalassinum. Next base: position 1,660,001,556 of record OX336388.2, read on the forward strand.
TTGAAATTACAGTTACTTGTCATAATTAGTATCGAAATTACAGTTACCTGCCATAATTAGTATCGAAGTTACTGTCACCTGTCATAATTAGTATCGAAATTACAGTTACCTGCCATAATTTGTATCGAAATTACAGTTACTTGTCATAATTAGTAACGATGTTACAGTTACCTGTCATAAGTAGTTTCGGAGTTACAGTTACTTGTCATAATTGGTATCGAAGTTACTGTTACGTGTCATAATTAGTATCGAAGTTACTGTTACCTGTCATAATTAGTATCGAAATTACAGTTACCTGCCATAATTTGTATCGAAATTACAGTTACTTGTCATAATTAGTAACGAAGTTACAGTTACCTGTCATAATTAGTATCGGAGTTACAGTTACTAGTCATAATTAGTATCGAAGTTACTGTTACCTGTCATAATTAGTATCGAAGTTACAGTTACCTGCCATAATGTATTGAAATTACAGTTACTTGTCATAATTAGTAACGAAGTTACAGTTAAGTGTAATAATTAGTATCGAAGTAACAGTTACCTGCCATAATTAGTATCGAAGTTACTGTTACCTGTCATAATTAGTATCGTTGTTACTGTTTTCTCTCATAATTAGTTTGGAAGTTACTGTTACCTGTCATAATTAGTATCGAAGTTACAGTTACCTGCCATAATTTGTATCGAAATTACAGTTACATGTCATAATTTGTAACGAAGTTACAGTTACCTGCCATAATTAGTATCGAAATTACAGTTACCTGTCATAATTAGTAACGAAGTTACAGTTACCTGTCATAATTAGTATCGAAGTTACTGTTACCTGTCATAAGTAGTATCGAAGTTAGAGTTACCTGCCATAATTTTTATCAAAATTACAAGTTCTTGTCATAATTAGTAACGAAGTTAGAGTTACTTGTCATAATTAGTAGTGAAGTTACAGTTACCTGTCATAATTAGTATCGAAGTTACAGTTACTTGACATAATTAGTATCGAAGTTACTATTTCCTGTCATAATTAGTATCGAAGTTACAGTTACCTGCCATAATTTGTATCGAAATTACAGTTACTTGTCATAATTAGTAACGATGTTACTGTTACCTGTCATAATTAGTTTCGAAGTTACAGTTACTTGTCATAACTAGTAACGAAGTTATAGTTACCTGTCATAATTAGTATCGACGTTACAGTTACTTGCCATAATTAGTAACGAAGTTACAGTTAAGTGTCATAATTAGTATCGAAGTTACAGTTACCTGCCATAATTAGTATCGAAGTTACTGTTACCTGTCATAATTAGTATCGTTGTTACTGTTTTCTGTCATAATTAGTATCGAAGTTACTGTTACCTGTCATAATTAGTATCGAAGTTACAGTTACCTGCCATAATTAGTATCGAAATTACAGTTACATGTCATAATTAGTAACGAAGTTACAGTTACCTGCCATAATTATTAGCGAAATTAGTGTTACATGTCATAATTAGTAATGAAGTTACAGTTACCTGTCATAATTAGTATCGAAGTTACTGTTACCTGTCATAAGTAGTATCGAAGTTACAGTTACCAGCCATAATTTTTATCAAAATTACAATTTCTTATCATAATTAGTAACGAAGTTAGAGTTACTTGTCATAATTAGTATCGAAGTTACAGTTACCTGTCATAATTAGTATCGAAGTCACAGTTAATTGACATAATTAGTATCGAAGTTACTGTTACCTGTCATAATTAGTATCGAAGTTACAGTTACCTGCCATAATTAGTATCGAAATTACAGTTACATGTCATAATTAGTAACGAAATTACAGTTACTTGTCATAATTAGTAACGATGTTACTGTTACCTGTCATATTTAGTTTCGAAGTTACAGTTACTTGTCATAATAACTATCGAAGTAACTGTTACTTTTCATAATTAGTATCGAAGTTACTGTTACCTGTCATAATTAGTATCGAAGTTACAGTTATCTGCCATAATATGTATCGAAATAACAGTTACATGTCATAATTAGTAACGAAGTTACAGTTTCCTGTCATAATTAGTATCGAAGTTACAGTTACTTGTCATAATTAGTATAGAAGTTACTGTTACCTGTCATAATTAGTATTGAAGTTACATTTAACTGCAATAATTTGTATCGAAATTACAGTTTCTTGTCATAAATAGTAACGAAGTTACAGTTAACTGTCATTATTAGTATCGAAGTTACAGTTACCTGCCATAATAAGTATCGAAGTTACTGTTACCTGTCATAATTAGTTTCGAAGTTACTGTTTTCTGTCATAATTAGTAACGAAGTTACAGTAACCTGTCATAATTAGTATCGAAGTTACTGTTACCTGTCATACTTAGTATCGAAGTTACAGTTACCTGCCATAATTTTTATCAAAATTACAGTTACTTGTCATAATAAGTAACGACGTTAGAGTTACTTGTCAAAATTAGTATCAAAGTTATAGTTACCTGTCATAATAAGTATCGAAGTAACTGTTACCTGTCATAATTAGTTTCGAAGTTATTGTTTTCTGTCATAATTAGTAACGAAGTTTCAGTTTCCTGTCATAATTAGTATCGATGTTACAGTTACTTATCATAATTAGTATCGAAGTTACTGTTACCTGTCATAATTAGTATCGAAGTTACATTTAACTGCCATAATTTGTATCGAAATTACAGTTAATTGTCATAATTAGTAACAAAGTTACAGTTAAATGTCATAATTAGAATCTAAGTTACAGTTACCTGCCATAATTAGTATCGAAGTTACTGTTACCTGTCATAATTAGTATCGTAGTTACTGTTTTCTGTCATAATTAGTATCGAAGTTACTGTTACCTGTCATAATAAGTATCGAAGTTACAGTTACCAGCCATCATTTGTATCGAAATTACAGTTACTTGTCATAATTAGTAACGATGTTACAGTTACCTGTCATAATTAGTTTCGAAGTTACAGTTACCTGCCATAATTTTTATCAAAATTACAATTTCTTGTCATAATTAGTATCGAAGTTACAGTAACCTGTCATAATTAGTATCGAAGTTACAGTTACTTGTCATAATTTGTATCGAAGTTACAGTTACCTGCCATCATTTGTATCGAAATTACAGTTACTTGTCATAATTAGTATCGAAGTTACTGTTACCTGTCATAATTAGTATCGAAGTTACAGTTACCTGCCATCATTTGTATCGAAATTACAGTTACTTGTCATAATTAGTATCGAAACTACAGTTACTTGCCATATTTAGTAACGAAGTTACAGTTACCTGTCATAATTTGTATCGAAATTACAGTTACTTGTCATAATTAGTATCGAAGTTACAGTTACCTGTCATAATTAGTACCCAAGTTACTGTTACCTGTCATAATTTGTATCGAAATTACAGTTACTTGTCATAATTAGTAGCGAAGTTACAGTTACCTGTCATAATTAGTATTGAAGTTACTGTTACCTGTCATAATTAGTATCGAAGTTACAGTTACCTGCCATAATTTGTATCGAAATTACAGTTACTTGTCATAATTAGTAACGAAGTTACAGTTACTTGTCATAATTAGTATCGAAGTTACTGTTACCTGTCATAACTAGTATCGATGTTACTGTTTTCTGTCATAATTAGTATCGAAGTGTCTGTTACCTGTCATAATTAGTATCGAAGTTACAATTACCTGCCATAATTTGTATCGAAATTACAATTACTTGTCTTAATTTGTAACGAAGTTACAGTTACCTGTCATAATTAGTATCGAAGTTACAGTTACTTGTCTTAATTAGTATCGAAGTTACTGTTTCCTGCCATAATTAGTATCGAAGTTAGTTACCTGGCATAATATGTATCGAAATTACAGTTACTTGTCATAATTAGTAACGAAGTTACAGTTACCTGTCATAATTAGTATCGAAGTTTCTGTTACCTGTCTTAATTATTATCGAAGTTACAGTTACCTGCCATCATTTGTATCGAAATTGCAGTTACTTGTCATAATTAGTAAAGAAGTTACAGTTACCTGTCATAATTAGTATTGAAGTTACAGTTACCTGTCATAATTAGTATCGAAGATATTGTTACCTGCCATAATTTGTATTGAAATTGCAGTTACTTGCCATAATTAGTAACGAAGTTACAGTTACCTGTCATAATTTGTATCGAAATTACAGTTACTTGCCATAATTAGTAACGAAGTTACAGTTACCTGTCATAATTTGTATCGAAATTACAGTGACTTGTCATAATTAGTATTGAAGTTACAGTTACCTGCCATAATTTTTATCAAAATTACAGTTACTTGTCATAATAAGTAACGACGTTAGAGTTACTTGTCAAAATTAGTATCAAAGTTATAGTTACCTGTCATAATTAGTATCGAAGTAACTGTTACCTGTCATAATTAGTTTCGAAGTTATTGTTTTCTGTCATAATTAGTAACGAAGTTTCAGTTTCCTGTCATAATTAGTATCGATGTTACAGTTACTTATCATAATTAGTATCGAAGTTACTGTTACCTGTCATAATTAGTATCGAAGTTACATTTAACTGCCATAATTTGTATCGAAATTACAGTTAATTGTCATAATTAGTAACAAAGTTACAGTTAAATGTCATAATTAGAATCTAAGTTACAGTTACCTGCCATAATTAGTATCGAAGTTACTGTTACCTGTCATAATTAGTATCGTAGTTACTGTTTTCTGTCATAATTAGTATCGAAGTTACTGTTACCTGTCATAATAAGTATCGAAGTTACAGTTACCTGCCATCATTTGTATCGAAATTGCAGTTACTTGCCATAATTAGTAACGAAGTTACAGTTACCTGTCATAATTTGTATCGAAATTACAGTGACTTGTCATAATTAGTATCGAAGTTACAGTTACCTGCCATAATTAGTATCGAAGTTACTGTCACCTGTCATAATTAGTATCGAAGTTACAGTTACCTGCCATAATTTGTATCGAAATTACAGTTACTTGTCATAATTAGTAACGTTGTTACAGTTACCTGTCATAAGTAGCTTCGGAGTTACAGTTACTTGTCATAATTGGTATCGAAGTTACTGTTACTTGTCATAATTAGTATCGAAGTTACTGTTACCTGTCATAATTAGTATCGAAATTACAGTTACCTGCCATAATTTGTATCGAAATTACAGTTACTTGTCATAATTAGTAACGAAGTTACAGTTACCTGTCATAATTAGTATCGAAGTTACAGTTACTAGTCATAATTAGTATCGAAGTTACTGTTACCTGTCATAATTAGTATCGAAGTTACAGTTACCTGCCATAATGTATTGAAACTACAGTTACTTGTCATAATTAGTAACGAAGTTACAGTTAAGTGTAATAATTAGTATCAAAGTAACAGTTACCTGCCATAATTAGTATCGAAATTACAGTTACCTGCCATAATTAGTATCGAAGTTACTGTCACCTGTCATAATTAGTATCGAAATTACAGTTACCTGCCATAATTTGTATCGAAATTACAGTTACTTGTCATAATTAGTAACGATGTTACAGTTACCTGTCATAAGTAGTTTCGGAGTTACAGTTATTTGTCATAATTGGTATCGAAGTTACTATTAATTGTCATAATTAGTATCGAAGTTACTGTTACCTGTCATAATTAGTATCGAAATTACAGTTACCTGCCATAATTTGTATCGAAATTAGTGTTTCTTGTCATAATTAGTAACGAAGTTACAGTTACCTGCCATAATTTGTATCGAAATTACAGTTACTTGTCATAATTAGTAACGATGTTACTGTTACCTGTCATAATTAGTTTCGAAGTTACAGTTACTTGTCATAATTAGTAACGAAGTTACAGTTACCTGTCATAATTAGTATCGAAGTTACAGTTACTTGCCATAATTAGTAACGAAGTTACAGTTAAGTGTCATAATTAGTATCGAAGTTACAGTTACCTACGATAATTAGTATCGAAGTTACTGTTACCTGTCATAATTAGTATCGTTGTTACTGTTTTCTGTCATAATTAGTATCGAAGTTACTGTTACCTGTCATAATTAGTTTCGAAGTTACAGTTACCTGCCATAATTAGTATCGAAATTACAGTCACATGTCATAATTAGTAACGAAGTTACAGTTACCTGCCATAATTAGTATCGAAATTACAGTTACATGTCATAATTAGTATTGAAGTTACAGTTACCTGTCATAATTAGTATCGAAGTTACTGTTACCTGTAATAAGTAGTTTCGAAGTTACAGTTACCAGCCATAATTTTTATCAAAATTACAATTTCTTGTCATAATTAGTAACGAAGTTAGAGTTACTTGTCGTAATTAGTATCGAAGTTACAGTTACCTGTCATAATTAGTATCGAAGTTACAGTTAATTGACATAATTAGTATCGAAGTTACTGTTACCTGTCATAATTAGTATCGAAGTTACAGTTACCTGCCATAATTTGTATCGAAATTACAGTTACTTGTCATAATTAGTAACGATGTTACTGTTACCTGTCATATTTAGTTTCGAAGTTACAGTTACTTGTCATAATTAGTATCGAAGTAACTGTTACTTTTCATAATTAGTATCGAAGTTACTGTTACCTGTCATAATTAGTATCGAAGTTACAGTTATCTGCCATAATATGTATCGAAATAACAGTTACATGTCATAATTAGTAACGAAGTTACAGTTTCCTGTCATAATTAGTATCGAAGTTACAGTTACTTGTCATAATTAGTATAGAAGTTACTGTTACCTGTCATAATTAGTATTGAAGTTACATTTAACTGCAATAATTTGTATCGAAATTACTGTTACTTGTCATAAATAGTAACGAAGTTACAGTTAACTGTCATTATTAGTATCGACGTTACAGTTACCTGCCATAATTAGTATCGAAGTTACTGTTACCTGTCATAATTAGTTTCGAAGTTACTGTTTTCTGTCATAATTAGTAACGAAGTTACAGTTACCTGTCATAATTAGTATCGAAGTTACTGTTACCTGTCATACTTAGTAACGAAGTTACAGTTACCTGCCATAATTTTTATCAAAATTACAGTTACTTGTCATAATAAGTAACGACGTTAGAGTTACTTGTCATAATTAGTATCAAAGTTATAGTTACCTGTCATAATTAGTATCGAAGTAACTGTTTCTTGTCATAATTAATATCGAAGTTACTGTTACCTGTCATAATTAGTTTCGAAGTTATTGTTTTCTGTCATAATTAGTAACGAAGTTACAGTTTCCTGTCATAATTAGTATCGATGTTACAGTTACTTATCATAATTAGTATCGAAGTTACTGTTACCTGTCATAATTAGTATCGAAGTTACTGTTTCCTGTCATAATAAGTATCGAAGTTACAGTTACCAGCCATCATTTGTATCGAAATTACAGTTACTTGTCATAATTAGTAACGATGTTACAGTTACCTGTCATAATTAGTTTCGAAGTTACAGTTACCTGCCATAATTTTTATCAAAATTACAATTTCTTGTCATAATTAATATCGAAGTTACAGTCTTCTTCTTCTCCTTCATCTTTTCCCGCTCATGCGGGGTCGACGGTTTTGGCAAGTCTTTTCCATTTCCCTCGGTCCCAAATGGTGTTTTCGGTTAACTGATTTTCTGCGAAGTCTTCCCGCACGCAGTCCATCCATCTTCTTCTAGGTCTGCCTCTCTCCCTCCTGCCCACCAGCTCAAGATCCAGCACTCTTCTTCCCACATAGGTCTCATCCCTGCGCTTAATGTGACCATACCAGAGCAACCGCCTTTCTTGAACTTTCCTTGATGCTTGGGTTACCTTGACACTTCCTCGTATGAAGCTGTTCTTGATGTGGTCTTTCCTAGTAACACCACACATCCATCTCAGCATTTTCATTTCGGCTACATCCAGCCGTTTATTTTGCGACTGTACTATTGGCCAATTTTCTGCTCCATATAGCATGGCAGGTCTCACCACACTTTTATAGGCTCTCCCCTTTACTTGGACATTAAGTCTCCTGTCACAGAGGACACCAGACAACCTTTTCCAGTTTAACCAGGCAGCCTGAATTCGGTGGGTAATTTCCAGGTCTAGATTGCCATCGTCAGATACCGTTGATCCAAGGTACTTGAAACTATTACTTGCTTGGAGCTGATTTCCGTCCATCTTCACACTGTCATTTCCCTTTCCACCGAGGCACATGTATTCAGTCTTATTCCGGCTGATTTTAAGACCCCTGTTCTCTAATGCTTTTCTCCAGTGTTCTAGTTTAAGTTCGAGTTGTTCTTGATTAGTGCTACATAGTACAATGTCATCTGCAAATAGCATGCACCAAGGAGCAGGTTCTCTAAGGCTTTCAGAGATAACATCCATTATCAGATCAAAGATATAGGGACTCAGTGCAGATCCTTGATGGAGACCAACTTCAACTGGTATGGTTCCCGTTAGCCCTACACTGCTTCTAACCTGCGTCTTTGCCCCATGGTACATGTCCTGGATAATGCGCACATACTTCTCTGGTACTCCCTTGAATCTCATGCATCTCCATACTTCTTGACGAGGGACACGATCATAAGCCTTCTCTAGATCTATGAACAGCATATGCAATTCTTTCTTCTTTTCCCTGTGTTTTTCCATGAGCTGTCTCAGAGAAAAAATGGCATCTGTGGTTCCTTTCCCTGGCATAAATCCAAACTGTTCTTCTGCTATTGTTGTCTCTTGCCTAAGCCTACCTTCAATGACTTTTTCCCAGATCTTCATAGTGTGCGACATGAGTTTTATTCCTCTGTAATTTGCACAATCCTGAATGTCCCCCTTTTCTTTATAGATGGGAATTATGGTACTCTTCCGCCATTCGTTGGGCATTATTTCCTCTTGAAATATTTGTTGGAATAGGCTCAGCAACATATCTATTCCCTCTTCTCCCAGGCATTTCCAGGCCTCTACGGGGATTTCATCGGGGCCCGTTGCTTTTCCACTTTTCATTTTCTTCATAGCAGTTACAATCTCTACCCTGCAAATGTTAGTTGTTAAATTATAATTTTGAATACCATCTTCAAACACAAGCCTTTTATTCTCCTCATTAAGCAGCTTTTCAAAGTACTCCTCCCATCTCTTCTTAATTTGGTTCTCATCTCGAATTACCATTCCTTGTTCATTCTTTATTTGCTTGATGTGGGTAAGATCTTTTGATGCTCTGTCCCGTGCCTTAGCAATTCTGAAGAGCTTTGCCTCGCCTTCTTTGGTCTCTAGATTTTCGTAGACTTCATTCCATGCCATTGCCTTTGCTCTTCCAACTGCTCTTTTCGCAGCTTTGTTTGCTTGTCTGTAGTGTTCTCTGTCTTTGGTCATTCCAGATTCTTCCCAGGCCTTCTTGGCTTGTTTTTTCGCCTTGATCGTATCCTGGACCTCATCATTCCACCACCATGTTTCTTTATCAAGTGGAGCGCCTTTCCCAGACGTCTTACCCAGAACTTCCACACCAACTTTCCTGATAGCCTCAGCATTTACTGTCCACCATTTCTGAACTCCCTCCACTAAATGTGTTTCTTGGAGCACCTTGTCCTTGAATTCACTTCCCAAAATTGGATCTTTTAATCTCCACCATTTGATTCTTGGAGTCATTTTCCGTACTGCTCTTTTCTTCATGCCTGTGCATTCATAGTCCAGCACCAGCACTCTGTGCTGTGGAGTCACGTCTTCCCCTAGTATGACTTTGCAGTTCTTTACCTCCTTCAGATGTATTCTTCTGCACAAGAGGAAATCTATTCGGCTTTCCCGTCCTCCACTTTTGTATGTCAATAGATGCCTCTCGCTTTTCTGGAAGAAGGTGTTACAAATTGCCAGATCTGAAGCCAAGGCAAAATTTATCACTCTCTCGCCTTCTTCATTTCTCGCATCAAATCTCCAACCTCCATGTACTCTTCTCATTCCTTCTTCTTCGATACTGGTTCCAACGTGTCCATTCAGATCTCCACCCAAAAATACTTTTTCATTTGCTGGTATGCTGGAAAGTTCTTCTTCCAGGTCTCTCCAGAAGTCATCCTTTTCTTGCTCTTCTCAACCAACTTGTGGAGCATAAGCAGCTACAATTGTGAACTCCTCCCCAAGGCACAGCTTCACACTCATTATTCTGTCATTTCTTCTGTTTACACTGACCAGGCAGGTGGCAAAGTCATTTGAAAGGATAATTCCAACACCATTTCTACCTGCACTGTTTGCTCCACTGTATAGCAACTTAAAGCCACAGCCAAGCTCTCTTGCTTTATTAACCTTCCACCTAGTTTCTTGAACACACAGGATTCCAATCCTTCTCCTTATCATTAGGTCCACAACCTCTCTACCTTTACCAGTCATAGATCCAACATTCAGGGTACCAATTCTCATTTGGACTTGCTTCTTTAGCCAGGCCCGCCCATGGCCCGGTAGCCTTCGCTCATTTCTCACAAGGGACAGGCGGAATCCTTGCGCGTCGCTTCCGGGGAACGCCCTAGCAGTTTCCGAGGCTAAGCTTGTAGAACTTGTCATATTTGTACGGTTTTGGCTATTGTGTTTTATGGCCGGATGCCCTTCCTGACGCCAACCCGTTTCCAACTTTTCGGGCTTACTATTCAGCTGAGAAATAAAATTCTCAGCCCCCCAAACACCCATCTGTTCACCGACCCAGTTTCCCGCTGGGGTTGGTTACCCAACCTTCCACTGGATTGCTCGGCTTAGCAGGGGACACCCCGGGCAGGTTGATGTTTGGAGTTGGAGTGGAGAGGCTATGAGAAATTCTCTTCTTCTGAAATTCTTGTGTTATTGATGCTTGATTGTCTGCATCATCGCGTCACACTCCCATTCGTCCAGGTACTCTGGTGGTGTCATAATTAGTATCGAAGTTACAGTTACCTGTCATAATTTGTATCTAAGTTACAGTTATCTGCCATCATTTGTATCGAAATTACAGTTACTTGTCATAATTAGTATCGAAGTTACTGTTACCTGTCATAATTAGTATCGAAGTTACAGTTACCTGCCATCATTTTTATCGAAATTACAGTTACTTGTCATAATTAGTATCGAAACTACAGTTACTTGCCATATTTAGTAACGAAGTTACAGTTACCTGTCATAATTTGTATCGAAATTACAGTTACTTGTCATAATTAGTATCGAAGTTACAGTTACCTGTCATAATTAGTATCGAAGTTACTGTTACCTGTCAATTTGTATCGAAATTACAGTTACTTGTCATAATTAGTAGCGTAGTTACAGTTACCTGTCATAATTAGTATCGAAGTTACTGTTACCTGTCATAATTAGTATCGAAGTTACAGTTACTTGCCATAATTTGTATCGAAATTACAGTTACTTGTCATAATTAGTAACGAAGTTACAGTTACTTGTCATAATTAGTATCGAAGTTACTGTTACCTGTCATAACTAGTATCGATGTTACTGTTTTCTGTCATAATTAGTATCGAAGTGTCTGTTACCTGTCATAATTAGTATCGAAGTTACAATTACCTGCCATAATTAGTATCGATGTTACAGTTAACTGTCATAATTAGTATCGAAGTTACAGTTACCTGCCATAATTAGTATCGAAAATACTGTTACCTGTCATAATTAGTATCGAAGTTACTGATTTCTGCCATAATTAGTATAGAAGTTACTGTTACCTGTCATAATTAGTATCGAAGTTACAGTTACCTGCCATCATTTGTATCGAAATTACAGTTACTTGTCCTAATTAGTAACGAAGTTACAGTTACCTGTCATAATTAGTATCGAAGTTACAGTAACCTGTCATAATTAGTATCGAAGTTACAGTTACCTGTCATAATTTGTATCGAAGTTACAGTTACCTGCCATCATTTGTATCGAAATTACAGTTACTTGTCATAATTAGTATCGAAGTTACTGTTACCAGTCATAATTAGTATCGAAGTTACGGTTACCTGCCAACATTTGTATCGAAAGTACAGTTTCTTGTCATAATTAGTATCGAAATTACAGTTACTTGCCATATTTAGTTACGAAGTTACAGTTACCTGTCATAATTTGTATCGAAATTACAGTTACTTGTCATAATTAGTATCGAAGTTTCAGTAACCTGTCATAATTAGTATCGAAGTTACTGTTTTCTGCCATAATTTGTATTGAAATTGCAGTTACTTGTCATAATTAGTAACGAAGTTACAGTTACCTGTCATAACTAGTATCGAACTTACTGTTACCTGCCATAATTAGTAACGAAGTTACAGTTAACTGTAATAATTAGTATCGAAGTTACAGTTACCTGCCATAATTAGTATCGACGTTACTGTTACCTGTCATAATTAGTATCGAAGTTACTATTTTCTGTCATTATTAGTAACGAAGTTACTGTTACCTGTCATAATTAGTATCGAAGTTACAGTTACCTGCCATCATTTGTATTGAAATTGAAGTTACTTGTCATAATTAGTAAAGAAGTTACACTCAGCAATTCTTCTAGGTTAGTGCCGTGTCTTGTGTGGGGTTTCGCCTAGGACACCAAGCTAGGCTCATCGGCGGGCTCTTGGTGTCCCCGCCCGGACCCCCACAGGAGTGACGAACTGCGCGCCACCTCCCTTTATATAAGGTGCAACTGCACCACTTGACTACGAGAACTAAAACCTCAAGCAGCCTTAACCTCCCTATGAAGGCTTCCAAAAAGATGGTATATTGGCTTTCACGGCCGGTGAATTTAAACTCAGCAATTCTTCTAGGTTTGTGCCGTGTCTTGTGTGGGGTTTCGCCTAGGACACCAAGCTAGGCTCATCGGCGGGCTCTTGGTGTCCCCGCCCGGACCCCCACAGGAGTGACGAACTGCGCGCCACCTCCCTTTATATAAGGTGCAACTGCACCACTTGACTACGAGAACTAAAAGCTCAAGCAGCCTTAACCTCCCTATGAAGGCTTCCAAAAAGATGGTATATTGGCTTTCACGGCCGGTGAATTTAAACTCAGCAATTCTTCTAGGTTTGTGCCGTGTCTTGTGTGGGGTTTCGCCTAGGACACCAAGCTAGGCTCATCGGCGGGCTCTTGGTGTCCCCGCCAGGACCCCCACAGGAGTGACGAACTGCGCGCCACCTCCCTTTATATAAGGTGCAACGGCACCACTTGACTACGAGAACTAAAAGCTCAAGCAGCCTTAACCTCCCTATGAAGGCTTCCAAAAAGATGGTATATTGGCTTTCACGGCCGGTGAATTTAAACTCAGCAATTCTTCTAGGTTTGTGCCGTGTCTTGTGTGGGGTTTCGCCTAGGACACCAAGCTAGGCTCATCGGCGGGCTCTTGGTGTCCCCGCCCGGACCCCCACAGGAGTGACGAACTGCGCGCCACCTCCCTTTATATAAGGTGCAACTGCACCACTTGACTACGAGAACTAAAAGCTCAAGCAGCCTTAACCTCCCTATGAAGGCGTCCAAAAAGATGGTATATTGGCTTTCACGGCCGGTGAATTTAAACTCAGCAATTCTTCTAGGTTTGTGCCGTGTCTTGTGTGGGGTTTCGCCTAGGACACCAAGCTAGGCTCATCGGCGGGCTCTTGGTGTCCCCGCCCGGACCCCCACAGGAGTGACGAACTGCGCGCCACCTCCTTTATATAAGGTGCAACTGCACCACTTGACTACGAGAACTAAAAGCTCAAGCAGCCTTAACCTCCCTATGAAGGCTTCCAAAAAGATGGTATATTGGCTTTCACGGCCGGTGAATTTAAACTCAGCAATTCTTCTAGGTTTGTGCCGTGTCTTGTGAGGGGTTTCGCCTAGTCAAGTGGTGCAGTTGCACCTTATATAAAGGGAGGTGGCGCGCAGTTCGGCACTCCTGTGGGGGTCCGGGCGGGGACACCAAGAGCCCGCCGATGAGCCTAGCTTGGTGTCCTAGGCGAAACCCCACACAAGACACGGCACAAACCTAGAAGAATTGCTGAGTTTAAATTCACCGGCCGTGAAAGCCAATATACCAAAGAAGTTACAGTTACCTGTCATAATGAGTATCGAAGTTACAGTTACCTGTCATAATTAGTATCGAAGTTACTGTTGCCTGCCATAATTTGTATTTAAATTGCAGTTACTTGCCATAATTAGTAACGAAGTTACAGTTACCTGTCATAATTTGTATCGATATTACAGTGACTTGTCATAATTAGTATCGAAGTTACAGTTACCTGTCATAATAAGTATCGAAGTTACTGTTACCTGCTATTATTTGTATTGAAATTACAGTTACTTGTCATAATTAGTATCGAAATTACAGTTACCTGACATAATTAGTATCGAAGTTACTGTCACCTGTCATAATTAGTATCGAAGTTACAGTTACCTGCCATAATTTGTATCGAAATTACAGTTACTTGTCATAATTAGTAACGATGTTACAGTTACCTGTCATAAGTAGTTTCGGAGTTACAGTTACTTGTCATAATTGGTATCGAAGTAACTGTTACTTGTCATAATTAGTATCGAAGTTACTGTTACCTGTCATAGTTAGTATCGAAATTACAGTTACCTGCCATAATTTGTATCGAAATTACAGTTACTTGTCATAATTAGTAACGAAGTTACAGTTACCTGTCATAATTAGTATCGAAGTTACAGTTACTAGTCATAATTATTATCAAAGTTACTGTTACCTGTCATAATTAGTATCGAAGTTACAGTTACCTGCCATAATGTATTGAAATTACAGTTACTTGTCATAATTAGTAACGAAGTTACAGTTAAGTGTAATTATTAGTATCGAAGTAACAGTTACCTGCTATAATTAGTATCGAAGTTACTTTTACCTGTCATAATTAGTATCGTTGTTACTGTTTTCTGTCATAATTAGTTTCGACGTTACTGTTACCTGTCATAATTAGTATCGAAGTTACAGTTACCTGCCATAATTTGTATCGAAATTACAGTTACATGTCATAATTAGTAACGAAGTTACAGATACCTGCCATAATTAGTATCGAAATTACAGTAACCTGTCATAATTAGTAACGAAGTTACAGTTACCTGTCGTAATTAGTATCGAAGTTACTGTTACCTGTCATAAGTAGTATCGAAGTTAGAGTTACCTGCCATAATTTTTATCAAAATTACAAGTTCTTGTCATAATTAATAACGAAGTTAGAGTTACTTGTCATAATTAGTATCGAAGTTACAGTTACCTGTCATAATTAGTATCGAAGTTACAGTTTCTTGACATAATTAGTATCGAAGTTACTGTTACCTGTCATAATAAGTATCGTTGTAAGAGTTACCTGCCATAATTTGTATCGAAATTACAGTTACTTGCCATACTTAGTTACGAAGTTACAGTTACCTGTCATAATTTGTATCGAAATTACAGTTACTTGTCATAATTAGTATCGAAGTTTCAGTAACCTGTCATAATTAGTATCGAAGTTACTGTTACCTGTCATAATTTGTATCAAAATTACAGTTACTTGTCATAATTAGTAGCGAAGTTACAGTTACCTGTCATAATTAGTATCGAAGTTACTCTTACCTGTCATAATTAGTATCGAAGTTACAGTTACCTGCCATAATTTGTATCGAAATTACAGTTACTTGTCATAATTAGTAACGACGTTACAGTTACTTGTCATAATTAGTATCAAAGTTACTGTTACCTGTCATAACTAGTATCGATGTTACTGTTTTCTGTCATAATTAGTATCGAAGTTACTGTTACCTTTCATAATTAGTATCGAAGTAACTGTTACTTGTCACAATTAGTATCGAAGTTACTGTTACCTGTCATAATTAGTATCGAAGTTACAGTTACCTGCCATAATTTGTATCGAAATTACAATTACTTGTCTTAATTTGTAACGAAGTTACAGTTACCTGTCATAATTAATATCGAAGTTACAGTTACTTGTCTTAATTAGTATCGAAGTTACAGTTACCTCTCATAATAAGTATCGAAGTTACAGTTAACTGCCATAATTTGTATCGAAATTACAGTTACCTGTCATAATTGTTAAAGAAGTTACAGTTTTCTGTCATAATTAGTATCGAAGTTACAGTTACCTGCCATAATTAGTATCGAAGTTACTGTTACCTGTCATAATTAGTATCGAAGTTACTGTTTTCTGCCATAATTAGTATAGAAGTTACTGTTACCTGTCATAATTAGTATCGAAGTTACAGTTACCTGCCATCATTTGTATCGAAATTATAGTTACTTGTCCTAATTAGTAACGACGTTACAGTTACCTGTCATAATTAGTACCGAAGTTACAGTAACCTGTCATAATTAGTATCGATGTTACAGTTACCTGTCATAATTTGTATCGAAGTTACACTTACCTGCCATCATTTGTATCGAAATTACAGTTACTTGTCATAATTAGTATCGAAGTTACTGTTACCTGTCATAATTAGTATCGAAGTTACAGTTACTTGTCTTAATTAGTATCGAAGTTACAGTTACCTGTCATAATTAGTATCGAAGTTACTGTTACCTGCCATAATTTGTATTGAAATTGCAGTTACGTGCCATAATTAGTAACGAAGTTACAGTTACCTGTCATAATTTGTATCGAAATTACAGTGACTTGTCATAATTAGTATCGAAGTTACAGTTACCTGTCATAATAAGTATCGAAGTTACTGTTACCTGCTATTATTTGTATTGAAATTACAGTTACTTGTCATAATTAGTATCGAATTTACAGTTACCTGCCATAATTAGTATCGAAGTTACTGTCACCTATCATAATTAGTATCGAAGTTACAGTTACCTGCCATAATTAGTATCGAAGTTACTGTTACCTGTCATAATTAGTATCGAAGTTACTGTTTTCTGCCATAATTTGTATTGAAATTGCAGTTACTTGCCATAATTAGTAACGAAGTTACAGTAACCTGTCATAATTTGTATCGAAATTACAGTGACTTGTCATAATTAGTATCGAAGTTACAGTTACCTGTCATAATAAGTATCGAAGTTACTGTTACCTGCTATTATTTGTCTTGAAATTACAGTTACTTGTCAAAATTAGTATCGAAATTACTGTTTCCTGCCATAATTAGTATCGAAGTTAGTTACCTGGCATAATATGTATCGAATTTACAGTTACTTGTCATAATTAGTAACGAAGTTACAGTTACCTGTCATAACTAGTATCGAACTTACTGTTACCTGCCATAATTAGTAACGAAGTTACAGTTAACTGTAATAATTAGTATCGAAGTTACAGTTACCTGCCATAATTAGTATCGACGTTACTGTTACCTGTCATAATTAGTATCGAAGTTACTGTTTTCTGTCATTATTAGTAACGAAGTTACTGTTACCTGTCATAATTAGTATCGAAGTTACAGTTACCTGCCATCATTTGTATTGAAATTGAAGTTACTTGTCATAATTAGTAAAGAAGTTACACTCAGCAATTCTTCTAGGTTTGTGCCGTGTCTTGTGTGGGGTTTCGCCTAGGACACCAAGCTAGGCTCATCGGCGGGCTCTTGGTGTCCCCGCCCGGACCCCCACAGGAGTGACGAACTGCGCGCCACCTCCCTTTATATAAGGTGCAACTGCACCACTTGACTACGAGAACTAAAAGCTCAAGCAGCCTTAACCTCCCTATGAAGGCTTCCAAAAAGATGGTATATTGGCTTTCACGGCCGGTGAATTTAAACTCAGCAATTCTTCTAGGTTTGTGCCGTGTCTTGTGTGGGGTTTCGCCTAGGACACCAAGCTAGGCTCATCGGCGGGCTCTTGGTGTCCCCGCCAGGACCCCCACAGGAGTGACGAACTGCGCGCCACCTCCCTTTATATAAGGTGCAACTGCACCACTTGACTACGAGAACTAAAAGCTCAAGCAGCCTTAACCTCCCTATGAAGGCTTCCAAAAAGATGGTATATTGGCTTTCACAGACGGTGAATTTAAACTCAGCAATTCTTCTAGGTTTGTGCCGTGTCTTGTGTGGGGTTTCGCCTAGGACACCAAGCTAGGCTCATCGGCGGGCTCTTGGTGTCCCCGCCCGGACCCCCACAGGAGTGACGAACTGCGCGCCACCTCCCTTTATATAAGGTGCAACTGCACCACTTGACTACGAGAACTAAAAGCTCAAGCAGCCTTAACCTCCCTATGAAGGCTTCCAAAAAGATGGTATATTGGCTTTCACGGCCGGTGAATTTAAACTCAGCAATTCTTCTAGGTTTGTGCCGTGTCTTGTGTGGGGTTTCGCCTAGGACACCAAGCTAGGCTCATCGGCGGGCTCTTGGTGTCCCCGCCCGGACCCCAACAGGAGTGACGAACTGCGCGCCACCTCCCTTTATATAAGGTGCAACTGCACCACTTGACTACGAGAACTAAAAGTTCAAGCACCCTTAACCTCCCTATGAAGGCTTCCAAAAAGATGGTATATTGGCTTTCACGGCCGGTGAATTTAAACTCAGCAATTCTTCTAGGTTTGTGCCGTGTCTTGTGTGGGGTTTCGCCTAGTCAAGTGGTGCAGTTGCACCTTATATAAAGGGAGGTGGCGCGCAGTTCGTCACTCCTGTGGGGGTCCGGGCGGGGACACCAAGAGCCCGCCGATGAGCCTAGCTTGGTGTCCTAGGCGAAACCCCACACAAGACACGGCACAAACCTAGAAGAATTGCTGAGTTTAAATTCACCGGCCGTGAAAGCCAATATACCAAAGAAGTTACAGTTACCTGTCATAATGAGTATCGAAGTTACAGTTACCTGTCATAATTAGTATCGAAGTTACTGTTGCCTGCCATAATTTGTATTGAAATTGCAGTCACTTGCCATAATTAGTAACGAAGTTACAGTTACCTGTCATAATTTGTATCGATATTACAGTGACTTGTCATAATTAGTATCGAAGTTACAGTTACCTGTCATAATAAGTATCGAAGTTACTGTTACCTGCTATTATTTGTATTGAAATTACAGTTACTTGTCATAATTAGTATCGAAATTACAGTTACCTGACATAATTAGTATCGAAGTTACTGTCACCAGTCATAATTAGTATCGAAGTTACAGTTACCTGCGATAATTTGTATCGAAATTACAGTTACTTGTCATAATTAGTAACGATGTTACAGTTACCTGTCATAAGTAGTTTCGGAGTTACAGTTACTTGTCATAATTGGTATCGAAGTTACTGTTACTTGTCATAATTAGTATCGAAGTTACTGTTACCTGTCATAATTAGTATCGAAATTACAGTTACCTGCCATAATTTGTATCGAAATTACAGTTACTTGTCATAATTAGTAACGAAGTTACAGTTACCTGTCATAATTAGTATCGAAGTTACAGTTACTAGTCATAATTATTATCAAAGTTACGGTTACCTGTCATAATTAGTATCGAAGTTACAGTTACCTGCCATAATGTATTGAAATTACAGTTATTTGTCATAATTAGTAACGAAGTTACAGTTAAGTGTAATTATTAGTATCGAAGTAACAGTTACCTGCTATAATTAGTATCGAAGTTACTTTTACCTGTCATAATTAGTATCGTTGTTACTGTTTTCTGTCATAATTAGTTTCGACGTTACTGTTACCTGTCATAATTAGTATCGAAGTTACAGTTACCTGCCATAATTTGTATCGAAATTACAGTTACATGTCATAATTAGTAACGAAGTTACAGTTACCTGCCATAATTAGTATCGAAATTACAGTAACCTGTCATAATTAGTAACGAAGTTACAGTTACCTGTCATAATTAGTATCGAAGTTACTGTTACCTGTCATAAGTAGTATCGAAGTTAGAGTTACCTGCCATAATTTTTATCAAAATTACAAGTTCTTGTCATAATTAGTAACGAAGTTAGAGTTACTTGTCATAATTAGTATCGAAGTTACAGTTACCTGTCATAATTAGTATCGAAGTTACAGTTTCTTGACATAATTAGTATCGAAGTTACTGTTACCTGTCATAATTAGTATCGTTGTAAGAGTTACCTGCCATAATTTGGATCGAAATTACAGTTACTTGTCATAATTAGTAACGATGTTACTGTTACCTGTCATAATTAGTTTCGAAGTTACAGTTACTTGTCATAATTAGTAACGAAGTTACAGTTACCTGTCATAATTAGTATCGAAGTTACAGTTACTTGCCATAATTAGTAACGAAGTTACAGTTAAGTGCCATAATTAGTATCGAAGTTACAGTTACCTGCCATAATTAGTATCGAATTTATTGTTACCTGTCATAATTAGTATCGTTGTTACTGTTTTCTGTCATAATTAGTATCGAAGTTACTGTTACCTGTCATAATTAGTATCGAAGTTACAGTTACCTGCCATAATTTGTATCAAAATTACAGTTACATGTCAGAAATAGTAACGAAGTTACAGATACCTGCCATAATTAGTATCGAAATTACAGTTACATGTCATAATTAGTATCGAAGTCACAGTTACCAGCCATAATTTTTATCAAAATTACAATTTCTTGTCATAATTAGTAACGAAGTTAGAGTTACTTGTCATAATTAGTATCGAAGTTCAAGTTACCTTTCATAATTAGTATAGAAGTTACAGTTAATTGACATAATTAGTATCGAAGTTACTGTTACCTGTCATATTTAGTATCGAAGTTACATTTACCTGCCATAATTTGTATCGAAATTACAGTTACTTGTCATAATTATTAACGATGTTACTGTTACCTGTCATAATTAGTTTCGAAGTTACAGTTACTTGTCATAATTAGTATCGAAGTAACTGTTACCTATCATAATTAGTATCGAAGTTACTGTTACCTGTCATAATTAGTATCGAAGTTACAGTTTCCTGACATAATTAGTATCGAAGTTACAGTTACTTGTCATAATTAGTATAGAAGTTACTGTTACCTGTCATAATTAGTATTGAAGTTACATTTAACTGCAATAATTTGTATCGAAATTACAGTTACTTGTCATAAATAGTAACGAAGTTACAGTTAACTGTCATTATTAGTATCGAAGTTACAGTTATCTGTCATAATTAGTATCGAAGTTACTGTTACCTGTCATAATTAGTATCGAAGTTACAGTTACCTGCCATAATTTTTATCAAAATTACAGTTACTTGTCATAATTAGTAACGACGTTAGAGTTACTTGTCATAATTAGTATCGAAATTATAGTTACCTGTCATAATTAGTATCGAAGTAACTGTTTCTTGTCATAATTAGTATCGAAGTTAATGTTACCTGTCATAATTAGTATCGAAGTTACAGTTACCTTCCATAATTTGTACCGAAATTACAGTTACTTGTCATAATTTGTAACGAAGTTACAGTTTCCTGTCATAATTAGTATCGATGTTACAGTTACTTGTCATAATTAGTATCGAACTTACTGTTACCTGTCATAATTAGTATTGAAGTTACATTTAACTGCCATAATTTGTATCGAAATTACAGTTAAATGTCATAATTCGTAACAAAGTTACATTTAAATGTCATAATTAGAATCTAAGTTACAGTTACCTGCCATAATTAGTATCGAAGTTACTGTTACCTGTCATAATTAGTATCGAAGTTACTGTTTTGTGTCATAATTAGTATCGAAGTTACTGTTACCTGTCATAATAAGTATCGAAGTTACAGTTACCAGCCATCATTTGTATCGAAATTACTGTTACTTGTCATAATTAGTAACGATGTTACAGTTACCTGTCATAATTAGTTTCGAAGTTACAGTTACCTGCCATAATTTTTATCAAAATTACAATTTCTTGTCATAATTAGTATCGAAGTTACAGTAACCTGTCATAATTAGTATCGAAGTTACAGTTACCTGTCATAAATTGCATTGAAGTTACAGTTACCTGCCATCATTTGTATCGAAATTACAGTTACTTGTCATAATTAGTATCGAAATTACTGTTACCTGTCATAATTAGTATCGAAGTTACAGTTACCTGCCATCATTTGTATCGAAATTACAGTTACTTGTCATAATTAGTGTCGAAACTACAGTTTCTTTCCATATTTAGTAACGAAGTTACAGTTACCTCTCATAATTTGTATCGAAATTACAGTTACTTGTCATAATTAGTATCGAAGTTACAGTTACCTGTCATAATTAGTATCGAAGATACTGTTACCTGTCATAATTTGTATCGAAATTACAGTTACTTGTCATAATTAGTAGCGAAGTTACAGTTACCTGTCATAATTAGTATCGAAGTTACTGTTACCTGTCATAATTAGTATCGAAGTTACAGTTACCTGCCATAATTTGTATCGAAATTACAGTTACTTGTCATAATTAGTAACGAAGTTACAGTTACTTGTCATAATTAGTATCGAAGTTACTGTTACCTGTCATAACTAGTATCGATGTTACTGTTTTCTGTCATAATTAGTATCGAAGTTGCAGTTACCTGCCTTAATTAGTATCGAAGTTACTGTTACCTGTCATAATTAGTATCGTTGTTACTGTTTTCTGTCATAATAAGTATCGAAGTTACTGTTACCTGTCATAATTAGTATCGAAGTTACAGTTACCTGCCTTAATTTATATTGAAATTACAGTTACATGTCATAATTAGTAACGAAGTTACAGTTACCTGCCATAATTACTATCGAAATTACAGTTACATGTCC
Source organism: Meconema thalassinum (assembly GCA_946902985.2). Classification (NCBI taxonomy): domain Eukaryota; kingdom Metazoa; phylum Arthropoda; class Insecta; order Orthoptera; family Tettigoniidae; genus Meconema; species Meconema thalassinum. Next base: position 1,660,024,104 of record OX336388.2, read on the forward strand.
TAATTAGTAACGAAGTTACAGTTACCTGTCATAATTAGTATCAAAGTTACTGTTACCTGTCTTAAGTAGTATCGAAGTTACAGTTACCTGCCATAATTTTTATCAAAATTACAATTTCTTGTCATAATTAGTAACGAAGTTAGGGTTACTTATCATAATTAGTATCGAAGTTACAGTTACCTGTCATAATTAGTATCGAAGTTACAGTTACTTGACATAATTAGTATCGAAGTTACTGTTACCTGTCATAATTAGTATCGAAGTTACAGTTACGTGCCATAATTTGTATCGAAATTACAGTTACTTGTCATAATTAGTAACGATGTTACTGTTACCTGTCATAATTAGTTTCGAAGTTACTGTCACTTGTCATAATTAGTATCGAAGTATCTGTTACTTGTCATAATTAGTATCGAAGTTACTGTTACCTGTCATAATTAGTATCGAAGTTACAGTTATCTGCCATAATATGTATCGAAATAACAGTTACATGTAATAATTAGTAACGAAGTTACAGTTTCCTGTCATAATTAGTATCGAAGTTACAGTTACTTGTCATAATTTCGTATAGAAGTTACTGTTACCTGTCATAATTAGTATTGAAGTTACAGTTACCTGCCATAATTTTTATCAAAATTACAGTTTCTTGTCATAATTAGTAACGACGTTAGAGTTACTTGTCATAATTAGTATCGAAGTTACAGTTTCCTGTCATAATTAGTATCGAAGTTACAGTAATCTGTCATAATTAGTATCGAAGTTACAGTTACCTGTCATAATTTGTATTGAAGTTACAGTTACCTGCCATCATTTGTATCGTAATTACTTTTCCTTGTCATAATTAGTATCAAAGTTACTGTTACATGTCATAATTAGTATCGAAGTTACAGTTACCTGCCTTCATTTGTATCGAAATTACAGTTACTTGTCATAATTAGTATCGAAATTACAGTTACTTGCCATATTTAGTAACGAAGTTACAGTTACCTGTCATAATTTGTATCGAAATTACAGTTACTTGTCATAATTAGTATCGAAGTTACAGTTACCTGTCATAATCAGTATCGAAGTTACTGTTACCTGTCATAATTTGTATCGAAATTACAGTTACTTGTCATAATTAGTAGCGAAGTTACAGTTACCTGTCATAATTAGTATCGAAGTTACTGTTACCTGTCATAATTAGTATCGAAGTTACAGTTACCTGCCATAATTTGTATCGAAATTACAGTTACTTGTCATAATTAGTAACGAAGTTACAGTTACTTGTTATAATTAGTACCGAAGTAACTGTTACCTGTCATAACTAGTATCGATGTTACTGTTTTCTGTCAAAATTAGTATCGAAGTTACTGTTACCTGTCATAATTAGTATCGATGTTACAGTCACCTGCCATAATTTGTATCGAAATTACAATTACTTGTCTTAATTTGTAACGAAGTTACAGTTACCTGTCATAATTAGTATCGAAGTTACAGTTACTTGTCATAATTAGTATCGAAGTTACTGTTACCTGCCATAATTAGAATCGAAGTTAGTTACCTGGCATAATATGTATCGAAATTACAGTTACTTGTCATAATTAGTAACGAAGTTACAGTTACCTGTCATAATTAGTATCGAAGTTACTGTTACCTGCCATAATTAGTAACGAAGTTACAGTTAACTGTAATAATTAGTATCGAAGTTACAGTTCCCTGCCATAATTAGTATCGATGATACTGTTACCTGTCATAATTAGTATCGAAGTTACTGTTTTCTGTCATTATTAGTATCGAAGTTACTGTTACCTGTCATAATTTGTATCGAAATTACAGTTACTTGTCATAATTAGTAGCGAAGTTACAGTTACCTATCATAATTAGTATCGAAGTTACTGTTACCTGTCATAATTAGTATCGAAGTTATAGTTACCTGCCATAATTTGTATCGAAATTACAGTTACTTGTCATAATTAGTAACGAAGTTACAGTTACTTGTCATAATTAGTATCGAAGTTACTGTTACCTGTCATAACTAGTATCGATGTTACTGTTTTCTGTCATAATTAGTATCGAAGTTACTGTTACCTGTCATAATTAATATCGAAGTCACAGTTACCTGCCATAATTAGTATCGAAGTTACTTTTACCTGTCATAATTAGCATCGTTGTTACTGTTTTCGGTCATAATAAGTATCGACGTTACTGTTACCTGTCATAATTAGTATCGAAGTTACAGTTACCTGCCTTAATTTGTATCGAAATTACAGTTACATGTCATAATTAGTAACGAAGTTACAGTTACCTGCCATAATTTTTATGAAAATTACAATTTCTTGTCATAATTAGTAACGAAGTTAGAGTTACTTGTCATAATTAGTATCGAAGTTACAGTTACCTGTCATAATTAGTATCGAAGGAACAGTAAATTGACATAATTAGTATCGATGTTACTGTTACCGGTCATAATTAGTATCGAAGTTACAGTTACCTGCCATAATTTGTATCGAAATTACAGTTACTTGTCATAATTTGTAACGATGTTACTGTTACCTGTCATAATTAGTTTCGAAGTTACTGTTACTTGTCATAATTAGTATCGAAGTAACTGTTACTTGTCATAATTAGTATCGAAGTTACTGTTACCAGTCATAATTAGTATCGACGTTACAGTTATCTGCCATAATATGTATCGAAATAACTGTTACATGTCATAATTAGTAACGAAGTTACAGTTTCCTGTCATAATTAGTATCGAAGTTACAGTTACTTGTCATAATTAGTATAGAAGTTACTGTTACCTGTCATAATTAGTATTGAAGTTACATTTAACTGCCATAATTTGTATCGAAATTACAGTTACTTGTCATAATTAGTAACGAAGTTACAGTTAACTGTCATTATTAGTATCGAAGTTACAGTTACCTGCCATAATTAGTATCGAAGTACTGTTACCTGTCATAATTAGTTTCGAAGTTACTGTTTTCTGTCATAATTAGTATCGAAGTTACTGTTACCTGCCATCATTTGTATCGCAATTACAGTTACTTGTCATAATTAGCAACGAAGTTACAGTTACCTGCCATAATTTGTATCGAAATTACAGTAACATGTCATAATTAGTAACGAAGTTACATTTACCTGCCATAATTAGTATCGAAATTACAGTTACATGTCATAATTAGTAACGATGTTACAGTTGCCTGTCATAATTAGTATCGTAGTTACTGTTACCTGTCATAATTAGTATCGACGTTACAGTTACCTGCTATAATTTTTATCAAAATTACAGTTTCTTGTCATAATTAGTAACGACGTTAGAGTTACTTGTAATAATTAGTATCGAAGTTACAGTTTCCTGTCATAATTAGTATCGAAGTTACAGTAATCTGTCATAATTAGTATCGAAGTTACAGTTACCTGTCATAATTTGTATCGAAATACAGTTAACTGCCATCATTTGTATCGAAATTACAGTTACTTGTCATAATTAGTATCGAAGTTACTGTTACATGTCATAATTAGTATCGAAGTTACAGTTACCTGCCATCATTTGTATCAAAATTACAGTTACTTGTCATAATTAGTATCGAAATTACAGTTACATGCCATATTTAGTAACGAAGTTACAGTTACCTGTCATAATTTGTATCGAAATTACAGTTACTTGTCATAATTAGTATCGAAGTTACTGTTACCTGTCATAATTAGTATCGAAGTTACAGTTACCTGCCATAATTTGTATCGAAATTACAGTTACTTGTCTTAATTAGTAACGAAGTTACAGTTACTTGTTATAATTAGTACCGAAGTTACTGTTACCTGTCATAACTAGTATCGATGTTACTGTTTTCTGTCATAATTAGTATCGAAGTTACTGTTACCTGTCATAATTAGTATCGATGTTACAGTTACCTGCCATAATTTGTATCGAAATTACAATTACTTGTCTTAATTTGTAACGATGTTACAGTTACCTGTCATAATTAGTAACGAAGTTACAGTTACTTGTCATAATTAGTATCGAAGTTACTGCTACCTGCCATAATTAGAATCGAAGTTAGTTACCTGGCATAATATGTATCGAAATTACAGTTACTTTTCATAATTAGTAACGAAGTTACAGTTACCTGTCATAATTAGTATCGAAGTTACTGTTACCTGCCATAATTAGTAACGAAGTTACAGTTAACTGTAATAATTAGTATCGAAGTTACAGTTTCCTGCCAGAATTAGTATCGAAGTTACAGTTACCTGTCATAATTAGTATCGAAGTTACAGTTACTTGACATAATTAGTATCGAAGTTACTGTTACCTGTCATAATTAGTATCGAAGTTACAGTTACCTGCCATAATTTGTATCGAAATTACAGTTACTTGTCATAATTAGTAACGATCTTACTGTTACCTGTCATAATTAAATTCGAAGTTACAGTTACTTGTCATAATTAGTAACGAAGTTACAGTTACCTGTCATAATTAGTATCGAAGTTACAGTTACTAGTCATAATTAGTATCGAAGTTACTGTTACCTGTCATAATTAGTATCGAAGTTACAGTTACCTGCCATAATTTGTTTCGAAATTACAGTTACTTGTCATAAATAGTAACGAAGTTACAGTAAACTGTCATTATTAGTATCGAAGTTACAGTTACCTGCCATAATTAGTATCGAAGTTACTGTTACCTGTCATAATTAGTTTCGAAGTTACTGTTTTCTGTCATAATAAGTAACGAAGTTACAGTTACCTGTCATAATTAGTATCGAAGTTACTGTTACCTGTCATAATTAGAATCGAAGTTACAGTTACCTGCCATAATTTTTATCAAAATTACAGTTACTTGTCATAATTAGTAACGACGTTAGAGTTACTTGTCATAATTAGTATCGAAGTAACTGTTTCTTGTCATAATTAGTATCGAAGTTAATGTTACCTGTCATAATTAGTATCGAAGTTACAGTTACCTTCCATAATTTGTACCGAAATTACAGTTACTTGTCATAATTTGTAACGAAGTTACAGTTTCCTGTCATAATTATTATCGATGTTACAGTTACTTGTCATAATTAGTATCGAAGTTACTGTTACCTGTCATAATTAGTATCGAAGTTACAGTTACCTGCCATAATTTGTATCGAAATTACAGTTACATGTCATAATTAGTAACGAAGTTACATTTACCTGCCATATTTATTATCGAAGTTACTGTTACCTATCATAATTTGTATCGAAATTACTGTTACTTGTCATAATTAGTAACGAAGTTACAGTTAACTGTCATAATTAGTATCGAAGTTACAGTTACCTGCCATAATTAGTATCGAAGTTACTGTTACCTGTCATAATTATTATCGTTGTTACTGTTTTCTGTCATAATTAGCATCGAAGTTACTGTTACCTGTCATAATTAGTATCGAAGTTACTGTTACCTGTCATAATTAGTATCGAAGTTACAGTTATCTGCCATAATATGTATCGAAATAACAGTTACATGTCATAATTAGTAACGAAGTTACAGTTTCCTGTCATAAGTACTATCGAAGTTACAGTTACCTGTCATAATTAGTATCGAAGTTACAGTTACCTGCCATCATTTGTATCGAAATTACAGTTACTTGTCATAATTAGTATCGAATTACAGTTACATGCCATATTTAGTAACGAAGTTAAAGTTACCTGTCATAATTTGTATCGAAATTACAGTAACTTGTCATAATTAGTATCGAAGTTACAGTTAACTGTCATAATTAGTATCGAAGTTACTGTTACCTGTCATAATTTGTATCGAAGTTACAGTTACCTGCCATAATTTGTATCGAAATTACAATTACTTGTTTTAATTTGTAACGAAGTTACAGTTACCTGTCATAATTAGTATCGAAGTTACTGTTACCTGCCATAATTAGTATCGAAGTTAGTTACCGGCATAATATGTATCGAAATTACAGTTACTTTTCATAATTAGTAACGAAGTAACAGTCACCTGTCATAATTAGTATCGAAGTTACTGTTACCTGCCATAATTAGTAACGATGTTACAGTTAACTGTAATAATTAGTATCGAAGTTACTGTTACCTGCCATAAATAGTATCGAAGTTACTGTTACCTGTCATAATTAGTATAGAAGTTACTGTTTTCTGTCATTATTAGTATCGAAGTTACTGTTACCTGTCATAATTAGTATCGAAGTTACAGTTACCTGCCATCATTTGTATCGAAATTGCAGTTACATGTCATAATTAGTAAAGAAGTAACAGTTACCTGTCATAATTAGTATCGAAGTTACAGTTACCTGTCATAATTAGTATCGAAATTACTGTTACCTGCCATAATTTGTATTTAAATTGCAGGTACTTGCCATAATTAATAACGAAGTTACAATTACCTGTCATAATTTGTATCGAAATTACAGTGACTTGTCATAATTAGTATCGAAGTTACAGTTACCTGTCATAATTAGTATCGAAGTTACTGTTACCTGCTATAATTTGTATTGAAATTACAGTTACTTGTCATAATTAGTATCGAAATTACAGTTACCTGCCATAATTAGTATCGAAGTTACTGTTACCTGTCATTTGGTATCGAAGTTACAGTTACCTGCCATAATTTGTATCGAAATTACAGTTACTTGTCATAATTAGTAACGATGTTACAGTTACCTGTCATAAGTAGTTTCGGAGTTACAGTTACTTGTCATAATTGGTATCGAAGTTACAGTTACCTGTCATAATTAGTATCGAAGGAACAGTAAATTGACATAATTAGTATCGATGTTACTGTTACCGGTCATAATTAGTATCGAAGTTACAGTTACCTGCCATAATTTGTATCGAAATTACAGTTACTTGTCATAATTAGTATCGAAGTTACAGTTACCTGTCATAATTAGTATCGAAGGAACAGTAAATTGACATAATTAGTATCGATGTTACTGTTACCGGTCATAATTAGTATCGAAGTTACAGTTACCTGCCATAATTTGTATCGAAATTACAGTTACTTGTCATAATTTGTAACGATGTTACTGTTACCTGTCATAATTAGTTTCGAAGTTACTGTTACTTGTCATAATTAGTATCGAAGTAACTGTTACTTGTCATAATTAGTATCGAAGTTACTGTTACCAGTCATAATTAGTATCGACGTTACAGTTATCTGCCATAATATGTATCGAAATAACTGTTACATGTCATAATTAGTAACGAAGTTACAGTTTCCTGTCATAATTAGTATCGAAGTTACAGTTACTTGTCATAATTAGTATAGAAGTTACTGTTACCTGTCATAATTAGTATTGAAGTTACATTTAACTGCCATAATTTGTATCGAAATTACAGTTACTTGTCATAATTAGAAACGAAGTTACAGTTAACTGTCATTATTAGTATCGAAGTTACAGTTACCTGCCATAATTAGTATCGAAGTACTGTTACCTGTCATAATTAGTTTCGAAGTTACTGTTTTCTGTCATAATTAGTATCGAAGTTACTGTTACCTGCCATCATTTGTATCGCAATTACAGTTACTTGTCATAATTAGCAACGAAGTTACAGTTACCTGCCATAATTTGTATCGAAATTACAGTAACATGTCATAATTAGTAACGAAGTTACATTTACCTGCCATAATTAGTATCGAAATTACAGTTACATGTCATAATTAGTAACGATGTTACAGTTGCCTGTCATAATTAGTATCGTAGTTACTGTTACCTGTCATAATTAGTATCGACGTTACAGTTACCTGCTATAATTTTTATCAAAATTACAGTTTCTTGTCATAATTAGTAACGACGTTAGAGTTACTTGTAATAATTAGTATCGAAGTTACAGTTTCCTGTCATAATTAGTATCGAAGTTACAGTAATCTGTCATAATTAGTATCGAAGTTACAGTTACCTGTCATAATTTGTATCGAAATACAGTTAACTGCCATCATTTGTATCGAAATTACAGTTACTTGTCATAATTAGTATCGAAGTTACTGTTACATGTCATAATTAGTATCGAAGTTACAGTTACCTGCCATCATTTGTATCAAAATTACAGTTACTTGTCATAATTAGTATCGAAATTACAGTTACATGCCATATTTAGTAACGAAGTTACAGTTACCTGTCATAATTTGTATCGAAATTACAGTTACTTGTCATAATTAGTATCGAAGTTACTGTTACCTGTCATAATTAGTATCGAAGTTACAGTTACCTGCCGTAATTTGTATCGAAATTACAGTTACTTGTCTTAATTAGTAACGAAGTTACAGTTACTTGTTATAATTAGTACCGAAGTTACTGTTACCTGTCATAACTAGTATCGATGTTACTGTTTTCTGTCATAATTAGTATCGAAGTTACTGTTACCTGTCATAATTAGTATCGATGTTACAGTTACCTGCCATAATTTGTATCGAAATTACAATTACTTGTCTTAATTTGTAACGATGTTACAGTTACCTGTCATAATTAGTAACGAAGTTACAGTTACTTGTCATAATTAGTATCGAAGTTACTGCTACCTGCCATAATTAGAATCGAAGTTAGTTACCTGGCATAATATGTATCGAAATTACAGTTACTTTTCATAATTAGTAACGAAGTTACAGTTACCTGTCATAATTAGTATCGAAGTTACTGTTACCTGCCATAATTAGTAACGAAGTTACAGTTAACTGTAATAATTAGTATCGAAGTTACAGTTTCCTGCCAGAATTAGTATCGAAGTTACAGTTACCTGTCATAATTAGTATCGAAGTTACAGTTACTTGACATAATTAGTATCGAAGTTACTGTTACCTGTCATAATTAGTATCGAAGTTACAGTTACCTGCCATAATTTGTATCGAAATTACAGTTACTTGTCATAATTAGTAACGATGTTACTGTTACCTGTCATAATTAAATTCGAAGTTACAGTTACTTGTCATAATTAGTAACGAAGTTACAGTTACCTGTCATAATTAGTATCGAAGTTACAGTTACTAGTCATAATTAGTATCGATGTTACTGTTACCTGTCATAATTAGTATCGAAGTTACAGTTACCTGCCATAATTTGTTTCGAAATTACAGTTACTTGTCATAAATAGTAACGAAGTTACAGTAAACTGTCATTATTAGTATCGAAGTTACAGTTACCTGCCATAATTAGTATCGAAGTTACTGTTACCTGTCATAATTAGTTTCGAAGTTACTGTTTTCTGTCATAATAAGTAACGAAGTTACAGTTACCTGTCATAATTAGTATCGAAGTTACTGTTACCTGTCATAATTAGAATCGAAGTTACAGTTACCTGCCATAATTTTTATCAAAATTACAGTTACTTGTCATAATTAGTAACGACGTTAGAGTTACTTGTCATAATTAGTATCGAAGTAACTGTTTCTTGTCATAATTAGTATCGAAGTTAATGTTACCTGTCATAATTAGTATCGAAGTTACAGTTACCTTCCATAATTTGTACCGAAATTACAGTTACTTGTCATAATTTGTAACGAAGTTACAGTTTCCTGTCATAATTATTATCGATGTTACAGTTACTTGTCATAATTAGTATCGAAGTTACTGTTACCTGTCATAATTAGTATCGAAGTTACAGTTACCTGCCATAATTTGTATCGAAATTACAGTTACATGTCATAATTAGTAACGAAGTTACATTTACCTGCCATATTTATTATCGAAGTTACTGTTACCTATCATAATTTGTATCGAAATTACTGTTACTTGTCATAATTAGTAACGAAGTTACAGTTAACTGTCATAATTAGTATCGAAGTTACAGTTACCTGCCATAATTAGTATCGAAGTTACTGTTACCTGTCATAATTATTATCGTTGTTACTGTTTTCTGTCATAATTAGCATCGAAGTTACTGTTACCTGTCATAATTAGTATCGAAGTTACTGTTACCTGTCATAATTAGTATCGAAGTTACAGTTATCTGCCATAATATGTATCGAAATAACAGTTACATGTCATAATTAGTAACGAAGTTACAGTTTCCTGTCATAAGTACTATCGAAGTTACAGTTACCTGTCATAATTAGTATCGAAGTTACAGTTACCTGCCATCATTTGTATCGAAATTACAGTTACTTGTCATAATTAGTATCGAATTACAGTTACATGCCATATTTAGTAACGAAGTTAAAGTTACCTGTCATAATTTGTATCGAAATTACAGTAACTTGTCATAATTAGTATCGAAGTTACAGTTAACTGTCATAATTAGTATCGAAGTTACTGTTACCTGTCATAATTTGTATCGAAGTTACAGTTACCTGCCATAATTTGTATCGAAATTACAATTACTTGTTTTAATTTGTAACGAAGTTACAGTTACCTGTCATAATTAGTATCGAAGTTACTGTTACCTGCCATAATTAGTATCGAAGTTAGTTACCGGCATAATATGTATCGAAATTACAGTTACTTTTCATAATTAGTAACGAAGTAACAGTTACCTGTCATAATTAGTATCGAAGTTACTGTTACCTGCCATAATTAGTAACGATGTTACAGTTAACTGTAATAATTAGTATCGAAGTTACTGTTACCTGCCATAAATAGTATCGAAGTTACTGTTACCTGTCATAATTAGTATAGAAGTTACTGTTTTCTGTCATTATTAGTATCGAAGTTACTGTTACCTGTCATAATTAGTATCGAAGTTACAGTTACCTGCCATCATTTGTATCGAAATTGCAGTTACATGTCATAATTAGTAAAGAATTTACAGTTACCTGTCATAATTAGTATCGAAGTTACAGTTCCCTGTCATAATTAGTATCGAAATTACTGTTACCTGCCATAATTTGTATTTAAATTGCAGGTACTTGCCATAATTAATAACGAAGTTACAATTACCTGTCATAATTTGTATCGAAATTACAGTGACTTGTCATAATTAGTATCGAAGTTACAGTTACCTGTCATAATTAGTATCGAAGTTACTGTTACCTGCTATAATTTGTATTGAAATTACAGTTACTTGTCATAATTAGTATCGAAATTACAGTTACCTGCCATAATTAGTATCGAAGTTACTGTTACCTGTCATTTGGTATCGAAGTTACAGTTACCTGCCATAATTTGTATCGAAATTACAGTTACTTGTCATAATTAGTAACGATGTTACAGTTACCTGTCATAAGTAGTTTCGGAGTTACAGTTACTTGTCATAATTGGTATCGAAGTTACTGTTACTTGTCATAATTAGTATCGAAGTTACTGTTACCTGTCATAATTAGTATCGAAATTACAGTTACCTGCCATAATTTGTATCGAAATTACAGTTACTTGTCATAATTAGTATCGAAGTTACAGTTACTAGTCATAATTAGTATCGAAGTTACTGTTACCTGTCATAATTAGTATCGAAGTTACAGTTACCTGCCATAATTTGTATCGAAATTACAGTTACTTGCCATAATTAGTAACGAAGTTACAGTTAAGTGTCATAATTAGTATCGAAGTTACAGTTACCTGCCATAATTAGTATCGAAGTTACTGTTACCTGTCATAATTAGTATCGTTGTTACTGTTACCTGTCATAATAAGTATCGAAGTTACAGTTACCAGCCATCGTTTGTATCGAAATTACAGTTACTTGTAATAATTAGTAACGATGTTACAGTTACCTGTCATAATTAGTATCGAAGTTACTGTTACCTGTCATAATAAGTATCGAATTTACACTATCCTGCCATAATTTGTATCGAAATTACAGTTACTTGTCATAATTAGTAACGAAGTTACAGTCACCTGTCATAATAAGTATCGAAGTTACTGTTACCTGTCATAATTTATATCGAAATTACTGTTACTTGTCATAATTAGTAGGGAAGTTACAGTTACCTGTCATAAATAGTATCGAAGTTACTGTTACCTGTCATAATTAGTTTCGAAGTTACAGTTACCTGTCATAATTTGTATCGAAATTACAGTTACTTGTCATAATTAGTAACGACGTTACAGTTAATGCCATAATTAGTATCGAAGTTACTGTTACCTGTCATAATTTGTATCGAAGTTACAGTTACCTGCCATAATTTGTATCGAAATTACAATTACTTGTTTTAATTTGTAACGAAGTTACAGTTACCTGTCATAATTAGTATCGAAGTTACTGTTACCTGCCATAATTAGTATCGAAGTTAGTTACCTGGCATAATATGTATCGAAATTACAGTTACTTGTCATAATTAGTAACCAAGTAACAGTCACCTGTCATAATTAGTATCGAAGTTACTGTTACCTGCCATAATTAGTAACGATGTTACAGTTAACTGTAATAATTAGTATCGAAGTTACAGTTACCTGCCATAATTAGTATCGAATTTACTGTTACCTGTCATAATTAGTATCGAAGTTCTGTTTTCTGTCATTATTAGTAACGAAGTTACTGTTACCTGTCATAATTAGTATCGAAGTTACAGTTACCTGCCATCATTTGTATCGAAATTGCAGTTACATGTCATAATTAGTAAAGAAGTTACAGTTACCTGTCATAATTAGTATCGAAGTTACAGTTACCTGTCATAATTAATATCGAAATTACTGTTACCTGCCATAATTTGTATTGAAATTGCAGTTACTTGCCATAATTAATAACGAAGTTACAATTACCTGTCATAATTTGTATCGAAATTACAGTGACTTGTCATAATTAGTATCGAAGTTACAGTTACCTGTCATAATTAGTATCGAAGTTACTGTTACCTGCTATAATTTGTATTGAAATTACAGTTACTTGTCATAATTAGTATCGAAATTACAGTTACCTGCCATAATTAGTTGATGATGATAATTGTTGTTTTAAGGGGCCTAACATCTAGGTTATCGGCCCCATAATTAGTATCGAAGTTACTGTTACCTGTCATAATTGGTATCGAAGATACAGTTACCTGCCATAATTTGTATCGAAATTACAGTTACTTGTCATAATTAGTAACGATGTTACAGTTACCTGTCATAAGTAGTTTCGGAGTTACAGTTACTTGTCATAATTGGTATCGAAGTTACTGTTACTTGTCATAATTAGTATCGAAGTTACTGTTACCTGTCATAATTAGTATCGAAATTACAGTTACCTGCCATAATTTGTATCGAAATTACAGTTACTTGTCATAATTAGTAACGAAGTTACAGTTACCTGTCATAATTAGTATCGAAGTTACAGTTACTAGTCATAATTATTATCAAAGTTACAGTTACCTGTCATAATTAGTATCGAAGTTACAGTTAAGTGTAATTATTAGTATCGAAGTAACAGTTACCTGCTATAATTAGTATCGAAGTTACTTTTACCTGTCATAATTAGTATCGTTGTTACTGTTTTCTGTCATAATTAGTTTCGACGTTACTGTTACCTGTCATAATTAGTATCGAAGTTACAGTTACCTGCCATAATTTGTATCGAAATTACAGTTACATGTCATAATTAGTAACGAAGTTACAGTTACCTGCCATATTTAGTATCGAAATTACAGTAACCTGTCATAATTAGTAACGAAGTTACAGTTACCTGTCATAATTAGTATCGAAGTTACTGTTACCTGTCATAAGTAGTATCGAAGTTAGAGTTACCTGCCATAATTTTTATCAAAATTACAAGTTCTTCTCATAATTAGTAACGAAGTTAGAGTTACTTGTCATAATTAGTATCGAAGTTACAGTTACCTGTCATAATTAGTATCGTAGTTACAGTTTCTTGACATAATTAGTATCGATGTTACTGTTACCTGTCATAATTAGTATCGTTGTAAGAGTTACCTGCCATAATTTGGATCGAAATTACAGTTACTTGTCATAATTAGTAACGATGTTACTGTTACCTGTCATAATTAGTTTCGAAGTTACAGTTACTTGTCATAATTAGTAACGAAGTTACAGTTACCTGTCATAATTAGTATCGAAGTTACAGTTACTTGCCATAATTAGTAACGAAGTTACAGTTAAGTGCCATAATTAGTATCGAAGTTACAGTTACCTGCCATAATTAGTATCGAATTTATTGTTACCTGTCATAATTAGTATCGTTGTTACTGTTTTCTGTCATAATTAGTATCGAAGTTACTGTTACCTGTCATAATTAGTATCGAAGTTACAGTTACCTGCCATAATTTGTATCGAAATTACAGTTACATGTCATAAATAGTAACGAAGTTACAGATACCTGCCATAATTAGTATCAAAATTACAGTTACATGTCATAATGAGTAACGAAGTTACAGTTACCTGGCATAATTAGTATCGAAGTTACTGTTACCTGTCATAAGTAGTATCGAAGTCACAGTTACCAGCCATAATTTTTATCAAAATTACAATTTCTTGTCATAATTAGTAACTAAGTTAGAGTTACTTGTCATAATTAGTATCGAAGTTACAGTTACCTTTCATAATTAGTATAGAAGTTACAGTTAATTGACATAATTAGTATCGAAGTTACTGTTACCTGTCATAATTAGTATCGAAGTTACATTTACCTGCCATAATTTGTATCGAATTTACAGTTACTTGTCATAATTATTAACGATGTTACTGTTACCTGTCATAATTAGTTTCGAAGTTACAGTTACTTGTCATAATTAGTATAGAAGTAACTGTTACCTTTCATAATTAGTATCGAAGTTACTGTTACCTGTCATAATTAGTATCGAAGTTACAGTTTCCTGACATAATTAGTATCGAAGTTACAGTTACTTGTCATAATTAGTATAGAAGTTACTGTTACCTGTCATAATTAGTATTGAAGTTACATTTAACTGCAATAATTTGTATCGAAATTACAGTTACTTGTCATAAATAGTAACGAAGTTACAGTTAACTGTCATTATTAGTATCGAAGTTACAGTTACCTGTCATAATTAGTATCGAAGTTACTGTTACCTATCATAATTAGTATCGAAGTTACAGTTACCTGCCATAATTTTTATCAAAATTACAGTTACTTGTCATAATTAGTATCGAAATTATAGTTACCTGTCATAATTAGTATCGAAGTAACTGTTTCTTGTCATAATTAGTATCGAAGTTAATGTTACCTGTCATAATTAGTATCGAAGGTACAGTTACCTTCCATAATTTGTACCGAAATTACAGTTACTTGTCATAATTTGTAACGAAGTTACAGTTTCCTGTCATAATTAGTATCGATGTTACAGTTACTTGTCATAATTAGTATCGAACTTACTGTTACCTGTCATAATTAGTATCGAAGTTACATTTAACTGCCATAATTTGTATCGAAATTACAGTTAAATGTCATAATTTGTAACAAAGTTACAGTTAAATGTCATAATTAGAATCTAAGTTACAGTTACCTGCCATAATTAGTATCGAAGTTACTGTTACCTGTCATAATTAGTATCGAAGTTACTGTTTTGTGTCATAATTAGTATCGAAGTTACTGTTACCTGTCATAATAAGTATCGAAGTTACAGTTACCAGCCATCATTTGTATCGAAATTACTGTTACTTGTCATAATTAGTAACGATGTTACAGTTACCTGTCATAATTAGTTTCGAAGTTACAGTTACCTGCCATAATTTTTATCAAAATTACAATTTCTTGTCATAATTAGTATCGAAGTTACAGTAACCTGTCATAATTAGTATCGAAGTTACAGTTACCTGTCATAAATTGCATCGAAGTTACAGTTACCTGCCATCATTTGTATCGAAATTACATTTACTTGTCATAATTAGTATCGAAGTTACTGTTACCTGTCATAATTAGTATCGAAGTTACAGTTACCTGCCATCATTTGTATCGAAATTACAGTTACTTGTCATAATTAGTGTCGAAACTACAGTTTCCTTCCATATTTAGTAACGAAGTTACAGTTACCTCTCATAATTTGTATCGAAATTATAGTTACTTGTCATAATTAGTATCGAAGTTACAGTTACCTGTCATAAATAGTATCGAAGTTACTGTTACCTGTCATAATTTGTATCGAAATTACAGTTACTTGTCATAATTAGTAGCGAAGTTACAGTTACCTGTCATAATTAGTATCGAAGTTACTGTTACCTGTCATAATTAGTATCGAAGTTACAGTTACCTGCCATAATTTGTATCGAAATTACAGTTACTTGTCATAATTAGTAACGAAGTTACAGTTACTTGTCATAATTAGTATCGAAGTTACTGTTACCTGTCATAACTAGTATCGATGTTACTGTTTTCTGTCATAATTAGTATCGAAGTTGCAGTTACCTGCCATAATTAGTATCGAAGTTACTGTTACCTGTCATAATTAGTATCGTTGTTACTGTTTTCTGTCATAATAAGTATCGAAGTTACTGTTACCTGTCATAATTAGTATCGAAGTTACAGTTACCTGCCTTAATTTGTATTGAAATTACAGTTACATGTCATAATTAGTAACGAAGTTACAGTTACCTGCCATAATTACTATCGAAATTACAGTTACATGTCCTAATTAGTAACGAAGTTACAGTTACCTGTCATAATTAGTATCAAAGTTACTGTTACCTGTCATAAGTAGTATCGAAGTTACAGTTACCTGCCATAATTTTTATCAAAATTACAATTTCTTGTCATAATTAGTAACGAAGTTAGGGTTACCTGTCATAATTAGTATCGAAGTTACAGTTACCTGTCATAATTAGTATCGAAGTTACAGTTACTTGACATAATTAGTATCGAAGTTACTGTTACCTGTCATAATTAGTATCGAAGTTACAGTTACCTGCCATAATTAGTATCGAAATTACAGTTACTTGTCATAATTAGTAACGATGTTACTGTTACCTGTCATAATTAGTTTCGAAGTTACTGTCACTTGTCATAATTAGTATGGAAGTATCTGTTACTTGTCATAATTAGTATCGAAGTTACTGTTACCTGTCATAATTAGTATCGAAGTTACAGTTATCTGCCATAATATGTATCGAAATAACAGTTACATGTAATAATTAGTAACGAAGTTACAGTTTCCTGTCATAATTAGTATCGAAGTTACAGTTACTTGTCATAATTTCGTATAGAAGTTACTGTTACCTGTCATAATTTGTATTGAAGTTACAGTTACCTGCCATAATTTTTATCAAAATTACAGTTTCTTGTCATAATTAGTAACGACGTTAGAGTTACTTGTCATAATTAGTATCGAAGTTACAGTTTCCTGTCATAATTAGTATCGAAGTTACAGTAATCTGTCATAATTAGTATCGAAGTTACAGTTACCTGTCATAATTTGTATTGAAGTTACAGTTACCTGCCATCATTTGTATCGTAATTACTTTTCCTTGTCATAATTAGTATCAAAGTTACTGTTACATGTCATAATTAGTATCGAAGTTACAGTTACCTGCCTTCATTTGTATCGAAATTACAGTTACTTGTCATAATTAGTATCGAAATTACAGTTACTTGCCATATTTAGTAACGAAGTTACAGTTACCTGTCATAATTTGTATCGAAATTACAGTTACTTGTCATAATTAGTATCGAAGTTACAGTTACCTGTCATAATCAGTATCGAAGTTACTGTTACCTGTCATAATTTGTATCGAAATTACAGTTACTTGTCATAATTAGTAGCGAAGTTACTGTTACCTGTCATAATTAGTATCGAAGTTACTGTTACCTGTCATAATTAGTATCGAAGTTACAGTTACCTGCCATAATTTGTATCGAAATTACAGTTACTTGTCATAATTAGTAACGAAGTTACAGTTACTTGTTATAATTAGTACCGAAGTAACTGTTACCTGTCATAACTAGTATCGATGTTACTGTTTTCTGTCAAAATTAGTATCGAAGTTACTGTTACCTGTCATAATTAGTATCGATGTTACAGTCACCTGCCATAATTTGTATCGAAATTACAATTACTTGTCTTAATTTGTAACGAAGTTACAGTTACCTGTCATAATTAGTATCGAAGTTACAGTTACTTGTCATAATTAGTATCGAAGTTACTGTTACCTGCCATAATTAGAATCGAAGTTAGTTACCTGGCATAATATGTATCGAAATTACAGTTACTTGTCATAATTAGTAACGAAGTTACAGTTACCTGTCATAATTAGTATCGAAGTTACTGTTACCTGCCATAATTAGTAACGAAGTTACAGTTAACTGTAATAATTAGTATCGAAGTTACAGTTCCCTGCCATAATTAGTATCGATGTTACTGTTACCTGTCATAATTAGTATCGAAGTTACTGTTTTCTGTCATTATTAGTATCGAAGTTACTGTTACCTGTCATAATTTGTATCGAAATTACAGTTACTTGTCATAATTAGTAGCGAAGTTACAGTTACCTGTCATAATTAGTATCGAAGTTACTGTTACCTGTCATAATTAGTATCGAAGTTACAGTTACCTGCCATAATTTGTATCGAAATTACAGTTACTTGTCATAATTAGTAACGAAGTTACAGTTACTTGTCATAATTAGTATCGAAGTTACTGTTACCTGTCATAACTAGTATCGATGTTACTGTTTTCTGTCATAATTAGTATCAAAGTTACTGTTACCTGTCATAATTAATATCGAAGTCACAGTTACCTGCCATAATTAGTATCGAAGTTACTTTTACCTGTCATAATTAGCATCGTTGTTACTGTTTTCTGTCATAATAAGTATCGACGTTACTGTTACCTGTCATAATTAGTATCGAAGTTACAGTTACCTGCCTTAATTTGTATCGAAATTACAGTTACATGTCATAATTAGTAACGAAGTTACAGTTACCTGCCATAATTTTTATGAAAATTACAATTTCTTGTCATAATTAGTAACGAAGTTAGAGTTACTTGTCATAATTAGTATCGAAGTTACAGTTACCTGTCATAATTAGTATCGAAGGAACAGTAAATTAACATAATTAGTATCGATGTTACTGTTACCTGTCATAATTAGTATCGAAGTTACAGTTACCTGCATTAATTTGTATCGAAATTACAGTTACTTGTCATAATTTGTAACGATGTTACTGTTACCTGTCATAATTAGTTTCGAAGTTACTGTTACTTGTCATAATTAGTATCGAAGTAACTGTTACTTGTCATAATTAGTATCGAAGTTACTGTTACCAGTCATAATTAATATCGAAGTTACAGTTATCTGCCATAATATGTATCGAAATAACTGTTACATGTCATAATTAGTAACGAAGTTACAGTTTCCTGTCATAATTAGTATCGAAGTTACAGTTACTTGACATAATTAGTATAGAAGTTACTGTTACCTGTCATAATTAGTATTGAAGTTACATTTAACTGCCATAATTTGTATCGAAATTACAGTTACTTGTCATAATTAGTACCGAAGTTACAGTTAACTGTCATTATTAGTATCGAAGTTACAGTTACCTGCCATAATTAGTATCGAAGTACTGTTACCTGTCATAATTAGTTTCGAAGTTACTGTTTTCTGTCATAATTAGTATCGAAGTTACTGTTACCTGTCATAATTAGTATCGAAGTTACAGTTACCTGCCAACATTTGTATCGAAATTACAGTTACTTGTCTTAATTAGTAACGAAGTTACAGTTACTTGTTATAATTAGTACCGAAGTTACTGTTACCTGTCATAACTAGTATCGATGTTACTGTTTTCTGTCATAATTAGTATCGAAGTTACTGTTACCTGTCATAATTAGTATCGATGTTACAGTTACCTGCCATAATTTGTATCGAAATTACAATTACTTGTCTTAATTTGTAACGATGTTACAGTTACCTGTCATAATTAGTAACGAAGTTACAGTTACTTGTCATAATTAGTATCGAAGTTACTGCTACCTGCCATAATTAGAATCGAAGTTAGTTACCTGGCATAATATGTATCGAAATTACAGTTACTTTTCATAATTAGTAACGAAGTTACAGTTACCTGTCATAATTAGTATCGAAGTTACTGTTACCTGCCATAATTAGTAACGAAGTTACAGTTAACTGTAATAATTAGTATCGAAGTTACAGTTTCCTGCCAGAATTAGTATCGAAGTTACAGTTACCTGTCATAATTAGTATCGAAGTTACAGTTACTTGACATAATTAGTATCGAAGTTACTGTTACCTGTCATAATTAGTATCGAAGTTACAGTTACCTGCCATAATTTGTATCGAAATTACACTTACTTGTCATAATTAGTAACGATGTTACTGTTACCTGTCATAATTAAATTCGAAGTTACAGTTACTTGTCATAATTAGTAACGAAGTTACAGTTACCTGTCATAATTAGTATCGAAGTTACAGTTACTAGTCATAATTAGTATCGAAGTTACTGTTACCTGTCATAATTAGTATCGAAGTTACAGTTACCTGCCATAATTTGTTTCGAAATTACAGTTACTTGCCATAATTAGTAACGAAGTTACAGTTAAGTGTCATAATTAGTATCGAAGTTACAGTTACCTGCCATAATTAGTATAGAAGTAACTGTTACCTGTCATAATTAGTATCGTTGTTACTGTTTTCTGTCATAATTAATATCGAAGTTACTGTTACCAGTCATAATTAGTATCGAAGTTACAGTTACCTGCCATAATTTGTATCGAAATTACATTTACATGTCATAATTAGTAACGAAGTTACAGTTTCCTGTCATAATAAGTATCGAAGTTACAGTTACTTGTCATAATTAGTATAGAAGTTACTGTTACCTGTCATAATTAGTATTAAAGTTACATTTAACTGCCATAATTTGTATCGAAATTACAGTTACTTGTCATAAATAGTAACGAAGTTACAGTAAACTGTCATTATTAGTATCGAAGTTACAGTTACCTGCCATAATTAGTATCGAAGTTACTGTTACCTGTCATAATTAGTTTCGAAGTTACTGTTTTCTGTCATAATAAGTAACGAAGTTACAGTTACCTGTCATAATTAGTATCGAAGTTACTGTTACCTGTCATAATTAGAATCGAAGTTACAGTTACCTGCCATAATTTTTATCAAAATTACAGTTACTTGTCATAATTAGTAACGACGTTAGAGTTACTTGTCATAATTAGTATCGAAGTAACTGTTTCTTGTCATAATTAGTATCGAAGTTAATGTTACCTGTCATAATTAGTATCGAAGTTACAGTTACCTTCCATAATTTGTACCGAAATTACAGTTACTTGTCATAATTTGTAACGAAGTTACAGTTTCCTGTCATAATTATTATCGATGTTACAGTTACTTGTCATAATTAGTATCGAAGTTACTGTTACCTGTCATAATTAGTATCGAAGTTACAGTTACCTGCCATAATTTGTATCGAAATTACAGTTACATGACATAATTAGTAACGAAGTTACATTTACCTGCCATATTTATTATCGAAGTTACTGTTACCTATCATAATTTGTATCGAAATTACTGTTACTTGTCATAATTAGTAACGAAGTTACAGTTAACTGTCATAATTAGTATCGAAGTTACAGTTACCTGCCATAATTAGTATCGAAGTTACTGTTACCTGTCATAATTATTATCGTTGTTACTGTTTTCTGTCATAATTAGCATCGAAGTTACTGTTACCTGTCATAATTAGTATCGAAGTTACTGTTACCTGTCATAATTAGTATCGAAGTTACAGTTTCCTGTCATAAGTACTATCGAAGTTACAGTTACCTGTCATAATTAGTATCGAAGTTACAGTTACCTGCCATCATTTGTATCGAAATTACAGTTACTTGTCATAATTAGTATCGAATTACAGTTACATGCCATATTTAGTAACGAAGTTAAAGTTACCTGTCATAATTTGTATCGAAATTACAGTAACTTGTCATAATTAGTATCGAAGTTACAGTTTACTGTCATAATTAGTATCGAAGTTACTGTTACCTGTCATAATTTGTATCGAAGTTACAGTTACCTGCCATAATTTGTATCGAAATTACAATTACTTGTTTTAATTTGTAACGAAGTTACAGTTACCTGTCATAATTAGTATCGAAGTTACTGTTACCTGCCATAATTAGTATCGAAGTTAGTTACCGGCATAATATGTATCGAAATTACAGTTACTTTTCATAATTAGTAACGAAGTAACAGTCACCTGTCATAATTAGTATCGAAGTTACTGTTACCTGCCATAATTAGTAACGATGTTACCGTTAACTGTAATAATTAGTATCGAAGTTACTGTTACCTGCCATAAATAGTATCGAAGTTACTGTTACCTGTCATAATTAGTATAGAAGTTACTGTTTTCTGTCATTATTAGTATCGAAGTTACTGTTACCTGTCATAATTAGTATCGAAGTTACAGTTACCTGCCATCATTTGTATCGAAATTGCAGTTACATGTCATAATTAGTAAAGAAGTTACAGTTACCTGTCATAATTAGTATCGAAGTTACAGTTACCTGTCATAATTAGTATCGAAATTACTGTTACCTGCCATAATTTGTATTTAAATTGCAGGTACTTGCCATAATTAATAACGAAGTTACAATTACCTGTCATAATTTGTATCGAAATTACAGTGACTTGTCATAATTAGTATCGAAGTTACAGTTACCTGTCATAATTAGTATCGAAGTTACTGTTACCTGCTATAATTTGTATTGAAATTACAGTTACTTGTCATAATTAGTATCGAAATTACAGTTATCTGCCATAATTAGTATCGAAGTTACTGTTACCTGTCATTTGGTATCGAAGTTACAGTTACCTGCCATAATTTGTATCGAAATTACAGTTACTTGTCATAATTAGTAACGATGTTACAGTTACCTGTCATAAGTAGTTTCGGAGTTACAGTTACTTGTCATAATTGGTATCGAAGTTACTGTTACTTGTCATAATTAGTATCGAAGTTACTGTTACCTGTCATAATTAGTATCGAAATTACAGTTACCTGCCATAATTTGTATCGAAATTACAGTTACTTGTCATAATTAGTATCGAAGTTACAGTTACTAGTCATAATTAGTATCGAAGTTACTGTTACCTGTCATAATTAGTATCGAAGTTACAGTTACCTGCCATAATTTGTATCGAGATTACAGTTACTTGCCATAATTAGTAACGAAGATACAGTTAAGTGTCATAATTAGTATCGAAGTTACAGTTACCTGCCATAATTAGTGTCGAAGTTACTGTTACCTGTCATAATTAGTATCGTTGTTACTGTTACCTGTCATAATAAGTATCGAAGTTACAGTTACCAGCCATCGTTTGTATCGAAATTACAGTTACTCGTAATAATTAGTAACGATGTTACAGTTACCTGTCATAATTAGTATCGAAGTTACTGTTACCTGTCATAATAAGTATCGAATTTACACTATCCTGCCATAATTTGTATCGAAATTACAGTTACTTGTCATAATTAGTAACGAAGTTACAGTCACCTGTCATAATAAGTATCGAAGTTACTGTTACCTGTCATAATTTGTATCGAAATTACTGTTACTTGTCATAATTAGTAGGGAAGTTACAGTTACCTGTCATAAATAGTATCGAAGTTACTGTTACCTGTCATAATTAGTTTCGAAGTTACAGTTACCTGCCATAATTTGTATCGAAATTACAGTTACTTGTCATAATTAGTAACGACGTTACAGTTACATGTCATAATTAGTATCGAAGTTACTGTTACCTGTCATAATTTTTATCGAAGTTACAGTTACCTGCCATAATTTGTATCGAAATTACAATTACTTGTTTTAATTTGTAACGAAGTTACAGTTACCTGTCATAATTAGTATCGAAGTTACTGTTACCTGCCATAATTAGTATCGAAGTTAGTTACCTGGCATAATATGTATCGAAATTACAGTTACTTGTCATAATTAGTAACCAGGTAACAGTCACCTGTCATAATTAGTATCGAAGTTACTGTTACCTGCCATAATTAGTAACGATGTTACAGTTAACTGTAATAATTAGTATCGAAGTTACAGTTACCTGCCATAATTAGTATCGAATTTACTGTTACCTGTCATAATTAGTATCGAAGTTACTGTTTTCTGTCATTATTAGTAACGAAGTTACTGTTACCTGTCATAATTAGTATCGAAGTTACAGTTACCTGCCATCATTTGTATCGAAATTTCAGTTACATGTCATAATTAGTAAAGAAGATACAGTTACCTGTCATAATTAGTATCGAAGTTACAGTTACCTGTCATAATTAGTATCGAAATTACTGTTACCTGCCATAATTTGTATTGAAATTGCAGTTACTTGCCATAATTAATAACGAAGTTACAATTACCTGTCATAATTTGTATCGAAATTACAGTGACTTGTCATAATTAGTATCGAAGTTACAGTTACCTGTCATAATTAGTATCGAAGTTACTGTTACCTGCTATAATTTGTATTGAAATTACAGTTACTTGTCATAATTAGTATCGAAATTACAGCTACCTGCCATAATTAGTATCGAAGTTACTGTTACCTGTTATAATTGGTATCGAAGATACAGTTACCTGCCACAATTTGTTTCGAAATTACAGTTACTTGCCATAATTAGTAACGAAGTTACAGTTAAGTGTCATAATTAGTATCGAAGTTACAGTTACCTGCCATAATTAGTATAGAAGTAACTGTTACCTGTCATAATTAGTATCGTTGTTACTGTTTTCTGTCATAATTAGTATCGAAGTTACTGTTACCAGTCATAATTAGTATCGAAGTTACAGTTACCTGCCATAATTTGTATCGAAATTACAGTTACATGTCATAATTAGTAACGAAGTTACAGTTTCCTGTCATAATATGTATCGAAGTTACAGTTACTTGTCATAATTAGTATAGAAGTTACTGTTACCTGTCATAATTAGTATTGAAGTTACATTTAACTGCCATAATTTGTATCGAAATTACAGTTACTTGTCATAAATAGTAACGAAGTTACAGTAAACTGTCATTATAAGTATCGAAGTTACAGTTACCTGCCATAATTAGTATCGAAGTTACTGTTACCTGTCATAATTAGTTTCGAAGTTACTGTTTTCTGTCATAATAAGTAACGAAGTTACAGTTACCTGTCATAATTAGTATCGAAGTTACTGTTACCTGTCATAATTAGAATCGAAGTTACAGTTACCTGCCATAATTTTTATCAAAATTACAGTAACTTGTCATAATTAGTAACGACGTTAGAGTTACTTGTCATAATTAGTATCGAAGTAACTGTTTCTTGTCATAATTAGTATCGAAGTTAATGTTACCTGTCATAATTAGTATTGAAGTTACAGTTACCTTCCATAATTTGTACCGAAATTACAGTTACTTGTCATAATTTGTAACGAAGTTACAGTTTCCTGTCATAATTATTATCGATGTTACAGTTACTTGTCATAATTAGTATCGATGTTACTGTTACCTGTCATAATTAGTATCGAAGTTACAGTTACCTGCCATAATTTGTATCGAAATTACAGTTACATGTCATAATTAGTAACGAAGTTACATTTACCTGCCATATTTATTATCGAAGTTACTGTTACCTATCATAATTTGTATCGAAATTACTGTTACTTGTCATAAATAGTAACGAAGTTACAGTTAACTGTCATTATTAGTATCGAAGTTACAGTTACCTGCCATAATTAGTATCGAAGTTACTGTTACCTGTCATAATTATTATCGTTGTTACTGTTTTCTGTCATAATTAGCATCGAAGTTACTGTTACCTGTCATAATTAGTATCGAAGTTACTGTTACCTGTCATAATTAGTATCGAAGTTACAGTTATCTGCCATAATATGTATCGAAATAACAGTTACATGTCATAATTAGTAACGAAGTTACAGTTTCCTGTCATAAGTACTATCGAAGTTACAGTTACCTGTCATAATTAGTATCGAAGTTACAGTTACCTGCCATCATTTGTATCGAAATTACAGTTACTTGTCATAATTAGTATCGAATTACAGTTACATGCCATATTTAGTAACGAAGTTAAAGTTACCTGTCATAATTTGTATCGAAATTACAGTAACTTGTCATAATTAGTATCGAAGTTACAGTTAACTGTCATAATTAGTATCGAAGTTACTGTTACCTGTCATAATTTGTATCGAAGTTACAGTTACCTGCCATAATTTGTATCGAAATTACAATTACTTGTTTTAATTTGTAACGAAGTTACAGTTACCTGTCATAATTAGTATCGAAGTTACTGTTACCTGCCATAATTAGTATCGAAGTTAGTTACCGGCATAATATGTATCGAAATTACAGTTACTTTTCATAATTAGTAACGAAGTAACAGTCACCTGTCATAATTAGTATCGAAGTTACTGTTACCTGCCATAATTAGTAACGATGTTACAGTTAACTGTAATAGTTAGTATCGAAGTTACTGTTACCTGCCATAAATAGTATCGAAGTTACTGTTACCTGTCATAATTAGTATAGTAGTTACTGTTTTCTGTCATTATTAGTATCGAAGTTACTGTTACCTGTCATAATTAGTATCGAAGTTACAGTTACCTGCCATCATTTGTATCGAAATTGCAGTTACATGTCATAATTAGTAAAGAAGTTACAGTTACCTGTCATAATTAGTATCGAAGTTACAGTTACCTGTCATAATTAGTATCGAAATTACTGTTACCTGCCATAATTTGTATTTAAATTGCAGGTACTTGCCATAATTAATAACGAAGTTACAATTACCTGTCATAATTTGTATCGAAATTACAGTGACTTGTCATAATTAGTATCGAAGTTACAGTTACCTGTCATAATTAGTATCGAAGTTACTGTTACCTGCTATAATTTGTATTGAAATTACAGTTACTTGTCATAATTAGTATCGAAATTACAGTTACCTGCCATAATTAGTATCGAAGTTACTGTTACCTGTCATTTGGTATCGAAGTTACAGTTACCTGCCATAATTTGTATCGAAATTACAGTTACTTGTCATAATTAGTAACGATGTTACAGTTACCTGTCATAAGTAGTTTCGGAGTTACAGTTACTTGTCATAATTGGTATCGAAGTTACTGTTACTTGTCATAATTAGTATCGAAGTTACTGTTACCTGTCATAATTAGTATCGAAATTACAGTTACCTGCCATAATTTGTATCGAAGTTACAGTTAAGTGTCATAATTAGTATCGAAGTTACAGTTACCTGCCATAATTAGTATCGAAGTTACTGTTACCTGTCATAATTAGTATCGTTGTTACTGTTACCTGTCATAATAAGTATCGAAGTTACAGTTACCAGCCATCGTTTGTATCGAAATTACAGTTACTTGTCATAATTAGTAACGAAGTTACAGTCACCTGTCATAATAAGTATCGAAGTTACTGTTACCTGTCATAATTTGTATCGAAATTACTGTTACTTGTCATAATTAGTAGGGAAGTTACAGTTACCTGTCATAAATAGTATCGAAGTTACTGTTACCTGTCATAATTAGTTTCGAAGTTACAGTTACCTGTCATAATTTGTATCGAAATTACAGTTACTTGTCATAATTAGTAACGACGTTACAGTTACATGTCATAATTAGTATCGAAGTTACTGTTACCTGCTATAATTAGTATCGAAGTTACTTTTACCTGTCATAATTAGTATCGTTGTTACTGTTTTCTGTCATAATTAGTTTCGACGTTACTGTTACCTGTCATAATTAGTATCAAAGTTACAGTTACCTGCCATAATTTGTATCGAAATTACAGTTACATGTCATAATTAGTAACGAAGTTACAGTTACCTGCCATAATTAGTATCGAAATTACAGTAACCTGTCATAATTAGTAACGAAGTTACAGTTACCTGTCACAATTAGTATCGAAGTTACTGTTACCTGTCATAAGTAGTATCGAAGTTAGAGTTACCTGCCATAATTTTTATCAAAATTACAAGTTCTTCTCATAATTAGTAACGAAGTTAGAGTTACTTGTCATAATTAGTATCGAAGTTACAGTTACCTGTCATAATTAGTATCGAAGTTACAGTTTCTTGACATAATTAGTATCGAAGTTACTGTTACCTGTCATAATTAGTATCGTTGTAAGAGTTACCTGCCATAATTTGGATCGAAATTACAGTTACTTGTCATAATTAGTAACGATGCTACTGTTACCTGTCATAATTAGTTTCGAAGTTACAGTTACTTGTCATTATTAGTAACGAAGTTACAGTTACCTGTCATAATTAGTATCGAAGTTACAGTTACTTGCCATAATTAGTAACGAAGTTACAGTTAAGTGCCATAATTAGTATCGAAGTTACGGTTACCTGCCATAATTAGTATCGAATTTATTGTTACCTGTCATAATTAGTATCGTTGTTACTGTTTTCTGTCATGATTAGTATCGAAGTTACTGTTACCTGTCATAATTAGTATCGAAGTTACAGTTACCTGCCATAATTTGTATCGAAATTACAGTTACATGTCAT
Source organism: Meconema thalassinum (assembly GCA_946902985.2). NCBI lineage: Eukaryota > Metazoa > Arthropoda > Insecta > Orthoptera > Tettigoniidae > Meconema > Meconema thalassinum. The sequence continues at coordinate 1,660,052,457 of OX336388.2, forward strand.
AAATAGTAACGAAGTTACAGATACCTGCCATAATTAGTATCGAAATTACAGTTACATGTCATAATTAGTAACGAAGTTACAGTTACCTGGCATAATTAGTATCGAAGTTACTGTTACCTGTCATAAGTAGTATCGAAGTCACAGTTACCAGCCATAATTTTTATCAAAATTACAATTTCTTGTCATAATTAGTAACGAAGTTAGAGTTACTTGTCATAATTAGTATCGAAGTTACAGTTACCTTTCATAATTAGTATAGAAGTTACAGTTAATTGACATAATTAGTATCGAAGTTACTGTTACCTGTCATAATTAGTATCGAAGTTACTTTTACCTGCCATAATTTGTATCGAAATTACAGTTACTTGTCATAATTATTAACGATGTTACTGTTACCTGTCATAATTAGTTTCGAAGTTACAGTTACTTGTCATAATTAGTATCGAAGTAACTGTTACCTTTCATAATTAGTATCGAAGTTACTGTTACCTGTCATAATTAGTATCGAAGTTACAGTTTCCTGACATAATTAGTATCGAAGTTACAGTTACTTGTCATAATTAGTATAGAAGTTACTGTTACCTGTCATAATTAGTATTGAAGTTACATTTAACTGCAATAATTTGTATCGAAATTACAGTTACTTGTCATAAATAGTAACGAAGTTACAGTTAACTGTCATTATTAGTATCGAAGTTACAGTTACCTGTCATAATTAGTATCGAAGTTACTGTTACCTGTAATAATTAGTATCGAAGTTACAGTTACCTGCCTTCATTTGTATCGAAATTACAGTTACTTGTCATAATTAGTATCGAAATTACTGTTACCTGTCATAATTAGTATCGAAGTTACTGTTTTCTGCCATAATTAGTATAGAAGTTACTGTTACCTGTCATAATTAGTATAGAAGTTACAGTTTTCTGTCATAATTAGTATCGAAGTTACAGTTACCTGCCATAATTAGTATCGAAGTTACTGTTACCTGTCATAATTAGTATCGAAGTTACTGTTTTCTGCCATAATTAGTATAGAAGTTACTGTTACCTGTCATAATTAGTATCGAAGTTACAGTTACCTGCCATCATTTGTATCGAAATTATAGTTACTTGTCCTAATTAGTAACGACGTTACAGTTACCTGTCATAATTAGTACCGAAGTTACAGTAACCTGTCATAATTAGTATCGAAGTTACAGTTACCTCTCATAATAAGTATCGAAGTTACAGTTAACTGCCATAATTTGTATCGAAATTACAGTTACCTGTCATAATTGTTAAAGAAGTTACAGTTTTCTGTCATAATTAGTATCGAAGTTACAGTTACCTGCCATAATTAGTATCGTAATTACTTTTCCTTGTCATAATTAGTATCAAAGTTACTGTTACATGTCATAATTAGTATCGAAGTTACAGTTACCTGCCTTCATTTGTATCGAAATTACAGTTACTTGTCATAATTAGTATCGAAATTACAGTTACTTGCCATATTTAGTAACGAAGTTACAGTTACCTGTCATAATTTGTATCGAAATTACAGTTACTTGTCATAATTAGTATCGAAGTTACAGTTACCTGTCATAATCAGTATCGAAGTTACTGTTACCTGTCATAATTTGTATCGAAATTACAGTTACTTGTCATAATTAGTAGCGAAGTTACAGTTACCTGTCATAATTAGTATCGAAGTTACTGTTACCTGTCATAATTAGTATCGAAGTTACAGTTACCTGCCATAATTTGTATCGAAATTACAGTTACTTGTCATAATTAGTAACGAAGTTACAGTTACTTGTTATAATTAGTACCGAAGTAACTGTTACCTGTCATAACTAGTATCGATGTTACTGTTTTTCTGTCAAAATTAGTATCGAAGTTACTGTTACCTGTCATAATTAGTATCGATGTTACAGTCACCTGCCATAATTTGTATCGAAATTACAATTACTTGTCTTAATTTGTAACGAAGTTACAGTTACCTGTCATAATTAGTATCGAAGTTACAGTTACTTGTCATAATTAGTATCGAAGTTACTGTTACCTGCCATAATTAGAATCGAAGTTAGTTACCTGGCATAATATGTATCGAAATTACAGTTACTTGTCATAATTAGTAACGAAGTTACAGTTACCTGTCATAATTAGTATCGAAGTTACTGTTACCTGCCATAATTAGTAACGAAGTTACAGTTAACTGTAATAATTAGTATCGAAGTTACAGTTCCCTGCCATAATTAGTATCGATGATACTGTTACCTGTCATAATTAGTATCGAAGTTACTGTTTTCTGTCATTATTAGTATCGAAGTTACTGTTACCTGTCATAATTTGTATCGAAATTACAGTTACTTGTCATAATTAGTAGCGAAGTTACAGTTACCTATCATAATTAGTATCGAAGTTACTGTTACCTGTCATAATTAGTATCGAAGTTATAGTTACCTGCCATAATTTGTATCGAAATTACAGTTACTTGTCATAATTAGTAACGAAGTTACAGTTACTTGTCATAATTAGTATCGAAGTTACTGTTACCTGTCATAACTAGTATCGATGTTACTGTTTTCTGTCATAATTAGTATCGAAGTTACTGTTACCTGTCATAATTAATATCGAAGTCACAGTTACCTGCCATAATTAGTATCGAAGTTACTTTTACCTGTCATAATTAGCATCGTTGTTACTGTTTTCGGTCATAATAAGTATCGACGTTACTGTTACCTGTCATAATTAGTATCGAAGTTACAGTTACCTGCCTTAATTTGTATCGAAATTACAGTTACATGTCATAATTAGTAACGAAGTTACAGTTACCTGCCATAATTTTTATGAAAATTACAATTTCTTGTCATAATTAGTAACGAAGTTAGAGTTACTTGTCATAATTAGTATCGAAGTTACAGTTACCTGTCATAATTAGTATCGAAGGAACAGTAAATTGACATAATTAGTATCGATGTTACTGTTACCGGTCATAATTAGTATCGAAGTTACAGTTACCTGCCATAATTTGTATCGAAATTACAGTTACTTGTCATAATTTGTAACGATGTTACTGTTACCTGTCATAATTAGTTTCGAAGTTACTGTTACTTGTCATAATTAGTATCGAAGTAACTGTTACTTGTCATAATTAGTATCGAAGTTACTGTTACCAGTCATAATTAGTATCGACGTTACAGTTATCTGCCATAATATGTATCGAAATAACTGTTACATGTCATAATTAGTAACGAAGTTACAGTTTCCTGTCATAATTAGTATCGAAGTTACAGTTACTTGTCATAATTAGTATAGAAGTTACTGTTACCTGTCATAATTAGTATTGAAGTTACATTTAACTGCCATAATTTGTATCGAAATTACAGTTACTTGTCATAATTAGTAACGAAGTTACAGTTAACTGTCATTATTAGTATCGAAGTTACAGTTACCTGCCATAATTAGTATCGAAGTACTGTTACCTGTCATAATTAGTTTCGAAGTTACTGTTTTCTGTCATAATTAGTATCGAAGTTACTGTTACCTGCCATCATTTGTATCGCAATTACAGTTACTTGTCATAATTAGCAACGAAGTTACAGTTACCTGCCATAATTTGTATCGAAATTACAGTAACATGTCATAATTAGTAACGAAGTTACATTTACCTGCCATAATTAGTATCGAAATTACAGTTACATGTCATAATTAGTAACGATGTTACAGTTGCCTGTCATAATTAGTATCGTAGTTACTGTTACCTGTCATAATTAGTATCGACGTTACAGTTACCTGCTATAATTTTTATCAAAATTACAGTTTCTTGTCATAATTAGTAACGACGTTAGAGTTACTTGTAATAATTAGTATCGAAGTTACAGTTTCCTGTCATAATTAGTATCGAAGTTACAGTAATCTGTCATAATTAGTATCGAAGTTACAGTTACCTGTCATAATTTGTATCGAAATACAGTTAACTGCCATCATTTGTATCGAAATTACAGTTACTTGTCATAATTAGTATCGAAGTTACTGTTACATGTCATAATTAGTATCGAAGTTACAGTTACCTGCCATCATTTGTATCAAAATTACAGTTACTTGTCATAATTAGTATCGAAATTACAGTTACATGCCATATTTAGTAACGAAGATACAGTTACCTGTCATAATTTGTATCGAAATTACAGTTACTTGTCATAATTAGTATCGAAGTTACTGTTACCTGTCATAATTAGTATCGAAGTTACAGTTACCTGCCATAATTTGTATCGAAATTACAGTTACTTGTCTTAATTAGTAACGAAGTTACAGTTACTTGTTATAATTAGTACCGAAGTTACTGTTACCTGTCATAACTAGTATCGATGTTACTGTTTTCTGTCATAATTAGTATCGAAGTTACTGTTACCTGTCATAATTAGTATCGATGTTACAGTTACCTGCCATAATTTGTATCGAAATTACAATTACTTGTCTTAATTTGTAACGATGTTACAGTTACCTGTCATAATTAGTAACGAAGTTACAGTTACTTGTCATAATTAGTATCGAAGTTACTGCTACCTGCCATAATTAGAATCGAAGTTAGTTACCTGGCATAATATGTATCGAAATTACAGTTACTTTTCATAATTAGTAACGAAGTTACAGTTACCTGTCATAATTAGTATCGAAGTTACTGTTACCTGCCATAATTAGTAACGAAGTTACAGTTAACTGTAATAATTAGTATCGAAGTTACAGTTTCCTGCCAGAATTAGTATCGAAGTTACAGTTACCTGTCATAATTAGTATCGAAGTTACAGTTACTTGACATAATTAGTATCGAAGTTACTGTTACCTGTCATAATTAGTATCGAAGTTACAGTTACCTGCCATAATTTGTATCGAAATTACAGTTACTTGTCATAATTAGTAACGATCTTACTGTTACCTGTCATAATTAAATTCGAAGTTACAGTTACTTGTCATAATTAGTAACGAAGTTACAGTTACCTGTCATAATTAGTATCGAAGTTACAGTTACTAGTCATAATTAGTATCGAAGTTACTGTTACCTGTCATAATTAGTATCGAAGTTACAGTTACCTGCCATAATTTGTTTCGAAATTACAGTTACTTGTCATAAATAGTAACGAAGTTACAGTAAACTGTCATTATTAGTATCGAAGTTACAGTTACCTGCCATAATTAGTATCGAAGTTACTGTTACCTGTCATAATTAGTTTCGAAGTTACTGTTTTCTGTCATAATAAGTAACGAAGTTACAGTTACCTGTCATAATTAGTATCGAAGTTACTGTTACCTGTCATAATTAGAATCGAAGTTACAGTTACCTGCCATAATTTTTATCAAAATTACAGTTACTTGTCATAATTAGTAACGACGTTAGAGTTACTTGTCATAATTAGTATCGAAGTAACTGTTTCTTGTCATAATTAGTATCGAAGTTAATGTTACCTGTCATAATTAGTATCGAAGTTACAGTTACCTTCCATAATTTGTACCGAACTTACAGTTACTTGTCATAATTTGTAACGAAGTTACAGTTTCCTGTCATAATTATTATCGATGTTACAGTTACTTGTCATAATTAGTATCGAAGTTACTGTTACCTGTCATAATTAGTATCGAAGTTACAGTTACCTGCCATAATTTGTATCGAAATTACAGTTACATGTCATAATTAGTAACGAAGTTACATTTACCTGCCATATTTATTATCGAAGTTACTGTTACCTATCATAATTTGTATCGAAATTACTGTTACTTGTCATAATTAGTAACGAAGTTACAGTTAACTGTCATAATTAGTATCGAAGTTACAGTTACCTGCCATAATTAGTATCGAAGTTACTGTTACCTGTCATAATTATTATCGTTGTTACTGTTTTCTGTCATAATTAGCATCGAAGTTACTGTTACCTGTCATAATTAGTATCGAAGTTACTGTTACCTGTCATAATTAGTATCGAAGTTACAGTTATCTGCCATAATATGTATCGAAATAACAGTTACATGTCATAATTAGTAACGAAGTTACAGTTTCCTGTCATAAGTACTATCGAAGTTACAGTTACCTGTCATAATTAGTATCGAAGTTACAGTTACCTGCCATCATTTGTATCGAAATTACAGTTACTTGTCATAATTAGTATCGAATTACAGTTACATGCCATATTTAGTAACGAAGTTAAAGTTACCTGTCATAATTTGTATCGAAATTACAGTAACTTGTCATAATTAGTATCGAAGTTACAGTTAACTGTCATAATTAGTATCGAAGTTACTGTTACCTGTCATAATTTGTATCGAAGTTACAGTTACCTGCCATAATTTGTATCGAAATTACAATTACTTGTTTTAATTTGTAACGAAGTTACAGTTACCTGTCATAATTAGTATCGAAGTTACTGTTACCTGCCATAATTAGTATCGAAGTTAGTTACCGGCATAATATGTATCGAAATTACAGTTACTTTTCATAATTAGTAACGAAGTAACAGTCACCTGTCATAATTAGTATCGAAGTTACTGTTACCTGCCATAATTAGTAACGATGTTACAGTTAACTGTAATAATTAGTATCGAAGTTACTGTTACCTGCCATAAATAGTATCGAAGTTACTGTTACCTGTCATAATTAGTATAGAAGTTACTGTTTTCTGTCATTATTAGTATCGAAGTTACTGTTACCTGTCATAATTAGTATCGAAGTTACAGTTACCTGCCATCATTTGTATCGAAATTGCAGTTACATGTCATAATTAGTAAAGAAGTAACAGTTACCTGTCATAATTAGTATCGAAGTTACAGTTACCTGTCATAATTAGTATCGAAATTACTGTTACCTGCCATAATTTGTATTTAAATTGCAGGTACTTGCCATAATTAATAACGAAGTTACAATTACCTGTCATAATTTGTATCGAAATTACAGTGACTTGTCATAATTAGTATCGAAGTTACAGTTACCTGTCATAATTAGTATCGAAGTTACTGTACCTGCTATAATTTGTATTGAAATTACAGTTACTTGTCATAATTAGTATCGAAATTACAGTTACCTGCCATAATTAGTATCGAAGTTACTGTTACCTGTCATTTGGTATCGAAGTTACAGTTACCTGCCATAATTTGTATCGAAATTACAGTTACTTGTCATAATTAGTAACGATGTTACAGTTACCTGTCATAAGTAGTTTCGGAGTTACAGTTACTTGTCATAATTGGTATCGAAGTTACAGTTACCTGTCATAATTAGTATCGAAGGAACAGTAAATTGACATAATTAGTATCGATGTTACTGTTACCGGTCATAATTAGTATCGAAGTTACAGTTACCTGCCATAATTTGTATCGAAATTACAGTTACTTGTCATAATTAGTATCGAAGTTACAGTTACCTGTCATAATTAGTATCGAAGGAACAGTAAATTGACATAATTAGTATCGATGTTACTGTTACCGGTCATAATTAGTATCGAAGTTACAGTTACCTGCCATAATTTGTATCGAAATTACAGTTACTTGTCATAATTTGTAACGATGTTACTGTTACCTGTCATAATTAGTTTCGAAGTTACTGTTACTTGTCATAATTAGTATCGAAGTAACTGTTACTTGTCATAATTAGTATCGAAGTTACTGTTACCAGTCATAATTAGTATCGACGTTACAGTTATCTGCCATAATATGTATCGAAATAACTGTTACATGTCATAATTAGTAACGAAGTTACAGTTTCCTGTCATAATTAGTATCGAAGTTACAGTTACTTGTCATAATTAGTATAGAAGTTACTGTTACCTGTCATAATTAGTATTGAAGTTACATTTAACTGCCATAATTTGTATCGAAATTACAGTTACTTGTCATAATTAGAAACGAAGTTACAGTTAACTGTCATTATTAGTATCGAAGTTACAGTTACCTGCCATAATTAGTATCGAAGTACTGTTACCTGTCATAATTAGTTTCGAAGTTACTGTTTTCTGTCATAATTAGTATCGAAGTTACTGTTACCTGCCATCATTTGTATCGCAATTACAGTTACTTGTCATAATTAGCAACGAAGTTACAGTTACCTGCCATAATTTGTATCGAAATTACAGTAACATGTCATAATTAGTAACGAAGTTACATTTACCTGCCATAATTAGTATCGAAATTACAGTTACATGTCATAATTAGTAACGATGTTACAGTTGCCTGTCATAATTAGTATCGTAGTTACTGTTACCTGTCATAATTAGTATCGACGTTACAGTTACCTGCTATAATTTTTATCAAAATTACAGTTTCTTGTCATAATTAGTAACGACGTTAGAGTTACTTGTAATAATTAGTATCGAAGTTACAGTTTCCTGTCATAATTAGTATCGAAGTTACAGTAATCTGTCATAATTAGTATCGAAGTTACAGTTACCTGTCATAATTTGTATCGAAATACAGTTAACTGCCATCATTTGTATCGAAATTACAGTTACTTGTCATAATTAGTATCGAAGTTACTGTTACATGTCATAATTAGTATCGAAGTTACAGTTACCTGCCATCATTTGTATCAAAATTACAGTTACTTGTCATAATTAGTATCGAAATTACAGTTACATGCCATATTTAGTAACGAAGTTACAGTTACCTGTCATAATTTGTATCGAAATTACAGTTACTTGTCATAATTAGTATCGAAGTTACTGTTACCTGTCATAATTAGTATCGAAGTTACAGTTACCTGCCGTAATTTGTATCGAAATTACAGTTACTTGTCTTAATTAGTAACGAAGTTACAGTTACTTGTTATAATTAGTACCGAAGTTACTGTTACCTGTCATAACTAGTATCGATGTTACTGTTTTCTGTCATAATTAGTATCGAAGTTACTGTTACCTGTCATAATTAGTATCGATGTTACAGTTACCTGCCATAATTTGTATCGAAATTACAATTACTTGTCTTAATTTGTAACGATGTTACAGTTACCTGTCATAATTAGTAACGAAGTTACAGTTACTTGTCATAATTAGTATCGAAGTTACTGCTACCTGCCATAATTAGAATCGAAGTTAGTTACCTGGCATAATATGAATCGAAATTACAGTTACTTTTCATAATTAGTAACGAAGTTACAGTTACCTGTCATAATTAGTATCGAAGTTACTGTTACCTGCCATAATTAGTAACGAAGTTACAGTTAACTGTAATAATTAGTATCGAAGTTACAGTTTCCTGCCAGAATTAGTATCGAAGTTACAGTTACCTGTCATAATTAGTATCGAAGTTACAGTTACTTGACATAATTAGTATCGAAGTTACTGTTACCTGTCATAATTAGTATCGAAGTTACAGTTACCTGCCATAATTTGTATCGAAATTACAGTTACTTGTCATAATTAGTAACGATGTTACTGTTACCTGTCATAATTAAATTCGAAGTTACAGTTACTTGTCATAATTAGTAACGAAGTTACAGTTACCTGTCATAATTAGTATCGAAGTTACAGTTACTAGTCATAATTAGTATCGATGTTACTGTTACCTGTCATAATTAGTATCGAAGTTACAGTTACCTGCCATAATTTGTTTCGAAATTACAGTTACTTGTCATAAATAGTAACGAAGTTACAGTAAACTGTCATTATTAGTATCGAAGTTACAGTTACCTGCCATAATTAGTATCGAAGTTACTGTTACCTGTCATAATTAGTTTCGAAGTTACTGTTTTCTGTCATAATAAGTAACGAAGTTACAGTTACCTGTCATAATTAGTATCGAAGTTACTGTTACCTGTCATAATTAGAATCGAAGTTACAGTTACCTGCCATAATTTTTATCAAAATTACAGTTACTTGTCATAATTAGTAACGACGTTAGAGTTACTTGTCATAATTAGTATCGAAGTAACTGTTTCTTGTCATAATTAGTATCGAAGTTAATGTTACCTGTCATAATTAGTATCGAAGTTACAGTTACCTTCCATAATTTGTACCGAAATTACAGTTACTTGTCATAATTTGTAACGAAGTTACAGTTTCCTGTCATAATTATTATCGATGTTACAGTTACTTGTCATAATTAGTATCGAAGTTACTGTTACCTGTCATAATTAGTATCGAAGTTACAGTTACCTGCCATAATTTGTATCGAAATTACAGTTACATGTCATAATTAGTAACGAAGTTACATTTACCTGCCATATTTATTATCGAAGTTACTGTTACCTATCATAATTTGTATCGAAATTACTGTTACTTGTCATAATTAGTAACGAAGTTACAGTTAACTGTCATAATTAGTATCGAAGTTACAGTTACCTGCCATAATTAGTATCGAAGTTACTGTTACCTGTCATAATTATTATCGTTGTTACTGTTTTCTGTCATAATTAGCATCGAAGTTACTGTTACCTGTCATAATTAGTATCGAAGTTACTGTTACCTGTCATAATTAGTATCGAAGTTACAGTTATCTGCCATAATATGTATCGAAATAACAGTTACATGTCATAATTAGTAACGAAGTTACAGTTTCCTGTCATAAGTACTATCGAAGTTACAGTTACCTGTCATAATTAGTATCGAAGTTACAGTTACCTGCCATCATTTGTATCGAAATTACAGTTACTTGTCATAATTAGTATCGAATTACAGTTACATGCCATATTTAGTAACGAAGTTAAAGTTACCTGTCATAATTTGTATCGAAATTACAGTAACTTGTCATAATTAGTATCGAAGTTACAGTTAACTGTCATAATTAGTATCGAAGTTACTGTTACCTGTCATAATTTGTATCGAAGTTACAGTTACCTGCCATAATTTGTATCGAAATTACAATTACTTGTTTTAATTTGTAACGAAGTTACAGTTACCTGTCATAATTAGTATCGAAGTTACTGTTACCTGCCATAATTAGTATCGAAGTTAGTTACCGGCATAATATGTATCGAAATTACAGTTACTTTTCATAATTAGTAACGAAGTAACAGTTACCTGTCATAATTAGTATCGAAGTTACTGTTACCTGCCATAATTAGTAACGATGTTACAGTTAACTGTAATAATTAGTATCGAAGTTACTGTTACCTGCCATAAATAGTATCGAAGTTACTGTTACCTGTCATAATTAGTATAGAAGTTACTGTTTTCTGTCATTATTAGTATCGAAGTTACTGTTACCTGTCATAATTAGTATCGAAGTTACAGTTACCTGCCATCATTTGTATCGAAATTGCAGTTACATGTCATAATTAGTAAAGAATTTACAGTTACCTGTCATAATTAGTATCGAAGTTACAGTTCCCTGTCATAATTAGTATCGAAATTACTGTTACCTGCCATAATTTGTATTTAAATTGCAGGTACTTGCCATAATTAATAACGAAGTTACAATTACCTGTCATAATTTGTATCGAAATTACAGTGACTTGTCATAATTAGTATCGAAGTTACAGTTACCTGTCATAATTAGTATCGAAGTTACTGTTACCTGCTATAATTTGTATTGAAATTACAGTTACTTGTCATAATTAGTATCGAAATTACAGTTACCTGCCATAATTAGTATCGAAGTTACTGTTACCTGTCATTTGGTATCGAAGTTACAGTTACCTGCCATAATTTGTATCGAAATTACAGTTACTTGTCATAATTAGTAACGATGTTACAGTTACCTGTCATAAGTAGTTTCGGAGTTACAGTTACTTGTCATAATTGGTATCGAAGTTACTGTTACTTGTCATAATTAGTATCGAAGTTACTGTTACCTGTCATAATTAGTATCGAAATTACAGTTACCTGCCATAATTTGTATCGAAATTACAGTTACTTGTCATAATTAGTATCGAAGTTACAGTTACTAGTCATAATTAGTATCGAAGTTACTGTTACCTGTCATAATTAGTATCGAAGTTACAGTTACCTGCCATAATTTGTATCGAAATTACAGTTACTTGCCATAATTAGTAACGAAGTTACAGTTAAGTGTCATAATTAGTATCGAAGTTACAGTTACCTGCCATAATTAGTATCGAAGTTACTGTTACCTGTCATAATTAGTATCGTTGTTACTGTTACCTGTCATAATAAGTATCGAAGTTACAGTTACCAGCCATCGTTTGTATCGAAATTACAGTTACTTGTAATAATTAGTAACGATGTTACAGTTACCTGTCATAATTAGTATCGAAGTTACTGTTACCTGTCATAATAAGTATCGAATTTACACTATCCTGCCATAATTTGTATCGAAATTACAGTTACTTGTCATAATTAGTAACGAAGTTACAGTCACCTGTCATAATAAGTATCGAAGTTACTGTTACCTGTCATAATTTATATCGAAATTACTGTTACTTGTCATAATTAGTAGGGAAGTTACAGTTACCTGTCATAAATAGTATCGAAGTTACTGTTACCTGTCATAATTAGTTTCGAAGTTACAGTTACCTGTCATAATTTGTATCGAAATTACAGTTACTTGTCATAATTAGTAACGACGTTACAGTTAATGCCATAATTAGTATCGAAGTTACTGTTACCTGTCATAATTTGTATCGAAGTTACAGTTACCTGCCATAATTTGTATCGAAATTACAATTACTTGTTTTAATTTGTAACGAAGTTACAGTTACCTGTCATAATTAGTATCGAAGTTACTGTTACCTGCCATAATTAGTATCGAAGTTAGTTACCTGGCATAATATGTATCGAAATTACAGTTACTTGTCATAATTAGTAACCAAGTAACAGTCACCTGTCATAATTAGTATCGAAGTTACTGTTACCTGCCATAATTAGTAACGATGTTACAGTTAACTGTAATAATTAGTATCGAAGTTACAGTTACCTGCCATAATTAGTATCGAATTTACTGTTACCTGTCATAATTAGTATCGAAGTTCTGTTTTCTGTCATTATTAGTAACGAAGTTACTGTTACCTGTCATAATTAGTATCGAAGTTACAGTTACCTGCCATCATTTGTATCGAAATTGCAGTTACATGTCATAATTAGTAAAGAAGTTACAGTTACCTGTCATAATTAGTATCGAAGTTACAGTTACCTGTCATAATTAGTATCGAAATTACTGTTACCTGCCATAATTTGTATTGAAATTGCAGTTACTTGCCATAATTAATAACGAAGTTACAATTACCTGTCATAATTTGTATCGAAATTACAGTGACTTGTCATAATTAGTATCGAAGTTACAGTTACCTGTCATAATTAGTATCGAAGTTACTGTTACCTGCTATAATTTGTATTGATATTACAGTTACTTGTCATAATTAGTATCGAAATTACAGTTACCTGCCATAATTAGTTGATGATGATAATTGTTGTTTTAAGGGGCCTAACATCTAGGTTATCGGCCCCATAATTAGTATCGAAGTTACTGTTACCTGTCATAATTGGTATCGAAGATACAGTTACCTGCCATAATTTGTATCGAAATTACAGTTACTTGTCATAATTAGTAACGATGTTACAGTTACCTGTCATAAGTAGTTTCGGAGTTACAGTTACTTGTCATAATTGGTATCGAAGTTACTGTTACTTGTCATAATTAGTATCGAAGTTACTGTTACCTGTCATAATTAGTATCGAAATTACAGTTACCTGCCATAATTTGTATCGAAATTACAGTTACTTGTCATAATTAGTAACGAAGTTACAGTTACCTGTCATAATTAGTATCGAAGTTACAGTTACTAGTCATAATTATTATCAAAGTTACAGTTACCTGTCATAATTAGTATCGAAGTTACAGTTAAGTGTAATTATTAGTATCGAAGTAACAGTTACCTGCTATAATTAGTATCGAAGTTACTTTTACCTGTCATAATTAGTATCGTTGTTACTGTTTTCTGTCATAATTAGTTTCGACGTTACTGTTACCTGTCATAATTAGTATCGAAGTTACAGTTACCTGCCATAATTTGTATCGAAATTACAGTTACATGTCATAATTAGTAACGAAGTTACAGTTACCTGCCATAATTAGTATCGAAATTACAGTAACCTGTCATAATTAGTAACGAAGTTACAGTTACCTGTCATAATTAGTATCGAAGTTACTGTTACCTGTCATAAGTAGTATCGAAGTTAGAGTTACCTGCCATAATTTTTATCAAAATTACAAGTTCTTCTCATAATTAGTAACGAAGTTAGAGTTACTTGTCATAATTAGTATCGAAGTTACAGTTACCTGTCATAATTAGTATCGTAGTTACAGTTTCTTGACATAATTAGTATCGAAGTTACTGTTACCTGTCATAATTAGTATCGTTGTAAGAGTTACCTGCCATAATTTGGATCGAAATTACAGTTACTTGTCATAATTAGTAACGATGTTACTGTTACCTGTCATAATTAGTTTCGAAGTTACAGTTACTTGTCATAATTAGTAACGAAGTTACAGTTACCTGTCATAATTAGTATCGAAGTTACAGTTATTTGCCATAATTAGTAACGAAGTTACAGTTAAGTGCCATAATTAGTATCGAAGTTACAGTTACCTGCCATAATTAGTATCGAATTTATTGTTACCTGTCATAATTAGTATCGTTGTTACTGTTTTCTGTCATAATTAGTATCGAAGTTACTGTTACCTGTCATAATTAGTATCGAAGTTACAGTTACCTGCCATAATTTGTATCGAAATTACAGTTACATGTCATAAATAGTAACGAAGTTACAGATACCTGCCATAATTAGTATCAAAATTACAGTTACATGTCATAATGAGTAACGAAGTTACAGTTACCTGGCATAATTAGTATCGAAGTTACTGTTACCTGTCATAAGTAGTATCGAAGTCACAGTTACCAGCCATAATTTTTATCAAAATTACAATTTCTTGTCATAATTAGTAACTAAGTTAGAGTTACTTGTCATAATTAGTATCGAAGTTACAGTTACCTTTCATAATTAGTATAGAAGTTACAGTTAATTGACATAATTAGTATCGAAGTTACTGTTACCTGTCATAATTAGTATCGAAGTTACATTTACCTGCCATAATTTGTATCGAATTTACAGTTACTTGTCATAATTATTAACGATGTTACTGTTACCTGTCATAATTAGTTTCGAAGTTACAGTTACTTGTCATAATTAGTATCGAAGTAACTGTTACCTTTCATAATTAGTATCGAAGTTACTGTTACCTGTCATAATTAGTATCGAAGTTACAGTTTCCTGACATAATTAGTATCGAAGTTACAGTTACTTGTCATAATTAGTATAGAAGTTACTGTTACCTGTCATAATTAGTATTGAAGTTACATTTAACTGCAATAATTTGTATCGAAATTACAGTTACTTGTCATAAATAGTAACGAAGTTACAGTTAACTGTCATTATTAGTATCGAAGTTACAGTTACCTGTCATAATTAGTATCGAAGTTACTGTTACCTATCATAATTAGTATCGAAGTTACAGTTACCTGCCATAATTTTTATCAAAATTACAGTTACTTGTCATAATTAGTATCGAAATTATAGTTACCTGTCATAATTAGTATCGAAGTAACTGTTTCTTGTCATAATTAGTATCGAAGTTAATGTTACCTGTCATAATTAGTATCGAAGGTACAGTTACCTTCCATAATTTGTACCGAAATTACAGTTACTTGTCATAATTTGTAACGAAGTTACAGTTTCCTGTCATAATTAGTATCGATGTTACAGTTACTTGTCATAATTAGTATCGAACTTACTGTTACCTGTCATAATTAGTATCGAAGTTACATTTAACTGCCATAATTTGTATCGAAATTACAGTTAAATGTCATAATTTGTAACAAAGTTACAGTTAAATGTCATAATTAGAATCTAAGTTACAGTTACCTGCCATAATTAGTATCGAAGTTACTGTTACCTGTCATAATTAGTATCGAAGTTACTGTTTTGTGTCATAATTAGTATCGAAGTTACTGTTACCTGTCATAATAAGTATCGAAGTTACAGTTACCAGCCATCATTTGTATCGAAATTACTGTTACTTGTCATAATTAGTAACGATGTTACAGTTACCTGTCATAATTAGTTTCGAAGTTACAGTTACCTGCCATAATTTTTATCAAAATTACAATTTCTTGTCATAATTAGTATCGAAGTTACAGTAAGCTGTCATAATTAGTATCGAAGTTACAGTTACCTGTCATAAATTGCATCGAAGTTACAGTTACCTGCCATCATTTGTATCGAAATTACATTTACTTGTCATAATTAGTATCGAAGTTACTGTTACCTGTCATAATTAGTATCGAAGTTACAGTTACCTGCCATCATTTGTATCGAAATTACAGTTACTTGTCATAATTAGTGTCGAAACTACAGTTTCCTTCCATATTTAGTAACGAAGTTACAGTTACCTCTCATAATTTGTATCGAAATTATAGTTACTTGTCATAATTAGTATCGAAGTTACAGTTACCTGTCATAAATAGTATCGAAGTTACTGTTACCTGTCATAATTTGTATCGAAATTACAGTTACTTGTCATAATTAGTAGCGAAGTTACAGTTACCTGTCATAATTAGTATCGAAGTTACTGTTACCTGTCATAATTAGTATCGAAGTTACAGTTACCTGCCATAATTTGTATCGAAATTACAGTTACTTGTCATAATTAGTAACGAAGTTACAGTTACTTGTCATAATTAGTATCGAAGTTACTGTTACCTGTCATAACTAGTATCGATGTTACTGTTTTCTGTCATAATTAGTATCGAAGTTGCAGTTACCTGCCATAATTAGTATCGAAGTTACTGTTACCTGTCATAATTAGTATCGTTGTTACTGTTTTCTGTCATAATAAGTATCGAAGTTACTGTTACCTGTCATAATTAGTATCGAAGTTACAGTTACCTGCCTTAATTTGTATTGAAATTACAGTTACATGTCATAATTAGTAACGAAGTTACAGTTACCTGCCATAATTACTATCGAAATTACAGTTACATGTCCTAATTAGTAACGAAGTTACAGTTACCTGTCATAATTAGTATCAAAGTTACTGTTACCTGTCATAAGTAGTATCGAAGTTACAGTTACCTGCCATAATTTTTATCAAAATTACAATTTCTTGTCATAATTAGTAACGAAGTTAGGGTTACCTGTCATAATTAGTATCGAAGTTACAGTTACCTGTCATAATTAGTATCGAAGTTACAGTTACTTGACATAATTAGTATCGAAGTTACTGTTACCTGTCATAATTAGTATCGAAGTTACAGTTACCTGCCATAATTAGTATCGAAATTACAGTTACTTGTCATAATTAGTAACGATGTTACTGTTACCTGTCATAATTAGTTTCGAAGTTACTGTCACTTGTCATAATTAGTATGGAAGTATCTGTTACTTGTCATAATTAGTATCGAAGTTACTGTTACCTGTCATAATTAGTATCGAAGTTACAGTTATCTGCCATAATATGTATCGAAATAACAGTTACATGTAATAATTAGTAACGAAGTTACAGTTTCCTGTCATAATTAGTATCGAAGTTACAGTTACTTGTCATAATTTCGTATAGAAGTTACTGTTACCTGTCATAATTTGTATTGAAGTTACAGTTACCTGCCATAATTTTTATCAAAATTACAGTTTCTTGTCATAATTAGTAACGACGTTAGAGTTACTTGTCATAATTAGTATCGAAGTTACAGTTTCCTGTCATAATTAGTATCGAAGTTACAGTAATCTGTCATAATTAGTATCGAAGTTACAGTTACCTGTCATAATTTGTATTGAAGTTACAGTTACCTGCCATCATTTGTATCGTAATTACTTTTCCTTGTCATAATTAGTATCAAAGTTACTGTTACATGTCATAATTAGTATCGAAGTTACAGTTACCTGCCTTCATTTGTATCGAAATTACAGTTACTTGTCATAATTAGTATCGAAATTACAGTTACTTGCCATATTTAGTAACGAAGTTACAGTTACCTGTCATAATTTGTATCGAAATTACAGTTACTTGTCATAATTAGTATCGAAGTTACAGTTACCTGTCATAATCAGTATCGAAGTTACTGTTACCTGTCATAATTTGTATCGAAATTACAGTTACTTGTCATAATTAGTAGCGAAGTTACTGTTACCTGTCATAATTAGTATCGAAGTTACTGTTACCTGTCATAATTAGTATCGAAGTTACAGTTACCTGCCATAATTTGTATCGAAATTACAGTTACTTGTCATAATTAGTAACGAAGTTACAGTTACTTGTTATAATTAGTACCGAAGTAACTGTTACCTGTCATAACTAGTATCGATGTTACTGTTTTCTGTCAAAATTAGTATCGAAGTTACTGTTACCTGTCATAATTAGTATCGATGTTACAGTCACCTGCCATAATTTGTATCGAAATTACAATTACTTGTCTTAATTTGTAACGAAGTTACAGTTACCTGTCATAATTAGTATCGAAGTTACAGTTACTTGTCATAATTAGTATCGAAGTTACTGTTACCTGCCATAATTAGAATCGAAGTTAGTTACCTGGCATAATATGTATCGAAATTACAGTTACTTGTCATAATTAGTAACGAAGTTACAGTTACCTGTCATAATTAGTATCGAAGTTACTGTTACCTGCCATAATTAGTAACGAAGTTACAGTTAACTGTAATAATTAGTATCGAAGTTACAGTTCCCTGCCATAATTAGTATCGATGTTACTGTTACCTGTCATAATTAGTATCGAAGTTACTGTTTTCTGTCATTATTAGTATCGAAGTTACTGTTACCTGTCATAATTTGTATCGAAATTACAGTTACTTGTCATAATTAGTAGCGAAGTTACAGTTACCTGTCATAATTAGTATCGAAGTTACTGTTACCTGTCATAATTAGTATCGAAGTTACAGTTACCTGCCATAATTTGTATCGAAATTACAGTTACTTGTCATAATTAGTAACGAAGTTACAGTTACTTGTCATAATTAGTATCGAAGTTACTGTTACCTGTCATAACTAGTATCGATGTTACTGTTTTCTGTCATAATTAGTATCAAAGTTACTGTTACCTGTCATAATTAATATCGAAGTCACAGTTACCTGCCATAATTAGTATCGAAGTTACTTTTACCTGTCATAATTAGCATCGTTGTTACTGTTTTCTGTCATAATAAGTATCGACGTTACTGTTACCTGTCATAATTAGTATCGAAGTTACAGTTACCTGCCTTAATTTGTATCGAAATTACAGTTACATGTCATAATTAGTAACGAAGTTACAGTTACCTGCCATAATTTTTATGAAAATTACAATTTCTTGTCATAATTAGTAACGAAGTTAGAGTTACTTGTCATAATTAGTATCGAAGTTACAGTTACCTGTCATAATTAGTATCGAAGGAACAGTAAATTAACATAATTAGTATCGATGT
Organism: Meconema thalassinum; assembly: GCA_946902985.2. Taxonomy (NCBI): domain Eukaryota; kingdom Metazoa; phylum Arthropoda; class Insecta; order Orthoptera; family Tettigoniidae; genus Meconema; species Meconema thalassinum. Next base: position 1,660,071,850 of record OX336388.2, read on the forward strand.
TACTGTTACCTGTCATAATTAGTATCGAAGTTACAGTTACCTGCATTAATTTGTATCGAAATTACAGTTACTTGTCATAATTTGTAACGATGTTACTGTTACCTGTCATAATTAGTTTCGAAGTTACTGTTACTTGTCATAATTAGTATCGAAGTAACTGTTACTTGTCATAATTAGTATCGAAGTTACTGTTACCAGTCATAATTAATATCGAAGTTACAGTTATCTGCCATAATATGTATCGAAATAACTGTTACATGTCATAATTAGTAACGAAGTTACAGTTTCCTGTCATAATTAGTATCGAAGTTACAGTTACTTGACATAATTAGTATAGAAGTTACTGTTACCTGTCATAATTAGTATTGAAGTTACATTTAACTGCCATAATTTGTATCGAAATTACAGTTACTTGTCATAATTAGTACCGAAGTTACAGTTAACTGTCATTATTAGTATCGAAGTTACAGTTACCTGCCATAATTAGTATCGAAGTACTGTTACCTGTCATAATTAGTTTCGAAGTTACTGTTTTCTGTCATAATTAGTATCGAAGTTACTGTTACCTGTCATAATTAGTATCGAAGTTACAGTTACCTGCCAACATTTGTATCGAAATTACAGTTACTTGTCTTAATTAGTAACGAAGTTACAGTTACTTGTTATAATTAGTACCGAAGTTACTGTTACCTGTCATAACTAGTATCGATGTTACTGTTTTCTGTCATAATTAGTATCGAAGTTACTGTTACCTGTCATAATTAGTATCGATGTTACAGTTACCTGCCATAATTTGTATCGAAATTACAATTACTTGTCTTAATTTGTAACGATGTTACAGTTACCTGTCATAATTAGTAACGAAGTTACAGTTACTTGTCATAATTAGTATCGAAGTTACTGCTACCTGCCATAATTAGAATCGAAGTTAGTTACCTGGCATAATATGTATCGAAATTACAGTTACTTTTCATAATTAGTAACGAAGTTACAGTTACCTGTCATAATTAGTATCGAAGTTACTGTTACCTGCCATAATTAGTAACGAAGTTACAGTTAACTGTAATAATTAGTATCGAAGTTACAGTTTCCTGCCAGAATTAGTATCGAAGTTACAGTTACCTGTCATAATTAGTATCGAAGTTACAGTTACCTGCCATAATTTGTTTCGAAATTACAGTTACTTGCCATAATTAGTAACGAAGTTACAGTTAAGTGTCATAATTAGTATCGAAGTTACAGTTACCTGCCATAATTAGTATAGAAGTAACTGTTACCTGTCATAATTAGTATCGTTGTTACTGTTTTCTGTCATAATTAATATCGAAGTTACTGTTACCAGTCATAATTAGTATCGAAGTTACAGTTACCTGCCATAATTTGTATCGAAATTACATTTACATGTCATAATTAGTAACGAAGTTACAGTTTCCTGTCATAATAAGTATCGAAGTTACAGTTACTTGTCATAATTAGTATAGAAGTTACTGTTACCTGTCATAATTAGTATTAAAGTTACATTTAACTGCCATAATTTGTATCGAAATTACAGTTACTTGTCATAAATAGTAACGAAGTTACAGTAAACTGTCATTATTAGTATCGAAGTTACAGTTACCTGCCATAATTAGTATCGAAGTTACTGTTACCTGTCATAATTAGTTTCGAAGTTACTGTTTTCTGTCATAATAAGTAACGAAGTTACAGTTACCTGTCATAATTAGTATCGAAGTTACTGTTACCTGTCATAATTAGAATCGAAGTTACAGTTACCTGCCATAATTTTTATCAAAATTACAGTTACTTGTCATAATTAGTAACGACGTTAGAGTTACTTGTCATAATTAGTATCGAAGTAACTGTTTCTTGTCATAATTAGTATCGAAGTTAATGTTACCTGTCATAATTAGTATCGAAGTTACAGTTACCTTCCATAATTTGTACCGAAATTACAGTTACTTGTCATAATTTGTAACGAAGTTACAGTTTCCTGTCATAATTATTATCGATGTTACAGTTACTTGTCATAATTAGTATCGAAGTTACTGTTACCTGTCATAATTAGTATCGAAGTTACAGTTACCTGCCATAATTTGTATCGAAATTACAGTTACATGACATAATTAGTAACGAAGTTACATTTACCTGCCATATTTATTATCGAAGTTACTGTTACCTATCATAATTTGTATCGAAATTACTGTTACTTGTCATAATTAGTAACGAAGTTACAGTTAACTGTCATAATTAGTATCGAAGTTACAGTTACCTGCCATAATTAGTATCGAAGTTACTGTTACCTGTCATAATTATTATCGTTGTTACTGTTTTCTGTCATAATTAGCATCGAAGTTACTGTTACCTGTCATAATTAGTATCGAAGTTACTGTTACCTGTCATAATTAGTATCGAAGTTACAGTTTCCTGTCATAAGTACTATCGAAGTTACAGTTACCTGTCATAATTAGTATCGAAGTTACAGTTACCTGCCATCATTTGTATCGAAATTACAGTTACTTGTCATAATTAGTATCGAATTACAGTTACATGCCATATTTAGTAACGAAGTTAAAGTTACCTGTCATAATTTGTATCGAAATTACAGTAACTTGTCATAATTAGTATCGAAGTTACAGTTTACTGTCATAATTAGTATCGAAGTTACTGTTACCTGTCATAATTTGTATCGAAGTTACAGTTACCTGCCATAATTTGTATCGAAATTACAATTACTTGTTTTAATTTGTAACGAAGTTACAGTTACCTGTCATAATTAGTATCGAAGTTACTGTTACCTGCCATAATTAGTATCGAAGTTAGTTACCGGCATAATATGTATCGAAATTACAGTTACTTTTCATAATTAGTAACGAAGTAACAGTCACCTGTCATAATTAGTATCGAAGTTACTGTTACCTGCCATAATTAGTAACGATGTTACCGTTAACTGTAATAATTAGTATCGAAGTTACTGTTACCTGCCATAAATAGTATCGAAGTTACTGTTACCTGTCATAATTAGTATAGAAGTTACTGTTTTCTGTCATTATTAGTATCGAAGTTACTGTTACCTGTCATAATTAGTATCGAAGTTACAGTTACCTGCCATCATTTGTATCGAAATTGCAGTTACATGTCATAATTAGTAAAGAAGTTACAGTTACCTGTCATAATTAGTATCGAAGTTACAGTTACCTGTCATAATTAGTATCGAAATTACTGTTACCTGCCATAATTTGTATTTAAATTGCAGGTACTTGCCATAATTAATAACGAAGTTACAATTACCTGTCATAATTTGTATCGAAATTACAGTGACTTGTCATAATTAGTATCGAAGTTACAGTTACCTGTCATAATTAGTATCGAAGTTACTGTTACCTGCTATAATTTGTATTGAAATTACAGTTACTTGTCATAATTAGTATCGAAATTACAGTTATCTGCCATAATTAGTATCGAAGTTACTGTTACCTGTCATTTGGTATCGAAGTTACAGTTACCTGCCATAATTTGTATCGAAATTACAGTTACTTGTCATAATTAGTAACGATGTTACAGTTACCTGTCATAAGTAGTTTCGGAGTTACAGTTACTTGTCATAATTGGTATCGAAGTTACTGTTACTTGTCATAATTAGTATCGAAGTTACTGTTACCTGTCATAATTAGTATCGAAATTACAGTTACCTGCCATAATTTGTATCGAAATTACAGTTACTTGTCATAATTAGTATCGAAGTTACAGTTACTAGTCATAATTAGTATCGAAGTTACTGTTACCTGTCATAATTAGTATCGAAGTTACAGTTACCTGCCATAATTTGTATCGAAATTACAGTTACTTGCCATAATTAGTAACGAAGATACAGTTAAGTGTCATAATTAGTATCGAAGTTACAGTTACCTGCCATAATTAGTGTCGAAGTTACTGTTACCTGTCATAATTAGTATCGTTGTTACTGTTACCTGTCATAATAAGTATCGAAGTTACAGTTACCAGCCATCGTTTGTATCGAAATTACAGTTACTCGTAATAATTAGTAACGATGTTACAGTTACCTGTCATAATTAGTATCGAAGTTACTGTTACCTGTCATAATAAGTATCGAATTTACACTATCCTGCCATAATTTGTATCGAAATTACAGTTACTTGTCATAATTAGTAACGAAGTTACAGTCACCTGTCATAATAAGTATCGAAGTTACTGTTACCTGTCATAATTTGTATCGAAATTACTGTTACTTGTCATAATTAGTAGGGAAGTTACAGTTACCTGTCATAAATAGTATCGAAGTTACTGTTACCTGTCATAATTAGTTTCGAAGTTACAGTTACCTGCCATAATTTGTATCGAAATTACAGTTACTTGTCATAATTAGTAACGACGTTACAGTTACATGTCATAATTAGTATCGAAGTTACTGTTACCTGTCATAATTTTTATCGAAGTTACAGTTACCTGCCATAATTTGTATCGAAATTACAATTACTTGTTTTAATTTGTAACGAAGTTACAGTTACCTGTCATAATTAGTATCGAAGTTACTGTTACCTGCCATAATTAGTATCGAAGTTAGTTACCTGGCATAATATGTATCGAAATTACAGTTACTTGTCATAATTAGTAACCAGGTAACAGTCACCTGTCATAATTAGTATCGAAGTTACTGTTACCTGCCATAATTAGTAACGATGTTACAGTTAACTGTAATAATTAGTATCGAAGTTACAGTTACCTGCCATAATTAGTATCGAATTTACTGTTACCTGTCATAATTAGTATCGAAGTTACTGTTTTCTGTCATTATTAGTAACGAAGTTACTGTTACCTGTCATAATTAGTATCGAAGTTACAGTTACCTGCCATCATTTGTATCGAAATTTCAGTTACATGTCATAATTAGTAAAGAAGATACAGTTACCTGTCATAATTAGTATCGAAGTTACAGTTACCTGTCATAATTAGTATCGAAATTACTGTTACCTGCCATAATTTGTATTGAAATTGCAGTTACTTGCCATAATTAATAACGAAGTTACAATTACCTGTCATAATTTGTATCGAAATTACAGTGACTTGTCATAATTAGTATCGAAGTTACAGTTACCTGTCATAATTAGTATCGAAGTTACTGTTACCTGCTATAATTTGTATTGAAATTACAGTTACTTGTCATAATTAGTATCGAAATTACAGCTACCTGCCATAATTAGTATCGAAGTTACTGTTACCTGTTATAATTGGTATCGAAGATACAGTTACCTGCCACAATTTGTTTCGAAATTACAGTTACTTGCCATAATTAGTAACGAAGTTACAGTTAAGTGTCATAATTAGTATCGAAGTTACAGTTACCTGCCATAATTAGTATAGAAGTAACTGTTACCTGTCATAATTAGTATCGTTGTTACTGTTTTCTGTCATAATTAGTATCGAAGTTACTGTTACCAGTCATAATTAGTATCGAAGTTACAGTTACCTGCCATAATTTGTATCGAAATTACAGTTACATGTCATAATTAGTAACGAAGTTACAGTTTCCTGTCATAATATGTATCGAAGTTACAGTTACTTGTCATAATTAGTATAGAAGTTACTGTTACCTGTCATAATTAGTATTGAAGTTACATTTAACTGCCATAATTTGTATCGAAATTACAGTTACTTGTCATAAATAGTAACGAAGTTACAGTAAACTGTCATTATAAGTATCGAAGTTACAGTTACCTGCCATAATTAGTATCGAAGTTACTGTTACCTGTCATAATTAGTTTCGAAGTTACTGTTTTCTGTCATAATAAGTAACGAAGTTACAGTTACCTGTCATAATTAGTATCGAAGTTACTGTTACCTGTCATAATTAGAATCGAAGTTACAGTTACCTGCCATAATTTTTATCAAAATTACAGTTACTTGTCATAATTAGTAACGACGTTAGAGTTACTTGTCATAATTAGTATCGAAGTAACTGTTTCTTGTCATAATTAGTATCGAAGTTAATGTTACCTGTCATAATTAGTATTGAAGTTACAGTTACCTTCCATAATTTGTACCGAAATTACAGTTACTTGTCATAATTTGTAACGAAGTTACAGTTTCCTGTCATAATTATTATCGATGTTACAGTTACTTGTCATAATTAGTATCGATGTTACTGTTACCTGTCATAATTAGTATCGAAGTTACAGTTACCTGCCATAATTTGTATCGAAATTACAGTTACATGTCATAATTAGTAACGAAGTTACATTTACCTGCCATATTTATTATCGAAGTTACTGTTACCTATCATAATTTGTATCGAAATTACTGTTACTTGTCATAAATAGTAACGAAGTTACAGTTAACTGTCATTATTAGTATCGAAGTTACAGTTACCTGCCATAATTAGTATCGAAGTTACTGTTACCTGTCATAATTATTATCGTTGTTACTGTTTTCTGTCATAATTAGCATCGAAGTTACTGTTACCTGTCATAATTAGTATCGAAGTTACTGTTACCTGTCATAATTAGTATCGAAGTTACAGTTATCTGCCATAATATGTATCGAAATAACAGTTACATGTCATAATTAGTAACGAAGTTACAGTTTCCTGTCATAAGTACTATCGAAGTTACAGTTACCTGTCATAATTAGTATCGAAGTTACAGTTACCTGCCATCATTTGTATCGAAATTACAGTTACTTGTCATAATTAGTATCGAATTACAGTTACATGCCATATTTAGTAACGAAGTTAAAGTTACCTGTCATAATTTGTATCGAAATTACAGTAACTTGTCATAATTAGTATCGAAGTTACAGTTAACTGTCATAATTAGTATCGAAGTTACTGTTACCTGTCATAATTTGTATCGAAGTTACAGTTACCTGCCATAATTTGTATCGAAATTACAATTACTTGTTTTAATTTGTAACGAAGTTACAGTTACCTGTCATAATTAGTATCGAAGTTACTGTTACCTGCCATAATTAGTATCGAAGTTAGTTACCGGCATAATATGTATCGAAATTACAGTTACTTTTCATAATTAGTAACGAAGTAACAGTCACCTGTCATAATTAGTATCGAAGTTACTGTTACCTGCCATAATTAGTAACGATGTTACAGTTAACTGTAATAGTTAGTATCGAAGTTACTGTTACCTGCCATAAATAGTATCGAAGTTACTGTTACCTGTCATAATTAGTATAGTAGTTACTGTTTTCTGTCATTATTAGTATCGAAGTTACTGTTACCTGCTATAATTTGTATTGAAATTACAGTTACTTGTCATAATTAGTATCGAAATTACAGTTACCTGTCATAATTAGTATCGAAGTTACTGTTACCTGCTATAATTTGTATTGAAATTACAGTTACTTGTCATAATTAGTATCGAAATTACAGTTACCTGCCATAATTAGTATCGAAGTTACTGTTACCTGTCATTTGGTATCGAAGTTACAGTTACCTGCCATAATTTGTATCGAAATTACAGTTACTTGTCATAATTAGTAACGATGTTACAGTTACCTGTCATAAGTAGTTTCGGAGTTACAGTTACTTGTCATAATTGGTATCGAAGTTACTGTTACTTGTCATAATTAGTATCGAAGTTACTGTTACCTGTCATAATTAGTATCGAAATTACAGTTACCTGCCATAATTTGTATCGAAGTTACAGTTAAGTGTCATAATTAGTATCGAAGTTACAGTTACCTGCCATAATTAGTATCGAAGTTACTGTTACCTGTCATAATTAGTATCGTTGTTACTGTTACCTGTCATAATAAGTATCGAAGTTACAGTTACCAGCCATCGTTTGTATCGAAATTACAGTTACTTGTCATAATTAGTAACGAAGTTACAGTCACCTGTCATAATAAGTATCGAAGTTACTGTTACCTGTCATAATTTGTATCGAAATTACTGTTACTTGTCATAATTAGTAGGGAAGTTACAGTTACCTGTCATAAATAGTATCGAAGTTACTGTTACCTGTCATAATTAGTTTCGAAGTTACAGTTACCTGTCATAATTTGTATCGAAATTACAGTTACTTGTCATAATTAGTAACGACGTTACAGTTACATGTCATAATTAGTATCGAAGTTACTGTTACCTGTCATAATTTGTATCGAAGTTACAGTTACCTGCCATAATTTGTATCGAAATTACAATTACTTGTTTTAATTTGTAACGAAGTTACAGTTACCTGTCATAATTAGTATCGAAGTTACTGTTACCTGACATAATTAGTATCGAAGTTAGTTACCTGGCATAATATGTATCGAAATTACAGTTACTTGTCATAATTAGTAACCAAGTAACAGTCACCTGTCATAATTAGTATCGAAGTTACTGTTACCTGCCATAATTAGTAACGATGTTACAGTTAACTGTAATAATTAGTATCGAAGTTACAGTTACCTGCCATAATTAGTATCGAATTTACTGTTACCTGTCATAATTAGTATCGAAGTTCTGTTTTCTGTCATTATTAGTAACGAAGTTACTGTTACCTGTCATAATTAGTATCGAAGTTACAGTTACCTGCCATCATTTGTATCGAAATTGCAGTTACATGTCATAATTAGTAAAGAAGTTACAGTTACCTGTCATAATTAGTATCGAAGTTACAGTTACCTGTCATAATTAGTATCGAAATTACTGTTACCTGCCATAATTTGTATTGAAATTGCAGTTACTTGCCATAATTAATAACGAAGTTACAATTACCTGTCATAATTTGTATCGAAATTACAGTGACTTGTCATAATTAGTATCGAAGTTACAGTTACCTGTCATAATTAGTATCGAAGTTACTGTTACCTGCTATAATTTGTATTGAAATTACAGTTACTTGTCATAATTAGTATCGAAATTACAGTTACCTGCCATAATTAGTATCGAAGTTACTGTTACCTGTCATAATTGGTATCGAAGATACAGTTACCTGCCATAATTTGTATCGAAATTACAGTTACTTGTCATAATTAGTAACGATGTTACAGTTACCTGTCATAAGTAGTTTCGGAGTTACAGTTACTTGTCATAATTGGTATCGAAGTTACTGTTACTTGTCATAATTAGTATCGAAGTTACTGTTACCTGTCATAATTAGTATCGAAATTACAGTTACCTGCCATAATTTGTATCGAAATTACAGTTACTTGTCATAATTAGTAACGAAGTTACAGTTACCTGTCATAATTAGTATCGAAGTTACAGTTACTAGTCATAATTATTATCAAAGTTACAGTTACCTGTCATAATTAGTATCGAAGTTACAGTTACCTGCCATAATGTATTGAAATTACAGTTATTTGTCATAATTAGTAACGAAGTTACAGTTAAGTGTAATTATTAGTATCGAAGTAACAGTTACCTGCTATAATTAGTATCGAAGTTACTTTTACCTGTCATAATTAGTATCGTTGTTACTGTTTTCTGTCATAATTAGTTTCGACGTTACTGTTACCTGTCATAATTAGTATCAAAGTTACAGTTACCTGCCATAATTTGTATCGAAATTACAGTTACATGTCATAATTAGTAACGAAGTTACAGTTACCTGCCATAATTAGTATCGAAATTACAGTAACCTGTCATAATTAGTAACGAAGTTACAGTTACCTGTCACAATTAGTATCGAAGTTACTGTTACCTGTCATAAGTAGTATCGAAGTTAGAGTTACCTGCCATAATTTTTATCAAAATTACAAGTTCTTCTCATAATTAGTAACGAAGTTAGAGTTACTTGTCATAATTAGTATCGAAGTTACAGTTACCTGTCATAATTAGTATCGAAGTTACAGTTTCTTGACATAATTAGTATCGAAGTTACTGTTACCTGTCATAATTAGTATCGTTGTAAGAGTTACCTGCCAATATTTGGATCGAAATTACAGTTACTTGTCATAATTAGTAACGATGTTACTGTTACCTGTCATAATTAGTTTCGAAGTTACAGTTACTTGTCATTATTAGTAACGAAGTTACAGTTACCTGTCATAATTAGTATCGAAGTTACAGTTACTTGCCATAATTAGTAACGAAGTTACAGTTAAGTGCCATAATTAGTATCGAAGTTACGGTTACCTGCCATAATTAGTATCGAATTTATTGTTACCTGTCATAATTAGTATCGTTGTTACTGTTTTCTGTCATGATTAGTATCGAAGTTACTGTTACCTGTCATAATTAGTATCGAAGTTACAGTTACCTGCCATAATTTGTATCGAAATTACAGTTACATGTCATAAATAGTAACGAAGTTACAGATACCTGCCATAATTAGTATCGAAATTACAGTTACATGTCATAATTAGTAACGAAGTTACAGTTACCTGGCATAATTAGTATCGAAGTTACTGTTACCTGTCATAAGTAGTATCGAAGTCACAGTTACCAGCCATAATTTTTATCAAAATTACAATTTCTTGTCATAATTAGTAACGAAGTTAGAGTTACTTGTCATAATTAGTATCGAAGTTACAGTTACCTTTCATAATTAGTATAGAAGTTACAGTTAATTGACATAATTAGTATCGAAGTTACTGTTACCTGTCATAATTAGTATCGAAGTTACTTTTACCTGCCATAATTTGTATCGAAATTACAGTTACTTGTCATAATTATTAACGATGTTACTGTTACCTGTCATAATTAGTTTCGAAGTTACAGTTACTTGTCATAATTAGTATCGAAGTAACTGTTACCTTTCATAATTAGTATCGAAGTTACTGTTACCTGTCATAATTAGTATCGAAGTTACAGTTTCCTGACATAATTAGTATCGAAGTTACAGTTACTTGTCATAATTAGTATAGAAGTTACTGTTACCTGTCATAATTAGTATTGAAGTTACATTTAACTGCAATAATTTGTATCGAAATTACAGTTACTTGTCATAAATAGTAACGAAGTTACAGTTAACTGTCATTATTAGTATCGAAGTTACAGTTACCTGTCATAATTAGTATCGAAGTTACTGTTACCTGTCATAATTAGTATCGAAGTTACAGTTACCTGCCATAATTTTTATCAAAATTACAGTTACTTGTCATAATTAGTAACGACGTTAGAGTTACTTGTCATAATTAGTATCGAAATTATAGTTACCTGTCATAATTAGTATCGAAGTAACTGTTTCTTGTCATAATTAGTATCGAAGTTAATGTTACCTGTCATAATTAGTATCGAAGTTACAGTTACCTTCCATAATTTGTACCGAAAATACAGTTACTTGTCCTAATTTGTAACGAAGTTACAGTTTCCTGTCATAATTAGTATCGATGTTACAGTTACTTGTCATAATTAGTATCGAACTTACTGTTACCTGTCATAATTAGTATCGAAGTTACATTTAACTGCCATAATTTGTATCGAAATTACAGTTAAATGTCATAATTTGTAACAAAGTTACAGTTAAATGTCATAATTAGAATCTAAGTTACAGTTACCTGCCATAATTAGTATCGAAGTTACTGTTACCTGTCATAATTAGTATCGAAGTTACTGTTTTGTGTCATAATTAGTATCGAAGTTACTGTTACCTGTCATAATAAGTATCGAAGTTACAGTTACCAGCCATCATTTGTATCGAAATTACTGTTACTTGTCATAATTAGTAACGATGTTACAGTTACCTGTCATAATTAGTTTCGAAGTTACAGTTACCTGCCATAATTTTTATCAAAATTACAATTTCTTGTCATAATTAGTATCGAAGTTACAGTAACCTGTCATAATTAGTATCGAAGTTACAGTTACCTGTCATAAATTGCATCGAAGTTACAGTTACCTGCCATCATTTGTATCGAAATTACAGTTACTTGTCATAATTAGTATCGAAGTTACTGTTACCTGTCATAATTAGTATCGAAGTTACAGTTACCTGCCATCATTTGTATCGAAATTACAGTTACTTGTCATAATTAGTGTCGAAACTACAGTTTCTTTCCATATTTAGTAACGAAGTTACAGTTACCTCTCATAATTTGTATCGAAATTACAGTTCCTTGTCATAATTAGTATCGAAGTTACAGTTACCTGTCATAAATAGTATCGAAGTTACTGTTACCTGTCATAATTTGTATCGAAATTACAGTTACTTGTCATAATTAGTAGCGAAGTTACAGTTACCTGTCATAATTAGTATCGAAGTTACTGTTACCTGTCATAATTAGTATCGAAGTTACAGTTACCTGCCATAATTTGTATCGAAATTACAGTTACTTGTCATAATTAGTAACGAAGTTACAGTTACTTGTCATAATTAGTATCGAAGTTACAGTTTCTTGACATAATTAGTATCGAAATTACAGTTACCTGCCATAATTTGTATCGAAATTACAGTTACTTGTCATAATTAGTAACGAAGTTACAGTTACCTGTCATAATTAGTATCGAAGTTACAGTTACTAGTCATAATTATTATCAAAGTTACAGTTACCTGTCATAATTAGTATCGAAGTTACAGTTACCTGCCATAATGTATTGAAATTACAGTTATTTGTCATAATTAGTAACGAAGTTACAGTTAAGTGTAATTATTAGTATCGAAGTAACAGTTACCTGCTATAATTAGTATCGAAGTTACTTTTACCTGTCATAATTAGTATCGTTGTTACTGTTTTCTGTCATAATTAGTTTCGACGTTACTGTTACCTGTCATAATTAGTATCAAAGTTACAGTTACCTGCCATAATTTGTATCGAAATTACAGTTACATGTCATAATTAGTAACGAAGTTACAGTTACCTGCCATAATTAGTATCGAAATTACAGTAACCTGTCATAATTAGTAACGAAGTTACAGTTACCTGTCACAATTAGTATCGAAGTTACTGTTACCTGTCATAAGTAGTATCGAAGTTAGAGTTACCTGCCATAATTTTTATCAAAATTACAAGTTCTTCTCATAATTAGTAACGAAGTTAGAGTTACTTGTCATAATTAGTATCGAAGTTACAGTTACCTGTCATAATTAGTATCGAAGTTACAGTTTCTTGACATAATTAGTATCGAAGTTACTGTTACCTGTCATAATTAGTATCGTTGTAAGAGTTACCTGCCATAATTTGGATCGAAATTACAGTTACTTGTCATAATTAGTAACGATGTTACTGTTACCTGTCATAATTAGTTTCGAAGTTACAGTTACTTGTCATTATAAGTAACGAAGTTACAGTTACCTGTCATAATTAGTATCGAAGTTACAGTTACTTGCCATAATTAGTAACGAAGTTACAGTTAAGTGCCATAATTAGTATCGAAGTTACGGTTACCTGCCATAATTAGTATCGAATTTATTGTTACCTGTCATAATTAGTATCGTTGTTACTGTTTTCTGTCATAATTAGTATCGAAGTTACTGTTACCTGTCATAATTAGTATCGAAGTTACAGTTACCTGCCATAATTTGTATCGAAATTACAGTTACATGTCATAAATAGTAACGAAGTTACAGATACCTGCCTTAATTAGTATCGAAATTACAGTTACATGTCATAATTAGTAACGAAGTTACAGTTACCTGGCATAATTAGTATCGAAGTTACTGTTACCTGTCATAAGTAGTATCGAAGTCACAGTTACCAGCCATAATTTTTATCAAAATTACAATTTCTTGTCATAATTAGTAACGAAGTTAGAGTTACTTGTCATAATTAGTATCGAAGTTACAGTTACCTTTCATAATTAGTATAGAAGTTACAGTTAATTGACATAATTAGTATCGAAGTTACTGTTACCTGTCATAATTAGTATCGAAGTTACATTTACCTGCCATAATTTGTATCGAAATTACAGTTACTTGTCATAATTATTAACGATGTTACTGTTACCTGTCATAATTAGTTTCGAAGTTACAGTTACTTGTCATAATTAGTATCGAAGTAACTGTTACCTTTCATAATTAGTATCGAAGTTACTGTTACCTGTCATAATTAGTATCGAAGTTACAGTTTCCTGACATAATTAGTATCGAAGTTACAGTTACTTGTCATAATTAGTATAGAAGTTACTGTTACCTGTCATAATTAGTATTGAAGTTACATTTAACTGCAATAATTTGTATCGAAATTACAGTTACTTGTCATAAATAGTAACGAAGTTACAGTTAACTGTCATTATTAGTATCGAAGTTACAGTTACCTGTCATAATTAGTATCGAAGTTACTGTTACCTGTCATAATTAGTATCGAAGTTACAGTTACCTGCCATAATTTTTATCAAAATTACAGTTACTTGTCATAATTAGTAACGACGTTAGAGTTACTTGTCATAATTAGTATCGAAATTATAGTTACCTGTCATAATTAGTATCGAAGTAACTGTTTCTTGTCATAATTAGTATCGAAGTTAATGTTACCTGTCATAATTAGTATCGAAGTTACAGTTACCTTCCATAATTTGTACCGAAATTACAGTTACTTGTCCTAATTTGTAACGAAGTTACAGTTTCCTGTCATAATTAGTATCGATGTTACAGTTACTTGTCATAATTAGTATCGAACTAACTGTTACCTGTCATAATTAGTATCGAAGTTACATTTAACTGCCATAATTTGTATCGAAATTACAGTTAAATGTCATAATTTGTAACAAAGTTACAGTTAAATGTCATAATTAGAATCTAAGTTACAGTTACCTGCCATAATTAGTATCGAAGTTACTGTTACCTGTCATAATTAGTATCGAAGTTACTGTTTTGTGTCATAATTAGTATCGAAGTTACTGTTACCTGTCATAATAAGTATCGAAGTTACAGTTACCAGCCATCATTTGTATCGAAATTACTGTTACTTGTCATAATTAGTAACGATGTTACAGTTACCTGTCATAATTAGTTTCGAAGTTACAGTTACCTGCCATAATTTTTATCAAAATTACAATTTCTTGTCATAATTAGTATCGAAGTTACAGTAACCTGTCATAATTAGTATCGAAGTTACAGTTACCTGTCAAAAATTGCATCGAAGTTACAGTTACCTGCCATCATTTGTATCGAAATTACAGTTACTTGTCATAATTAGTATCGAAGTTACTGTTACCTGTCATAATTAGTATCGAAGTTACAGTTACCTGCCATCATTTGTATCGAAATTACAGTTACTTGTCATAATTAGTGTCGAAACTACAGTTTCTTTCCATATTTAGTAACGAAGTTACAGTTACCTCTCATAATTTGTATCGAAATTACAGTTCCTTGTCATAATTAGTATCGAAGTTACAGTTACCTGTCATAAATAGTATCGAAGTTACTGTTACCTGTCATAATTTGTATCGAAATTACAGTTACTTGTCATAATTAGTAGCGAAGTTACAGTTACCTGTCATAATTAGTATCGAAGTTACTGTTACCTGTCATAATTAGTATCGAAGTTACAGTTACCTGCCATAATTTGTATCGAAATTACAGTTACTTGTCATAATTAGTAACGAAGTTACAGTTACTTGTCATAATTAGTATCGAAGTTACTGTTACCTGTCATAACTAGTATCGATGTTACTGTTTTCTGTCATAATTAGTATCGAAGTTGCAGTTACCTGCCTTAATTAGTATCGAAGTTACTGTTACCTGTCATAATTAGTATCGTTGTTACTGTTTTCTGTCATAATATGTATCGAAGTTACTGTTACCTGTCATAATTAGTATCGAAGTTACAGTTACCTGCCTTAATTTGTATTGAAATTACAGTTACATGTCATAATTAGTAACGAAGTTACAGTTACCTGCCATAATTACTATCGAAATTACAGTTACATGTCCTAATTAGTAACGAAGTTACAGTTACCTGTCATAATTAGTATCAAAGTTACTGTTACCTGTCATAAGTAGTATCGAAGTTACAGTTACCTGCCATAATTTTTATCAAAATTACAATTTCTTGTCATAATTAGTAACGAAGTTAGGGTTACTTGTCATAATTAGTATCGAAGTTACAGTTACCTGTCATAATTAGTATCGAAGTTACAGTTACTTGACATAATTAGTATCGAAGTTACTGTTACCTGTCATAATTAGTATCGAAGTTACAGTTACCTGCCATAATTTGTATCGAAATTACAGTTACTTGTCATAATTAGTAACGATGTTACTGTTACCTGTCATAATTAGTTTCGAAGTTACTGTCACTTGTCATAATTAGTATCGAAGTATCTGTTACTTGTCATAATTAGTATCGAAGTTACTGTTACCTGTCATAATTAGTATCGAAGTTACAGGTATCTGCCATAATATGTATCGAAATAACAGTTACATGTAATAATTAGTAACGAAGTTACAGTTTCCTGTCATAATTAGTATCGAAGTTACAGTTACTTGTCATAATTTCGTATAGAAGTTACTGTTACCTGTCATAATTAGTATTGAAGTTAGAGTTACCTGCCATAATTTTTATCAAAATTACAGTTTCTTGTCATAATTAGTAACGACGTTAGAGTTACTTGTCATAATTAGTATCGAAGTTACAGTTTCCTGTCATAATTAGTATCGAAGTTACAGTAATCTGTCATAATTTGTATCGAAGTTACAGTTACCTGTCATAATTTGTATTGAAGTTACAGTTACCTGCCATCATTTGTATCGTAATTACTTTTCCTTGTCATAATTAGTATCAATGTTACTGTTACATGTCATAATTAGTATCGAAGTTACAGTTACCTGCCTTCATTTGTATCGAAATTACAGTTACTTGTCATAATTAGTATCGAAATTACAGTTACTTGCCATATTTAGTAACGAAGTTACAGTTACCTGTCATAATTTGTATCGAAATTACAGTTACTTGTCATAATTAGTATCGAAGTTACAGTTACCTGTCATAATCAGTATCGAAGTTACTGTTACCTGTCATGATTTGTATCGAAATTACAGTTACTTGTCATAATTAGTAGCGAAGTTACAGTTACCTGTCATAATTAGTATCGAAGTTACTGTTACCTGTCATAATTAGTATCGAAGTTACAGTTACCTGCCATAATTTGTATCGAAATTACAGTTACTTGTCATAATTAGTAACGAAGTTACAGTTACTTGTTATAATTAGTACCGAAGTAACTGTTACCTGTCATAACTAGTATCGATGTTACTGTTTTCTGTCAAAATTAGTATCGAAGTTACTGTTACCTGTCATAATTAGTATCGATGTTACAGTCACCTGCCATAATTTGTATCGAAATTACAATTACTTGTCTTAATTTGTAACGAAGTTACAGTTACCTGTCATAATTAGTATCGAAGTTACAGTTACTTGTCATAATTAGTATCGAAGTTACTGTTACCTGCCATAATTAGAATCGAAGTTAGTTACCTGGCATAATATGTATCGAAATTACAGTTACTTGTCATAATTAGTAACGAAGATACAGTTTCCTGTCATAATTAGTATCGAAGTTACTGTTACCTGCCATAATTAGTAACGAAGTTACAGTTAACTGTAATAATTAGTATCGAAGTTACAGTTCCCTGCCATAATTAGTATCGATGTTACTGTTACCTGTCATAATTAGTATCGAAGTTACTGTTTTCTGTCATTATTAGTATCGAAGTTACTGTTACCTGTCATAATTTGTATCGAAATTACAGTTACTTGTCATAATTAGTAGCGAAGTTACAGTTACCTGTCTTATTAGTATCGAAGTTACTTTTACCTGTCATAATTAGTATCGAAGTTACAGTTACCTGCCATAATTTGTATCGAAATTACAGTTACTTGTCATAATTAGTAACGAAGTTACAGTTACTTGTCATAATTAGTATCGAAGTTACTGTTACCTGTCATAACTAGTATCGATGTTACTGTTTTCTGTCATAATTAGTATCAAAGTTACTGTTACCCGTCATAATTAATATCGAAGTCACAGTTACCTGCCATAATTAGTATCGAAGTTACTTTTACCTGTCATAATTAGCATCGTTGTTACTGTTTTCTGTCATAATAAGTATCGACGTTACTGTTACCTGTCATAATTAGTATCGAAGTTACAGTTACCTGTCTTAATTTGTATCGAAATTACAGTTACATGTCATAATTAGTAACGAAGTTACAGTTACCTGCCATAATTTTTATGAAAATTACAATTTCTTGTCATAATTAGTAACGAATTTAGAGTTACTTGTCATAATTAGTATCGAAGTTACAGTTACCTGTCATAATTAGTATCGAAGGAACAGTAAATTGACATAATTAGTATCGATGTTACTGTTACCTGTCATAATTAGTATCGAAGTTACAGTTACCTGCCATAATTTGTATCGAAATTACAGTTACTTGTCATAATTTGTAACGATGTTACTGTTACCTGTCATAATTAGTTTCGAAGTTACTTTTACTTGTCATAATTTGTATCGAAGTAACTGTTACTTGTCATAATTAGTATCGAAGTTACTGTTACCAGTCATAATTAGTATCGAAGTTACAGTTATCTGCCATAATATGTATCGAAATAACTGTTACATGTCATAATTAGTAACGAAGTTACAGTTTCCTGTCATAATTAATATCGAAGTTACAGTTACTTGTCATAATTAGTATAGAAGTTACTGTTACCTGTCATAATTAGTATTGAAGTTACATTTAACTGCCATAATTTGTATCGAAATTACAGTTACTTGTCATAATTAGTAACGAAGTTACAGTTAACTGTCATTATTAGTATCGAAGTTACAGTTACCTGCCATAATTAGTATCGAAGTACTGTTACCTGTCATAATTAGTTTCGAAGTTACTGTTTTCTGTCATAATTAGTATCGAAGTTACTGTTACCTGTCATAATTAGTATCGATGTTACAGTTACCTGCCAACATTTGTATCGCAATTACAGTTACTTGTCATAATTAGCAACGAAGTTACAGTTACCTGCCATAATTTGTATCGAAATTACAGTAACATGTCATAATTAGTAACGAAGTTACATTTACCTGCCATAATTAGTATCGAAATTACAGTTACAAGTCATAATTAGTAACGATGTTACAGTTGCCTGTCATAATTAGTATCGTAGTTACTGTTACCTGTCATAATTAGTATCGAAGTTACAGTTACCTGCTATAATTTTTATCAAAATTACAGTTTCTTGTCATAATTAGTAACGACGTTAGAGTTACTTGTAATAATTAGTATCGAAGTTACAGTTTCCTGTCATAATTAGTATCGAAGTTACAGTAATCTGTCATAATTAGTATCGAAGTTACAGTTACCTGTCATAATTTGTATCGAAATACAGTTAACTGCCATCATTTGTATCGAAATTACAGTTACTTGTCATAATTAGTATCGAAGTTACTGTTACATGTCATAATTAGTATCGAATTTACAGTTACCTGCCATCATTTGTATCAAAATTACAGTTACTTGTCATAATTAGTATCGAAATTACAGTTACTTGCCATATTTAGTAACGAAGTTACAGTTACCTGTCATAATTTGTATCGAAATTACAGTTACTTGTCATAATTAGTATCGAAGTTACAGTTACCTGTCATAATTAGTATCGAAGTTACTGTTACCTGTCATAATTTGTATCGAAATTACAGTTACTTGTCATAACTAGTATCGAAGTTACTGTTACCTGTCATAATTAGTATCGAAGTTACAGTTACCTGCCATAATTTGTATCGAAATTACAGTTACTTGTCTTAATTAGTAACGAAGTTACAGTTACTTGTTATAATTAGTACCGAAGTTACTGTTACCTGTCATAACTAGTATCGATGTTACTGTTTTCTGTCATAATTAGTATCGAAGTTACTGTTACCTGTAATAATTAGTATCGATGTTACAGTTACTTGCCATAATTTGTATCGAAATTACAATTACTTGTCTTAATTTGTAACGATGTTACAGTTACCTGTCATAATTAGTAACGAAGTTACAGTTACTTGTCATAATTAGTATCGAAGTTACTGCTACCTGCCATAATTAGAATCGAAGTTAGTTACCTGGCATAATATGTATCGAAATTACAGTTACTTTTCATAATTAGTAACGAAGTTACAGTTACCTGTCATAATTAGTATCGAAGTTACTGTTACCTGCCATAATCAGTAACGAAGTTACAGTTAACTGTAATAATTAGTATCGAAGTTACAGTTTCCTGCCAGAATTAGTATCGAAGTTACAGTTACCTGTCATAATTAGTATCGAAGTTACAGTTACTTGACATAATTAGTATCGAAGTTACTGTTACCTGTCATAATTAGTATCGAAGTTACAGTTACCTGCCATAATTTGTATCGAAATTACAGTTACTTGTCATAATTAGTAACGATGTTACTGTAACCTGTCATAATTAAATTCGAAGTTACAGTTACTTGTCATAATTAGTAACGAAGTTACAGTTACCTGTCATAATTAGTATCGAAGTTACAGTTACTAGTCATAATTAGTATCGAAGTTACTGTTACGTGTCATAATTAGTATCGAAGTTACAGTTACCTGCCATAATTTGTTTCGAAATTACAGTTACTTGCCATAATTAGTAACGAAGTTACAGTTAAGTGTCATAATTAGTATCGAAGATACAGTTACCTCCCATAATTAGTATAGAAGTAACTGTTACCTGTCATAATTAGTATCGTTGTTACTGTTTTCTGTCATAATTAGTATCGAAGTTACTGTTACCAGTCATAATTAGTATCGAAGTTACAGTTACCTGCCATAATTTGTATCGAAATTACATTTACATGTCATAATTAGTAAGGAAGTTACAGTTTCCTGTCATAATAAGTATCGAAGTTACAGTTGCTTGTCATAATTAGTATAGAAGTTACTGTTACCTGTCATAATTAGTATTAAAGTTACATTTAACTGCCATAATTTGTATCGAAATTACAGTTACTTGTCATAAATAGTAACGAAGTGACAGTAAACTGTCATTATTAGTATCGAAGTTACAGTTACCTGCCATAATTAGTATCGAAGTTACTGTTACCTGTCATAATTAGTTTCGAAGTTACTGTTTTCTGTCATAATAAGTAACAAAGTTACAGTTACCTGTCATAATTAGTATCGAAGTTACTGTTACCTGTCATAATTAGAATCGAAGTTACAGTTACCTGCCATAATTTTTATCAAAATTACAGTTACTTGTCATAATTAGTAACGACGTTAGAGTTACTTGTCATAATTAGTATCGAAGTAACTGTTTCTTGTCATAATTAGTATCGAAGTTAATGTTACCTGTCATAATTAGTATCGAAGTTACAGTTACCTTCCATAATTTGTACCGAAATTACAGTTACTTGTCATAATTTGTAACGAAGTTACAGTTTCCTGTCATAATTATTATCGATGTTACAGTTACTTGTCATAATTAGTATCGAAGTTACTGTTACCTGTCATAATTAGTATCGAAGTTACAGTTACCTGCCATAATTTGTATCGAAATTACAGTTACATGTCATAATTAGTAACGAAGTTACATTTACCTGCCATATTTATTATCGAAGTTACTGTTACCTATCATAATTTGTATCGAAATTACTGTTACTTGTCATAATTAGTAACGAAGTTACAGTTAACTGTCATAATTAGTATCGAAGTTACAGTTACCTGCCATAATTAGTATCGAAGTTACTGTTACCTGTCATAATTATTATCGTTGTTACTGTTTTCTGTCATAATTAGCATCGAAGTTACTGTTACCTGTCATAATTAGTATCGAAGTTACTGTTACCTGTCATAATTAGTATCGAAGTTACAGTTTCCTGTCATAAGTACTATCGAAGTTACAGTTACCTGTCATAATTAGTATCGAAGTTACAGTTACCTGCCATCATTTGTATCGAAATTACAGTTACTTGTCATAATTAGTATCGAATTACAGTTACATGCCATATTTAGTAACGAAGTTAAAGTTACCTGTCATAATTTGTATCGAAATTACAGTAACTTGTCATAATTAGTATCGAAGTTACAGTTAACTGTCATAATTAGTATCGAAGTTACTGTTACCTGTCATAATTTGTATCGAAGTTACAGTTACCTGCCATAATTTGTATCGAAATTACAGTAACTTGTCATAATTAGTATCGAAGTTACAGTTAACTGTCATAATTAGTATCGAAGTTACTGTTACCTGTCATAATTTGTATCGAAGTTACAGTTACCTGCCATAATTTGTATCGAAATTACAATTACTTGTTTTAATTTGTAACGAAGTTACAGTTACCTGTCATAATTAGTATCGAAGTTACTGTTACCTGCCATAATTAGTATCGAAGTTAGTTACCGGCATAATATGTATCGAAATTACAGTTACTTTTCATAATTAGTAACGAAGTAACAGTCACCTGTCATAATTAGTATCGAAGTTACTGTTACCTGCCATAATTAGTAACGATGTTACAGTTAACTGTAATAATTAGTATCGAAGTTACTGTTACCTGCCATAAATAGTATCGAAGTTACTGTTACCTGTCATAATTAGTATAGAAGTTACTGTTTTCTGTCATTATTAGTATCGAAGTTACTGTTACCTGTCATAATTAGTATCGAAGTTACAGTTACCTGCCATCATTTGTATCGAAATTGCAGTTACATGTCATAATTAGTAAAGAAGTTACAGTTACCTGTCATAATTAGTATCGAAGTTACAGTTACCTGTCATAATTAGTATCGAAATTACTGTTACCTGCCATAATTTGTATTTAAATTGCAGGTACTTGCCATAATTAATAACGAAGTTACAATTACCTGTCATAATTTGTATCAAAATTACAGTGACTTGTCATAATTAGTATCGAAGTTACAGTTACCTGTCATAATTAGTATCGAAGTTACTGTTACCTGCTATAATTTGTATTGAAATTACAGTTACTTGTCATAATTAGTATCGAAATTACAGTTACCTGCCATAATTAGTATCGAAGTTACTGTTACCTGTCATTTGGTATCGAAGGTACAGTTACCTGCCATAATTTGTATCGAAATTACAGTTAGTTGTCATAATTAGTAACGATGTTACAGTTACCTGTCATAAGTAGTTTCGGAGTTACAGTTACTTGTCATAATTGGTATCGAAGTTACTGTTACTTGTCATAATTAGTGTCGAAGTTACTGTTACCTGTCATAATTAGTATCGAAATTACAGTTACCTGCCATAATTTGTATCGAAATTACAGTTACTTGTCATAATTAGTATCGAAGTTACAGTTACTAGTCATAATTAGTATCGAAGTTACTGTTACCTGTCATAATTAGTATCGAAGTTACAGTTACCTGCCATAATTTGTATCGAAATTACAGTTACTTGCCATAATTAGTAACGAAGTTACAGTTAAGTGTCATAATTAGTATCGAAGTTACAGTTACCTGCCATAATTAGTATCGAAGTTACTGTTACCTGTCATAATTAGTATCGTTGTTACTGTTACCTGTCATAATAAGTATCGAAGTTACAGTTACCAGCCATCGTTTGTATCGAAATTACAGTTACTCGTAATAATTAGTAACGATGTTACAGTTACCTGTCATAATTAGTATCGAAGTTACTGTTACCTGTCATAATAAGTATCGAATTTACACTATCCTGCCATAATTTGTATCGAAATTACAGTTACTTGTCATAATTAGTAACGAAGTTACAGTCACCTGTCATAATAAGTATCGAAGTTACTGTTACCTGTCATAATTTGTATCGAAATTACTGTTACTTGTCATAATTAGTAGGAAAGTTACAGTTACCTGTCATAAATAGTATCGAAGTTACTGTTACCTGTCATAATTAGTTTCGAAGTTACAGTTACCTGCCATAATTTGTATCGAAATTACAGTTACTTGTCATAATTAGTAACGACGTTACAGTTACATGTCATAATTAGTATCGAAGTTACTGTTACCTGTCATAATTTGTATCGAAGTTACAGTTACCTGCCATAATTTGTATCGAAATTACAATTACTTGTTTTAATTTGTAACGAAGTTACAGTTACCTGTCATAATTAGTATCGAAGTTACTGTTACCTGCCATAATTAGTATCGAAGTTAGTTACCTGGCATAATATGTATCGAAATTACAGTTACTTGTCATAATTAGTAACCAAGTAACAGTCACCTGTCATAATTAGTATCGAAGTTACTGTTACCTGCCATAATTAGTAACGATGTTACAGTTAACTGTAATAATTAGTATCGAAGTTACAGTTACCTGCCATAATTAGTATCGAATTTACTGTTACCTGTCATAATTAGTATCGAAGTTACTGTTTTCTGTCATTATTAGTAACGAAGTTACTGTTACCTGTCATAATTAGTATCGAAGTTACAGTTACCTGCCATCATTTGTATCGAAATTTCAGTTACATGTCATAATTAGTAAAGAATTTACAGTTACCTGTCATAATTAGTATCGAAGTTACAGTTACCTGTCATAATTAGTATCGAAATTACTGTTACCTGCCATAATTTGTATTGAAATTGCAGTTACTTGCCATAATAAATAACGAAGTTACAATTACCTGTCATAATTTGTATCGAAATTACAGTGACTTGTCATAATTAGTATCGAAGTTACAGTTACCTGTCATAATTAGTATCGAAGTTACTGTTACCTGCTATAATTTGTATTGAAATTACAGTTACTTGTCATAATTAGTATCGAAATTACAGTTACCTGCCATAATTAGTATCGAAGTTACTGTTACCTGTTATAATTGGTATCGAAGATACAGTTACCTGCCATAATTTGTATCGAAATTACAGTTACTTGTCATAATTAGTAACGATGTTACAGTTACCTGTCATAAGTAGTTTCGGAGTTACAGTTACTTGTCATAATTGGTATCGAAGTTACTGTTACTTGTCATAATTAGTATCGAAGTTACTGTTACCTGTCATAATTAGTATCGAAGTTACAGTTACCTGCCATAATTTGTATCGAAATTACAGTTACATGTCATAATTAGTAACGAAGTTACAGTTACCTGCCATAATTAGTATCGAAATTACAGTTACATGTCATAATTTGTAACGAAGTTACAGTTACCTGTCATAATTAGTATCGAAGTTACTGTTACCTGTCATAAGTAGTATCGAAGTTACTGTTTTCTGTCATTATTAGTATCGAAATTACAGTTACCTGCCATAATTTGTATCGAAATTACAGTTACTTGTCATAATTAGTAACGAAGGTACAGTTACCTGTCATAATTAGTATCGAAGTTACAGTTACTAGTCATAATTAGTATCGAAGTTACTGTTACCTGTCATAATTAGTATCGAAGTTACAGTTACCTGCCATAATTTGTATCGAAATTACAGTTACTTGCCATAATTAGTAACGAAGTTACAGTTAAGTGTCATAATTAGTATCGAAGTTACAGTTACCTGCAATAATTAGTATCGAAGTTACTGTTACCTGTCATAATTAGTATCGTTGTTACTGTTTTCTGTCATAATTAGTATCGAAGTTACTGTTACCTGTCATAATTAGTATCGAAGTTACAGTTACCTGCCATAATTTGTATCGAAATTACAGTTACATGTCATAATTAGTAACGGAGTTACATTTACCTGCCATAATTATTATCGAAGTTACTGTTACCTGTCATAATTTGTATCGAAATTACAGTTACTTGTCATAATTAGTAACGAAGTTACAGTTAACTGTCATAATTAGTATCGAAGTTACAGTAACCTGCCATAATTAGTATCGAAGTTACTGTTACCTGTCATAATTATTATCGTTGTTACTGTTTTCTGTCATAATTAGCATCGAAGTTACTGTTACCTGTCATAATTAGTATCGAAGTTACTGTTACCTGTCATAATTAGTATCGAAGTTACAGTTACCAGCCATACTTTTTATCAAAATTACAATTTCTTGTCATAATTAGTAACGATGTTAGAGTTACTTGTCATAATTAGTATCGAAGTTACAGTTACCTGTCATAATAATTATCGAAGTTACAGTTAATTGACATAATAAGTATCGAAGTTACTGTTACCTGTCATAATTAGTATCGATGTTACAGTACCTGCCATAATTTGTATCCAAATTACAGTTACTTGTCATAATTAGTAACGATGTTACTGTTACCTGTCATAATTAGTTTCAAAGTTACAGTTACTTGTCATAATTAGTATCGAAGTAACTGTTACTTGTCATAATTAGTATCGAAGTTACTGTTACCTGTCATAATTAGTATCGAAGTTACAGTTATCTGCCATAATATGTATCGAAATAACAGTTACATGTCATAATTAGTAACGAAGTTACAGTTTCCTGTCATAAGTACTATCGAAGTTACAGTTACCTGTCATAATTAGTATCGAAGTTACAGTTACCTGCCATCATTTGTATCGAAATTACAGTTACTTGTCATAATTAGTATCGAATAACATTTACATGCCATATTTAGTAACGAAGTTAAAGTTACCTGTCATAATTTGTATCGAAATTACAGTTACTTGTCATAATTAGTATCGAAGTTACAGTTAACTGTCATAATTAGTATCGAAGTTACTGTTACCTGTCATAATTTGTATCGAAATTACTGTTACTTGTCATAATTAGTAGGGAAATTACAGTTACCTGTCATAAATAGTATCGAAGTTACTGTTACCTGTCATAATTAGTTTCGAAGTTACAGTTACCTGCCATAATTTGTATCGAAATTACAGTTACTTGTCATAATTAGTAACGACGTTACAGTTACATGTCATAATTAGTATCGAAGTTACTGTTACCTGTCATAATTAGTTTCGATGTTACTGTTTTCTGTCATAATTAGTATCGAAGTTACTGTTACCTGTCATAATTTGTATCGAAGTTACAGTTACCTGCCATAATTTGTATCGAAATTACAATTAATTGTTTTAATTTGTAACGAAGTTACAGTTACCTGTCATAATTAGTATCGAAGTTACTGTTACCAGCCATAATTAGTATCAAAGTTAGTTACCTGGCATAATATGTATCGAAATTACAGTTACTTGTCATAATTAGTAACGAAGTAACAGTCACCTGTCATAATTAGTATCGAAGTTACTGTTACCTGCCATAATTAGTAACGATGTTACAGTTAACTGTAATAATTAGTATCGAAGTTACAGTTACCTGCCTTAATTAGTATCGAAGTTACTGTTACCTGTCATAATTAGTATCGAAGTTACTGTTTTCTGTCATTATTAGTAACGAAGTTACTGTTACCTGTCATAATTAGTATCGAAGTTACAGTTACCTGCCATCATTTGTATCGAAATTTCAGTTACATGTCATAATTAGTAAAGAATTTACAGTTACCTGTCATAATTAGTATCGAAGTTACAGTTACCTGTCATAATTAGTATCGAAATTACTGTTACCTGCCATAATTTGTATTGAAATTGCAGTTACTTGCCATAATTAATAACGAAGTTACAATTACCTGTCATAATTTGTATCGAAATTACAGTGACTTGTCATAATTAGTATCGAAGTTACAGTTACCTGTCATAATTAGTATCGAAGTTACTGTTACCTGCTATAATTTGTATTGAAATTACAGTTACTTGTCATAATTTGTATCGAAATTACAGTTACCTGCCATAATTAGTATCGAAGTTACTGTTACCTGTTATAATTGGTATCGAAGATACAGTTACCTGCCATAATTTGTATCGAAATTACAGTTACTTGTCATAATTAGTAACGATGTTACAGTTACCTGTCATAAGTAGTTTCGGAGTTACAGTTACTTGTCATAATTGGTATCGAAGTTACTGTTACTTGTCATAATTAGTATCGAAGTTACTGTTACCTGTCATAATTAGTATCGAAATTACAGTTACCTGCCATAATTTGTATCGAAATTACAGTTACTTGTCATAATTAGTATCGAAGTTACAGTTACTAGTCATAATTAGTATCGATGTTACTGTTACCTGTCATAATTAGTATCGAAGTTACAGTTACCTGCCATAATTTGTATCGAAATTATAGTTACTTGCCATAATTAGTAACGAAGTTACAGTTAAGTGTCATAATTAGTATCGAAGATACAGTTACCTGCCATAGTTAGTATCGAAGTTACTGTTACCTGTCATAATTAGTATCGTTGTTACTGTTTTCTGTCATAATTAGTATCGAAGTTACTGTTACCTGTCATAATTAGTATCGAAGTTACAGTTACCTGCCATAATTTGTATCGAAATTACAGTTACATGTCATAATTAGTAACGAAGTTACAGTTACCTGCCATAATTAGTATCGAAATTACAGTTACATGTCATAATTTGTAACGAAGTTACAGTTACCTGTCATAATTAGTATCGAAGTTACTGTTACCTGTCATAAGTAGTATCGAAGTTACTGTTTTCTGTCATTATTAGTATCGAAATTACAGTTACCTGCCATAATTTGTATCGAAATTACAGTTACTTGTCATAATTAGTAACGAAGGTACAGTTACCTGTCATAATTAGTATCGAAGTTACAGTTACTAGTCATAATTAGTATCGAAGTTACTGTTACCTGTCATAATTAGTATCGAAGTTACAGTTACCTGCCATAATTTGTATCGAAATTACAGTTACTTGCCATAATTAGTAACGAAGTTACAGTTAAGTGTCATAATTAGTATCGAAGTTACAGTTACCTGCCATAATTAGTATCGAAGTTACTGTTACCTGTCATAATTAGTATCGTTGTTACTGTTTTCTGTCATAATTAGTATCGAAGTTACTGTTACCTGTCATAATTAGTATCGAAGTTACAGTTACCTGCCATAATTTGTATCGAAATTACAGTTACATGTCATAATTAGTAACGAAGTTACATTTACCTGCCATAATTATTATCGAAGTTACTGTTACCTGTCATAATTTGTATCGAAATTACAGTTACTTGTCATAATTAGTAACGAAGTTACAGTTAACTGTCATAATTAGTATCGAAGATACAGTTACCTGCCATAGTTAGTATCGAAGTTACTGTTACCTGTCATAATTATTATCGTTGTTACTGTTTTCTGTCATAATTAGCATCGAAGTTACTGTTACCTGTCATAATTAGTATCGAAGTTACTGTTACCTGTCATAATTAGTATCGAAGTTACAGTTACCAGCCATAATTTTTATCAAAATTACAATTTCTTGTCATAATTAGTAACGAAGTTAGAGTTACTTGTCATAATTAGTATCGAAGTTACAGTTACCTGTCATAATAATTATCGAAGTTACAGTTAATTGACATAATAAGTATCGAAGTTACTGTTACCTGTCATAATTAGTATCGAAGTTACAGTACCTGCCATAATTTGTATCCAAATTACAATTACTTGTCATAATTAGTAACGATGTTACTGTTACCTGTCATAATTAGTTTCGAAGTTACAGTTACTTGTCATAATTAGTATCGAAGTAACTGTTACTTGTCATAATTAGTATCGAAGTTACTGTTACCTGTCATAATTAGTATCGAAGTTACAGTTATCTGCCATAATATGTATCGAAATAACAGTTACATGTCATAATTAGTAACGAAGTTACAGTTTCCTGTCATAAGTACTATCGAAGTTACAGTTACCTGTCATAATTAATATCGAAGTTACAGTTACCTGCCATCATTTGTATCGAAATTACAGTTACTTGTCATAATTAGTATCGAATTACAGTTACATGCCATATTTAGTAACGAAGTTAAAGTTACCTGTCATAATTTGTATCGAAATTACAGTTACTTGTCATAATTAGTATCGAAGTTACAGTTAACTGTCATAATTAGTATCGAAGTTACTGTTACCTGTCATAATTTGTATCGAAATTACTGTAACTTGTCATAATTAGTAGGGAAGTTACAGTTACCTGTCATAAATAGTATCGAAGTTACTGTTACCTGTCATAATTAGTTTCGAAGTTACAGATACCTGCCATAATTTGTATCGAAATTACAGTTACTTGTCATAATTAGTAACGACGTTACAGTTACATGTCATAATTAGTATCGAAGTTACTGTTACCTGTCATAACTAGTATCGATGTTACTGTTTTCTGTCATAATTAGTATCGAAGTTACTGTTACCTGTCATAATTTGTATCGAAGTTACAGTTACCTGCCATAATTTGTATCGAAATTACAATTACTTGTTTTAAGTTGTAACGAAGTTACAGTTACCTGTCAAAATTAGTATCGAAGTTACTGTTACCTGCCATAATGAGTATCGAAGTTAGTTACCTGGCATAATATGTATCGAAATTACAGTTACTTGTCATAATTAGTAACGAAGTAACAGTCACCTGTCATAATTAGTATCGAAGTTACAGTTACCTGCCATAATTAGTATCGAAGTTACTGTTACCTGTCATAATTAGTATCGAAGTTACTGTTATCTGTCATTATTAGTAACGAAGTTACTGTTACCTGTCATAATTAGTATCGAAGTTACAGTTACCTGCCATCATTTGTATCGAAATTGCAGTTACATGTCATAATTAGTAAAGAAGTTACAGTTACCTGTCATAATTAGTATCGAAGTTACAGTTACCTGTCATAATTAGTATCGAAATTACTGTTACCTGCCATAATTTGTATTGAAATTGCAGTTACTTGCCATAATTAATAACGAAGTTACAATTACCTGTCATAATTTGTATCGAAATTACAGTGACTTGTCATAATTAGTATCGAAGTTACAGTTACCTGTCATAATTAGTATCGAAGTTACTGTTACCTGCTATAATTTGTATTGAAATTACAGTTACTTGTCATAATTAGTATCGAAATTACAGTTACCTGCCATAATTAGTATCGAAGTTACTGTTACCTGTCATAATTGGTATCGAAGTTACAGTTACCTGCCATAATTTGTATCGAAATTACAGTTACTTGTCATAATTAGTAACGATGTTACAGTTACCTGTCATAAGTAGTTTCGGAGTTACAGTTACTTGTCATAATTGGTATCGAAGTTACTGTTACTTGTCATAATTAGTATCGAAGTTACTGTTACCTGTCATAATTAGTATCGAAATTACAGTTACCTGCCATAATTTGTATCGAAATTACAGTTACTTGTCATAATTAGTATCGAAGTTACAGTTACTAGTCATAATTAGTATCGATGTTACTGTTACCTGTCATAATTAGTATCGAAGTTACAGTTACCTGCCATAATTTGTATCGAAATTACAGTTACTTGCCATAATTAGTAACGAAGTTACAGTTAAGTGTCATAATTAGTATCGAAGTTACAGTTACCTGCCATAATTAGTATCGAAGTTACTGTTACCTGTCATAATTAGTATCGTTGTTACTGTTTTCTGTCATAATTAGTATCGAAGTTACTGTTACCTGTCATAATTAGTATCGAAGTTACAGTTACCTGCCATAATTTGTATCGAAATTACAGTTACATGTCATAATTAGTAACGAAGTTACAGTTACCTGCCATAATTAGTATCGAAATTACAGTTACATATCATAATTTGTAACGAAGTTACAGTTACCTGTCATAATTAGTATCGAAGTTACTGTTACCTGTCATAAGTAGTATCGAGGTTACAGTTACCAGCCATAATTTTTATCAAAATTACAATTTCTTGTCATAATTAGTAACGAAGCTAGAGTTACTTGTCATAATTAGTATCGAAGTTACAGTTACCTGTCATAATTAGTATCGAAGTTACAGTTAATTGACATAATTAGTATCGAAGATACTGTTACCTGTCATAATTAGTATCGAAGTTACAGTTACCTGCCATAATTTGTATCGAAATTACAGTTACTTGTCATAATTAGTAACGATGTTACTGTTACCTGTCATAATTAGTTTCGAAGTTACAGTTACTAGTCATAATAAGTATCGAAGTAACTGTTACCTGTCATAATTAGTATCGAAGTTACTGTTACCTGTCATCATTAGCATCGAAGTTACAGTTATCTGCCATAATATGTATCGAAATAACAGTTACATGTCATAATTAGTAACGAAGTTACAGTTTCCTGTCATAATTAGTATCGAAGTTAGAGTTACTTGTCATAATTAGTATAGAAGTTACTGTTTCCTGTCATAATTAGTATTGAAGTTACATTTAACTGCCATAATTTGTATCGAAATTACAGTTACTTGTCATAATTAGTAACGAAGTTACAGTTAACTGTCATTATTAGTATCGAAGTTACAGTTACCTGCCATAATTAGTATCGAAGTTACTGTTACCTGTCATAATTAGTTTCGAAGTTACTGTTTTCAGTCCTAATTAGTAACGAAGTTACTGTTACCTGTCATTATTAGTATCGAAGTTATTGTTACCTGTCATAATTAATATCGAAGTTACAGTTACCTGCCATAATTGTTATCAAAATCGCAGTTACTTGTCATAATTAGTAACGACGTTAGAGTTACTTGTCATAATTAGTATCGAAGTTATAGTTACCTGTCATAATTAGTATCGAAGTAACTGTTTCTTGTCATAATTAGTATCGAAGTTAATGTTACCTGTCATAATTAGTATCGAAGTTACAGTTACCTTCCATAATTTGTACCGAAATTACAGTTACTTGTCATAATTAGAATCGAAGTTACAGTTTCTTGTCATAATTAGTATCGAAGTTACAGAAATCTGTCATAATTAGTATCGAAGTTACAGTTACCTGTCATAATTTGTATCGAAGTTACAGTTACCTGCCATCATTTGTATCGAAATTACTGTTACTTGTCATAATTAGTATCGAAGTTACTGTAACATGTCATAATTAGTATCGAAGTTACAGTTACCTGGCATCATTTGTATCGAAATTACAGTTACTTGTCATAATTAGTATCGAAATTACAGTTACATGCCATATTTAGTAACGAAGTTACAGTTACCTGTCACAATTTGTATCGAAATTACAGTTACTTGTCATAATTATTATCGAAGTTACAGTTACCTGTCATAATTAGTATCGAAGTTACTGTTACCTGTCATAATTTGTATCGAAATTACAGTTACTTGCCATCATTAGTAGCGAAGTTACAGTTACCTGTCATAATTAGTATCGAAGTTACTGTTACCTGTCATAATTAGTATCGAAGTTACAGTTACCTGCCATAATTTGTGTCGAAATTACAGTTACTTGTCATAATTAGTAACGAAGTTACAGTTACTTGTTTTAATTAGTACCGAAGATACTGTTACCTGTCATAACTAGTATCGATGTTACTGTTTTCTGTCATAATTAGTATCGAAGTTACTGTTACCTGTCATAATTAGTAACGAAGTTACAGTTACCTGTCATAATTAGTATCGAAGTTACTGTTACCTGCCTTAATTAGTAACGAAGTTACAGTTAACTGTAATAATTAGTATCGAAGTTACAGTTCCCTGCAATAATTAGTATCGAAGTTACTGTTACCTGTCATAATTAGTATCGAAGTTACTGTTTTCTGTCATTATTAGTATCTAAGTTACTGTTACCTGTCATAATTAGTATCGAAGTTACAGTTACCTGCCATCATTTGTATCGAAATTGCAGTTACTTGTCATAATTAGTAAAGAAGTTACAGTTACCTGTCATAATTAGTATCGAAGTTACAGTTACCTGTCATAATTAGTATCGAAGTAACTGTTACCTGCAATAATTTGTATTGAAATTGTAGTTACTTGCCATAATTAGTAACGAAGTTACAGTTACTTGTCATAATTAGTATCGAAGTTACTGTTACCTGTCGTAATTAGTATCGAAGTTACTGTTACCTGTCATAATTAGTATCGAATTTACAGTTACCTGCCATAATTTGTATCGAAATTACAGTTACTTGTCATAATTAGTAACGAAGATACAGTTACCTGTCATCATTAGTATCGAAGTTACAGTTACTTGTCATAATTAGTATCGAAGTTACTGTTACCTGTCATAATTAGTATCGAAGTTACAGTTACTTGACATAATTTGTATCGAAATTACAGTTACTTGTCATAATTAGTAACGAAGTTACAGTTAACTGTCATAATTAGTATCGAAGTTACAGTTACCTGCCATAATTAGTATCGAAGTTACTGTTACCTGTCATAATTATTATCGTTGTTACTGTTTTCTCTCATAATAGGCATCGAAGTTACTGTTACCTGTCATAATTAGTACCGAAATTACAGTTACCTGCCATACTTAGTATCGAAGTTACTGTTACCTGTCATAATTAGTATCGAAGTTACTGTTTTCTGTCATTATTAGTATCGAAGTTACTGTTACCTGTCATAATTAGTATCGAAGATACAGTTACCTGCCATCATTTGTATCGAAATTGCAGTTACTTGTCATAATTAGTAAAGAAGTTACATTTACCTGTCATAATTAGTATCGAAGATACAGTTACCTGTCATAATTAGTATCGAAATTACTGTTACCTGCCATAATTTGTATTGAAATTGCAGTTACTTGCCATAATTAGTTACGAAGTTACAGTTACCTGTCATAATTTGTATCGAAATTACAGTGACTTGTCATAATAAGTATCGAAGTTACAGTTACCTGTCATAATTAGTATCGATGTTACTGTTACCTGCTATAATTTGTATTGAAATTACAGTTACTTGTCATAATTAGTATCGAAATTACAGTAACCTGCCATAATTAGTATCGAAGTTACTGTTACCTGTCTAATTTGGTATCGAAGTTACAGTTACCTGCCATAATTTGTATCGAAATTACAGTTACTTGTCATAATTAGTAACGACGTTACAGTTACCTGTCATAAGTAGTTTCGGAGTTACAGTTACTTGTCATAATTAGTATCGAAGTTACTGTTATCTGTCATAATTAGTATCGAAGTTACAGTTACTTGCCATAATTTGTATCGAAATTACAGTTACTTGTCATAATTAGTAACGAAGTTACAGTTAACTGTCATAATTAGTATCAAAGTTACAGTTACCTGCCATAATTTGTATCGAAGTTACTGTTACCTGTCAAAATTATTATCGTTGTTACTGTTTTCTGTCATAATTAGCATCGATGCTACTGTTACCTGTCGTAATTAGTATCGAGGTTACAGTTACCTACCATAATTAGTATCGAAGTTACTAATACCTGTCATAATTAGTATCGAAGTTACTGTTTTCTGTCATTATTAGTATCGAAATTACAGTTACCTGCCATAATTTGTATCGAAATTACAGTTACTTGTCATAATTAGTAACGAAGTTACAGTTACCTGACATAATTAGTATCGAAGTTACAGTTACTAGTCATAATTAGTATCGAAGTTACTGTTACCTGTCATAATTAGTATCGAAGTTAGAGTTACCTGCCATAATTTGTATCGAAATTACAGTTACGTGCCATAATTAGTAACGAAGTTACAGTTAAGTGTCATAATTAGTATCGAAGTTACAGTTACCTGCCATAATTAGTATCGAAGTTACTGTTACCTGTCATAATTAGTATCGTTGTTACTGTTTTCTGTCATAATTAGTATCGAAGTTACTGTTACCTGTCATAATTAGTATCGAAGTTACAGTTACCTGCCATAATGTGTATCGAAATTACAGTTACATGTCATAATTAGTAACGAAGTTACATTTACCTGCCATAATTATTATCGAAGTTACTGTTACCTGTCATAATTTGTATCGAAATTACAGTTACTTGTCATAATTAGTAACGAAGTTGCAGTTAACTGTCATAATTAGTATCGAAGTTACAGTTACCTGCCATAATTAGCATCGAAGTTACTGTTACCCGTCATAATTATTATCGTTGTTACTGTTTTCTGTCATAATTAGCATCGAAGTAACTGTTACCTGTCATAATTAGTATCGAAGTTAGTGTTACCTGTCATAATTAGTATCGAAGTTACAGTTACCAGCCATAATTTTTATCAAAATTACAATTTCTTGTCATAATTAGTAACGAA
This sequence comes from Meconema thalassinum, assembly GCA_946902985.2. NCBI lineage: Eukaryota > Metazoa > Arthropoda > Insecta > Orthoptera > Tettigoniidae > Meconema > Meconema thalassinum. The sequence goes on from OX336388.2 coordinate 1,660,107,669, forward strand.
GTTAGAGTTACTTGTCATAATTAGTATCGAAGTTACAGTTACCTGTCATAATAATTATCGAAGTTACAGTTAATTGACATAATTAGTATCGATGTTACTGTTACCTGTCATAATTAGTATCGAAGTTACAGTACCTGCCATAATTTGTATCCAAATTACAGTTACTTGTCATAATTTGTAACGATGTTACTGTTACCTGTCATAATTAGTTTCGAAGTTACAGTTACTTGTCATAATTAGTATCGAAGTAACTGTTACTTGTCATAATTAGTATCGAAGTTACTGTTACCTGTCATAATTAGTATCGAAGTTACAGTTATCTGCCATAATATGTATCGAAATAACAGTTACATGTCATAATTAGTAACGAAGTTACAGTTTCCTGTCATAAGTACTATCGAAGTTACAGTTACCTGTCATAATTAGTATCGAAGTTACAGTTACCTGCCATCATTTGTATCGAAATTACAGTTTTTGTCATAATTAGTATCGAATTACAGTTACATGCCATATTTAGTAACGAAGTTAAAGTTACCTGTCATAATTTGTATCGAAATTACAGTTACTTGTCATAATTAGTATCGAAGTTACAGTTAACTGTCATAATTAGTATCGAAGTTACTGTTACCTGTCATAATTTGTATCGAAATTACTGTTACTTGTCATAATGAGTAGGGAAGTTACAGTTACCTGTCATAAATAGTATCGAAGTTACTGTTACCTGTCATAATTAGTTTCGAAGTTACAGTTACCTGCCATAATTTGTATCGAAATTACAGTTACTTGTCATAATTAGTAACGACGTTACAGTTACATGTCATAATTAGTATCGAAGTTACTGTTACCTGTCATAACTAGTATCGATGTTACTGTTTTCTGTCATAATTAGTATCGAAGTTACTGTTACCTGTCATAATTTGTATCGAAGTTACAGTTACCTGCCATAATTTGTATCGAAATTACAATTACTTGTTTTAATTTGTAACGGAGTTGCAGTTACCTGTCATAATTAGTATCGAAGTTTCTGTTACCTGCCATAATTAGTATCGAAGTTAGTTACCTGGCATAATATGTATCGAAATTACAGTTACTTGTCATAATTAGTAACGAAGTAATAGTCACCTGTCATAATTAGTATCGAAGTTACTGTTACCTGCCATAATTAGTAACGATGTTACAGTTAACTGTAATAATTAGTATCGAAGTTACAGTTACCTGCCATAATTAGTATCGAAGTTACTGTTACCTGTCATAATTAGTATCGATGTTACTGTTTTCTGTCATTATTGGTAACGAAGTTACAGTTACCTGTCATAATTAGTATCGAAGTTACAGTTACCTGCCATCATTTTTATCGAAATTGCAGTTACATGTCATAATTAGTAAAGAAGTTACAGTTACCTGTCATAATTAGTATCGAAGTTACAGTTACCTGTCATAATTAGTATCGAAATTACTGTTACCTGCCATAATTTGTATTGAAATTGCAGTTACTTGCCATAATTAATAACGAAGTTACAATTACCTGTCATAATTTGTATCGAAATTACAGTGACTTGTCATAATTAGTATCAAAGTTACAGTTACCTGTCATAATTAGTATCGAAGTTACTGTTACCTGCTATAATTTGTATTGAAATTACAGTTACTTGTCATAATTAGTATCGAAATTACAGTTACCTGCCATAATTAGTATCGAAGTTACTGTTACCTGTCATAATTGGTATCGAAGTTACAGTTACCTGCCATAATTTGTATCGAAATTACAGTTACTTGTCATAATTAGTATCGATGTTACAGTTACCTGTCATAAGTAGTTTCGGAGTTACAGTTACTTGTCATAATTGGTATCGAAGTTACTGTTACTTGTCATAATTAGTATCGAAGTTACTGTTACCTGTCATAATTAGTATCGAAATTACAGTTACCTGCCATAATTTGTATCGAAATTACAGTTACTTGTCATAATTAGTATCGAAGTTACAGTTACTAGTCATAATTAGTATCGAAGTTACTGTTACCTGTCATAATTAGTATCGAAGTTACAGTTACCTGCCATAATTTGTATCGAAATTACAGTTACTTGTCATAATTAGTATCGAAGTTACAGTTACTAGTCATAATTAGTATCGAAGTTACTGTTTCCTGTCATAATTAGTAACGAAGTTACAGTTAACTGTCATTATTAGTATCGAAGTTACAGTTACCTGCCATAATTAGTATCGAAGTTACTGTTACCTGTCATAATTAGTTTCGAAGTTACTGTTTTCTGTCATAATTAGTAACGAAGTTACTGTTACCTGTCATTATTAGTATCGAAGTTACTGTTACCTGTCATAATTAATATCGAAGTTACAGTTACCTGCCATAATTGTTATCAAAATTACAGTTACTTGTCTTAATTAGTAACGACGTTAGAGTTACTTGTCATAATTAGTATCGAAGTTATAGTTACCTGTCATAATTAGTATCGAAGTAACTGTTTCTTGTCATAATTAGTATCGAAGTTAATGTTACCTGTCATAATTAGTATCGAAGTTACAGTTACCTTCCATAATTTGTACCGAAATTACAGTTACTTGTCATAATTAGTATCGAAGTTACAGTTTCTTGTCATAATTAGTATCGAAGTTACAGTAATCTGTCATAATTAGTATCGAAGTTACAGTTACCTGTCATAATTTGTATCGAAGTTACAGTTACCTGCCATCATTTGTATCGAAATTACTGTTACTTGTCATAATTAGTATCGAAGTTTCTGTAACATGTCATAATTAGTATCGAAGTTACAGTTACCTGCCATCATTTGTATCGAAATTACAGTTACTTGTCATAATTAGTATCGAAATTACAGTTACTTGCCATATTTAGTAACGAAGTTACAGTTACCTGTCACAATTTGTATCGAAATTACAGTTACTTGTCATAATTATTATCGAAGTTACAGTTACCTGTCATAATTAGCATCGAAGTTACTGTTACCTGTCATAATTTGTATCGAAATTACAGTTACTTGCCATCATTAGTAGCGAAGTTACAGTTACCTGTCTTAATTAGTATCGAAATTACAGTTACTTGTCATAATTATTATCGAAGTTACAGTTACCTGTCATAATTTGTATCGAAATTACAGTTACTTGTCATAATTATTATCGATGTTACAGTTACCTGTCATAATTAGTATCGAAGTTACAGTTACCTGCCATAATTTGTGTCGAATTTACAGTTACTTGTCATAATTAGTAACGAAGTTACTGTTACTTGTTTTAATTAGTACCGAAGTTACTGTTACCTGTCATAACTAGTATCGATGTTACTGTTTTCTGTCATAATTAGTATCGAAGTTACTCTTACCTGTCATAATTAGAATCGATGTTACAGTTACCTGCCATAATTTGTATCGAAATTACAATTACTTGTCTTAATTTGTAACGAAGTTACAGTTTCCTGTCATAATTAGTATCGAAGTTACTCTTACCTGTCATAATTAGAATCGATGTTACAGTTACCTGCCATAATTTGTATCGAAATTACAATTACTTGTCTTAATTTGTAACGAAGTTACAGTTTCCTGTCATAATTAGTATCGAAGTTACAGTTACTTGTCATAATTAGTATCGAAGTTACTGTTACCTGCCATAATTAGAATCGAAGTTAGTTACCTGGCATAATATGTATCGAAATTACAGTTACTTGTCACAATTAGTAACGAAGTTACAGTTACCTGTCATAATTAGTATCGAAGTTACTGTTACCTGCCATAATTAGTAACGAAGTTACAGTTAACTGTAATAATTAGTATCGAAGTTACAGTTCCCTGCCATAATTAGTATCGAAGTTACTGTTACCTGTCATAATTAGTATCGAAGTTACTGTTACCTGTCATAATTAGTATCGAAGTTGCTGTTACCTGTCATAATTAGTATCGAATTTACAGTTACCTGCCATAATTTGTATCGAAATTACAGTTACTTGTCATAATTAGTAACGAAGATACAGTTACCTGTCATCATTTGTATCGAAGTTACAGTTACTTGTCATAATTAGTATCGAAGTTACTGTTACCTGTCATAATTAGTATCGAAATTACAGTTACTTGACATAATTTGTATCGAAATTACAGTTACTTGTCATAATTAGTAACGAAGTTACAGTTACCTGTCATAAGTAGTTTCGGAGTTACAGTTAGTTGTCATAATTGGTATCGAAGTTACTGTTACGTCATAATTAGTATCGAAGTTACTGTTACCTGGCATAATTAGTATCGAAATTACAGTTACCTGCCATAATTTGTATCGAAATTACAGTTACTTGTCATAATTAGTAACGAAGTTACAGTTACCTGTCATAATTAGTATCGAAGTTACAGTTACTAGTCATAATTAGTATCGAAGTTACTGTTACCTGTCATAATTAGTATCATTGTTACTGTTTTCTGTCAAAATTAGTATCGAAGTTACTGTTACCTGTCATAATAAGTATCGAAGTTACATTTACCTGTCATAATTAGTATCGAAGATACAGTTACCCGTCATAATTAGTATCGAAATTACTGTTACCTGCCATAATTTGTATTGAAATTGCAGTTACTTGCCATAATTAGTTACGAAGTTACAGTTACCTGTCATAATTTGTATCGAAATTACAGTGACTTGTCATAATAAGTATCGAAGTTACAGTTACCTGTCATAATTAGTATCGATGTTACTGTTACCTGCTATAATTTGTATTGAAATTACAGTTACTTGTCATAATTAGTATCGAAATTACAGTAACCTGCCATAATTAGTATCGAAGTTACTGTTACCTGTCAAAATTGGTATCGAAGTTACAGTTACCTGCCATAATTTGTATCGAAATTACAGTTACTTGTCATAATTAGTAACGACGTTACAGTTACCTGTCATAAGTAGTTTCGGAGTTACAGTTACTTGTCATAATTAGTATCGAAGTTACTGTTATCTGTCATAATTAGTATCGAAGTTACAGTTACTTGCCATAATTTGTATCGAAATTACAGTTACTTGTCATAATTAGTAACGAAGTTACAGTTAACTGTCAAAATTATTATCGTTGTTACTGTTTTCTGTCATAATTAGCATCGATGCTACTGTTACCTGTCGTAATTAGTATCGAGGTTACAGTTACCTACCATAATTAGTATCGAAGTTACTATTACCTGTCATAATTAGTATCGAAGTTACTGTTTTCTGTCATTATTAGTATCGAAATTACAGTTACCTGCCATAATTTGTATCGAAATTACAGTTACTTGTCATAATTAGTAACGAAGTTACAGTTACCTGACATAATTAGTATCGAAGTTACAGTTACTAGTCATAATTAGTATCGAAGTTACTGTTACCTGTCATAATTAGTATCGAAGTTAGAGTTACCTGCCATAATTTGTATCGAAATTACAGTTACTTTCCATAATTAGTAACGAAGTTACAGTTAAGTGTCATAATTAGTATCGAAGTTACAGTTACCTGCCATAATTAGTATCGAAGTTACTGTTACCTGTCATAATTAGTATCGTTGTTACTGTTTTCTGTCATAATTAGTATCGAAGTTACTGTTACCTGTCATAATTAGTATCGAAGTTACAGTTACCTGCCATAATGTGTATCGAAATTACAGTTACATGTCATAATTAGTAACGAAGTTACATTTACCTGCCATAATTATTATCGAAGTTACTGTTACCTGTCATAATTTGTATCGAAATTACAGTTACTTGTCATAATTAGTAACGAAGTTACAGTTAACTGTCATAATTAGTATCGAAGTTACAGTTACCTGCCATAATTAGTATCGAAGTTACTGTTACCCGTCATAATTATTATCGTTGTTACTGTTTTCTGTCATAATTAGCATCGAAGTAACTGTTACCTGTCATAATTAGTATCGAAGTTACTGTTACCTGTCATAATTAGTATCGAAGTTACAGTTACCAGCCATAATTTTTATCAAAATTACAATTTCTTGTCATAATTAGTAACGAAGTTAGAGTTACTTGTCATAATTAGTATCGAAGATACAGTTACCTGTCATAATAATTATCGAAGTTACAGTTAATTGACATAATTAGTATCGAAGTTACTGTTACCTGTCATAATTAGTATCGAAGTTACAGTACCTGCCATAATTTGTATCCAAATTACAGTTACTTGTCATAATTTGTAACGATGTTACTGTTACCTGTCATAATTAGTTTCGAAGTTACAGTTACTTGTCATAATTAGTATCGAAGTAACTGTTACTTGTCATAATTAGTATCGAAGTTACTGTTACCTGTCATAATTAGTATCGAAGTTACAGTTATCTGCCATAATATGTATCGAAATAACAGTTACATGTCATAATTAGTAACGAAGTTACAGTTTCCTGTCATAAGTACTATCGAAGTTACAGTTACCTTTCATAATTAGTATCGAAGTTACAGTTACCTGCCATCATTTGTATCGAAATTAGAGTTTTTGTCATAATTAGTATCGAATTACAGTTACATGCCATATTTAGTAACGAAGTTAAAGTTACCTGTCATAATTTGTATCGAAATTACAGTTACTTGTCATAATTAGTATCGAAGTTACAGTTAACTGTCATAATTAGTATCGAAGTTACTGTTACCTGTCATAATTTGTATCGAAATTACTGTTACTTGTCATAATGAGTAGGGAAGTTACAGTTACCTGTCATAAATAGTATCGAAGTTACTGTTACCTGTCATAATTAGTTTCGAAGTTACAGTTACCTGCCATAATTTGTATCGAAATTACAGTTACTTGTCATAATTAGTAACGACGTTACAGTTACATGTCATAATTAGTATCGAAGTTACTGTTACCTGTCATAACTAGTATCGATGTTACTGTTTTCTGTCATAATTAGTATCGAAGTTACTGTTACCTGTCATAATTTGTATCGAAGTTACAGTTACCTGCCATAATTTGTATCGAAATTACAATTACTTGTTTTAATTTGTAACGAAGTTGCAGTTACCTGTCATAATTAGTATCGAAGTTTCTGTTACCTGCCATAATTAGTATCGAAGTTAGTTACCTGGCATAATATGTATCGAAATTACAGTTACTTGTCATAATTAGTAACGAAGTAACAGTCACCTGTCATAATTAGTATCGAAGTTACTGTTACCTGCCATAATTAGTAACGATGTTACAGTTAACTGTAATAATTAGTATCGAAGTTACAGTTACCTGCCATAATTAGTATCGAAGTTACTGTTACCTGTCATAATTAGTATCGATGTTACTGTTTTCTGTCATTATTGGTAACGAAGTTACAGTTACCTGTCATAATTAGTATCGAAGTTACAGTTACCTGCCATCATTTGTATCGAAATTGCAGTTACATGTCATAATTAGTAAAGAAGTTACAGTTACCTGTCATAATTAGTATCGAAGTTACTGTTACCTGCTATAATTTGTATTGAAATTACAGTTACTTGTCATAATTAGTATCGAAGTTACTGTTACCTGCTATAATTTGTATTGAAATTACAGTTACTTGTCATAATTAGTATCGAAATTACAGTTACCTGCCATAATTAGTATCGAAGTTACTGTTACCTGTCATAATTGGTATCGAAGTTACAGTTACCTGCCATAATTTGTATCGAAATTACAGTTACTTGTCATAATTAGTATCGATGTTACAGTTACCTGTCATAAGTAGTTTCGGAGTTACAGTTACTTGTCATAATTGGTATCGAAGTTACTGTTACTTGTCATAATTAGTATCGAAGTTACTGTTACCTGTCATAATTAGTATCGAAATTACAGTTACCTGCCATAATTTGTATCGAAATTACAGTTACTTGTCATAATTAGTATCGAAGTTACAGTTACTAGTCATAATTAGTATCGAAGTTACTGTTACCTGTCATAATTAGTATCGAAGTTACAGTTACCTGCCATAATTTGTATCGAAATTACAGTTACTTGCCATAATTAGTAACGAAGTTACAGTTAAGTGTCATAATTAGTATCGAGGTTACAGTTACCTGCCATAATTAGTATCGAAGTTACTGTTACCTGTTATAATTAGTATCGTTGTTACAGTTTTCTGTCATAATTAGTATCGAAGTTACAGTTACCTGCCATAATTTGTATCGTAATTACAGTTACATGTCATAATTAGTAAAGAAGTTACAGTTACCTGCCATAATTAGTATCGAAATTACAGTTACATGTCATAATTTGTAACGAAGTTACAGTTACTTGTCATAATTAGTATAGAAGTTACTGTTTCCTGTCATAATTAGTATTGAAGTTACATTTAACTGCCATAATTTGTATCGAAATTACAGTTACTTGTCATAATTAGTAACGAAGTTACAGTTAACTGTCATTATTAGTATCGATGTTACAGTTACCTGCCATAATTAGTATCGAAGTTACTGTTACCTGTCATAATTAGTTTCGAAGTTACTGTTTTCTGTCATAATAAGTAACGAAGTTACTGTTACCTGTCATTATTAGTATCGAAGTTACTGTTACCTGTCATAATTAATATCGAAGTTACAGTTACCTGCCATAATTGTTATCAAAATTACAGTTACTTGTCATAATTAGTAACGACGTTAGAGTTACTTGTCATAATTAGTATCGAAGTTATAGTTACCTGTCATAATTAGTATCGAAGTAACTGTTTCTTGTCATAATTAGTATCGAAGTTAATGTTACCTGTCATAATTAGTATCGAAGTTACAGTTACCTTCCATAATTTGTACCGAAATTACAGTTACTTGTCATAATTAGTATCGAAGTTACAGTTTCTTGTCATAATTAGTATCGAAGTTACAGTAATCTGTCATAATTAGTATCGAAGTTACAGTTACCTGTCATAATTTGTATCGAAGTTACAGTTACCTGCCATCATTTGTATCGAAATTACTGTTACTTGTCATAATTAGTATCGAAGTTACTGTAACATGTCATAATTAGTATCGAAGTTACAGTTACCTGCCATCATTTGTATCGAAATTACAGTTACTTGTCATAATTAGTATCGAAATTACAGTTACTTGCCATATTTAGTAACGAAGTTACAGTTACCTGTCACAATTTGTATCGAAATTACAGTTACTTGTCATAATTATTATCGAAGTTACAGTTACCTGTCATAATTAGTATCGAAGTTACTGTTACCTGTCATAATTTGTATCGAAATTACAGTTACTTGCCATCATTAGTAGCGAAGTTACAGTTACCTGTCATAATTAGTATCGAAATTACAGTTACTTGTCATAATTATTATCGAAGTTACAGTTACCTGTCATAATTTGTATCGAAATTACAGTTACTTGTCATAATTATTATCGAAGTTACAGTTACCTGTCATAATTAGTATCGAAGTTACAGTTACCTGCCATAATTTGTGTCGAATTTACAGTTACTTGTCATAATTAGTAACGAAGTTACTGTTACTTGTTTTAATTAGTACCGAAGTTACTGTTACCTGTCATAACTAGTATCGATGTTACTGTTTTCTGTCATAATTAGTATCGAAGTTACTCTTACCTGTCATAATTAGAATCGATGTTACAGTTACCTGCCATAATTTGTATCGAAATTACAATTACTTGTCTTAATTTGTAACGAAGTTACAGTTTCCTGTCATAATTAGTATCGAAGTTACAGTTACTTGTCATAATTAGTATCGAAGTTACTGTTACCTGCCATAATTAGAATCGAAGTTAGTTACCTGGCATAATATGTATCGAAATTACAGTTACTTGTCACAATTAGTAACGAAGTTACAGTTACCTGTCATAATTAGTATCGAAGTTACTGTTACCTGCCATAATTAGTAACGAAGTTACAGTTAACTGTAATAATTAGTATCGAAGTTACAGTTCCCTGCCATAATTAGTATCGAAGTTACTGTTACCTGTCATAATTAGTATCGAAGTTACTGTTTTCTGTCATTATTAGTATCTAAGTTACTGTTACCTGTCATAATTAGTATCGAAGTTACAGTTACCTGCCATCATTTGTATCGAAATTGCAGTTACTTGTCATAATTAGTAAAGAAGTTACAGTTACCTGTCATAATTAGTATCGAAGTTACAGTTACCTGTCATAATTAGTATCGAAGTAACTGTTACCTGCAATAATTTGTATTGAAATTGTAGTTACTTGCCATAATTAGTAACGAAGTTACAGTTACTTGTCATAATTAGTATCGAAGTTACTGTTACCTGTCATAATTAGTATCGAAGTTACTGTTACCTGTCATAATTAGTATCGAATTTACAGTTACCTGCCATAATTTGTATCGAAATTACAGTTACTTGTCATAATTAGTAACGAAGATACAGTTACCTGTCATCATTAGTATCGAATTTACAGTTACTTGTCATAATTAGTATCGAAGTTACTGTTACCTGTCATAATTAGTACCGAAGTTACAGTTACCTGCCATACTTAGTATCGAAGTTACTGTTACCTGTCATAACTAGTATCGAAGTTACAGTTTTCTGTCATTATTAGTATCGAAGTACTGTTACCTGTCATAATTAGTATCGAAGGTACAGTTACCTGCCATCATTTGTATCGAAATTGCAGTTACTTGTCATAATTAGTAAAGAAGTTACATTTACCTGTCATAATTAGTATCGAAGATACAGTTACCTGTCATAATTAGTATCGAAATTACTGTTACCTGCCATAATTTGTATTGAAATTGCAGTTACTAGCCATAATTAGTTACGAAGTTACAGTTACCTGTCATAATTTGTATCGAAATTACAGTGACTTGTCATAATAAGTATCGAAGTTACAGTTACCTGTCATAATTAGTATCGAAGTTACTGTTACCTGCTATAATTTGTATTGAAATTACAGTTACTTGTCATAATTGGTATCGAAATTACAGTTACCTGCCATAATTAGTATCGAAGTTACTGTTACCTGTCAAAATTGGTATCGAAGTTACAGTTACCTGCCATAATTTGTATCGAAATTACAGTTACTTGTCATAATTAGTAACGACGTTACAGTTACCTGTCATAAGTAGTTTCGGAGTTACAGTTATTTGTCATAATTGGTATCGAAGTTACTGTTACTTGTCTTAATTAGTATCGAAGTTACTGTTACCTGGCATAATTAGTATCGAAATTACAGTTACCTGCCATAATTTGTATCGAAATTACAGTTACATGTCATAATTAGTAACGAAGTTACAGTTACCTGCCATAATTATTATCGAAGTTACTGTTACCTGTCATTATTTGTATCGAAATTACAGTTACTTGTCATAATTAGTAACGAAGTTACAGTTAACTGTCATAATTAGTATCGAAGTTATAGTTACCTGCCATAATTAGTATCTAAGTTACTGTTACCTGTCATAAATAGTATTGAAGTTACATTTAACTGCCATAATTTGTATCGAAATTACAGTTAATTGTCATAATTAGTAACGAAGTTACAGTTAACTGTCATTATTAGTATCGAAGTTACAGTTACCTGCCATAATTAGTATCGAAGTTACTGTTACCTGTCATAATTAGTTTCGAAGTTACTGTTTTCTGTCATAATTAGTAACGAAGTTACAGTTACCTGTCATAATTAGTATCGAAGTTACTGTTACCTATCATAATTAGTATCGAAGTTACCGTTACCTGCCATAATTGTTATCAAAATTACAGTTACTTGTCATAATTAGTAACGACGTTAGAGTTACTTGTCATAATTAGTATCGAAGTTATAGTTACCTGTCATAATTAGTATCGAAGTAACTGTTTCTTGTCATAATTAGTATCGAAGTTAATGTTACCTGTCATAATTAGAATCGAAGTTACAGTTACCTTCCATAATTTGTAACGAAATTACAGTTACTTGTCATAATTAGTATCGAAGTTACAGTTTCCTGTCATAATTAGTATCGAAGTTACAGTTACCTGCCATCATTTGTATCGAAATTACAGTTACTTGTCATAATTAGTATCGAAATTACAGTTACTTGCCATATTAAGTAACGAAGTTACAGTTACCTGTCACAATTTGTATCGAAATTACTGTTACTTGTCATAATTAGTATCGAAGTTACAGTTACCTGTCATAATTAGTATCGAAGTTACTGTTACCTGTCATAATTAGTATCGAAGTAACAGTTACCTGCCATAATTTGTATCGAAATTACAGTTACTTGTCATAAGTAGTAACGAATTTACAGTTACTTGTTTTAATTAGTACCGAAGTTACAGTTACTTGTCATAATTAGTATCGAAGTTACTGTTACCTGCCATAATTAGAATCGAAGTTAGTTACCTGGCATAATATGTATCGAAATTGCAGTTACTTGTCATAATTAGTAAAGAAGTTACAGTTACCTGTCATAATTAGTATCGAAGATACAGTTACCCGTCATAATTAGTATCGAAGTAACTGTTACCTGCCATAATTTGTATTGAAATTGTAGTTACTTGCCATAATTAGTTACGAAGTTACAGTTACTTGTCATAATTAGTATCGAAGTTACTGTAACCTGTCATAATTAGTATCGAAGTTACTGTTACCTGTCATAATTAGTATCGAATTTACAGTTACCTGCCATAATTATTATCGTTGTTACTGTTTTCTGTCATAATTAGCATCGAAGTTACTGTTACCGGTCATAATTAGTACCGAAGTTACAGTTACCTGCCATACTTAGTATCGATGTTACTGTTACCTGTCATCATTAGTATCGAAGTTACTGTTTTCTGTCATTATTAGTATCGAAGTTACTGTTACCTGTCATAATTAGTATCGAAGTTACAGTTACCTGCCATCATTTGTATCGAAATTGCAGTTACTTGTCATAATTAGTAAAGAAGTTACAGTTACCTGTCATAATTAGTATCGAAGTTACTGTTACCTGTCATTATTGGTATCGAAGTTACAGTTACCTGCCATAATTTGTATCGAAATTACAGTTACTTGTCATAATTAGTAACGACGTTACAGTTACCTGTCATAAGTAGTTTCGGAGTTACAGTTAGTTGTCATAATTGGTATCGAAGTTACTGTTACTTGTCATAATTAGTATCGAAGTTACTGTTACCTGGCATAATTAGTATCGAAATTACAGTTACCTGCCATAATTTGTATCGAAATTACAGTTACTTGTCATAATTAGTAACGAAGTTACAGTTACCTGTCATAATTAGTATCGAAGTTACAGTTACTAGTCATAATTAGTATCGAAGTTACTGTTACCTGTCATAATTAGTATCATTGTTACTGTTTTCTGTCAAAATTAGTATCGAAGTTACTGTTACCTGTCATAATAAGTATCGAAGTTACAGTTACCTGCCATAATTTGTATCGAAATTACAGTTACATGTCATAATTAGTAACGAAGTTACAGTTACCTGCCATAATTATTATCGAAGTTACTGTTACCTGTCATAATTTGTATCGAAATTACAGTTACTTGTCATAATTTGTAACGAAGTTACAGTTAACTGTCATAATTAGTATCGAAGTTATAGTTACCTGCCATAATAAGTATCGAAGTTACTGTTACCTGTCATAATTATTATCGTTGTTACTGTTTTCTGTCATAATTAGCATCGAAGTTACTGTTACCTGTCATAATTAGTATCGAAGTTACTGTTACCTGTCATAATTAGTATCGAAGTTACAGTTGCCAGCCATAATTTTTATCAAAATTACAATTTCTTGTCATAATTAGTAACGAAGTTAGAGTTACTTGTCATAATTGGTATCGAAGTTACAGTTACCTGTCATAATTAGTATCGAAGTTACAGTTAATTGACATAATTAGTATCGAAGTTACAGTTACCTGTCATAATTAATATCGAAGTTACAGTTACCTGCCATAATTTGTATCGAAATTACAGTTACTTGTCATAATTAGTAACGATGTTACTGTTACCTGTCATAATTAGTTTCGAAGTTACAGTTACTTGTCATAATTAGTATCGAAGTAACTGTTACTTGTCATAATTAGTATCGAAGTTACTGTTACCTGTCATAATTAGTATCGAAGTTACAGTTATCTGCCATAATATGTATCGAAATAACAGTTACATGTCATAATTAGTAACGAAGTTAGAGTTTCCTGTCATAATTACTATCGAAGTTACAGTTACCTGTCATAATTAGTATCGAAGTTACAGTTACCTGCCATCATTTGTATCGAAATTACAGTTACATGTCATAATTAGTATCGAATTACAGTTACATGCCATATTTAGTAACGAAGTTACAGTTACCTGTTATAATTTGTATCGAAATTACAGTTACTTGTCATAATTAGTATCGTAGTTACAGTTACCTGTCATAATTAGTATCGAAGTTACTGTTACCTGTCATAATTTGTATCGAAATTACAGTTACTTGTCATAATTAGTAGCGACGTTACAGTTACCTGTCATAATTAGTATCGAAGTTACTGTTACCGGTCATAATTAGTAGCGACGTTACAGTTACCTGCCATAATTTGTATCGAAATTACAGTTACTTGTCATAATTAGTAACGAAGTTACACTTACTTGTCATAATTAGTATCGAAGTTACTGTTACCTGTCATAACAAGTATCGATGTTACTGTTTTCTGTCATAATTAGTATCGAAGTTACTGTTACCTGTCATAATTTGTATCGAAGTTACAGTTACCTGCCATAATTTGTATCGAAATTACAATTACTTGTCTTAATTTGTAACGAAGTTACAGTTACCTGTCATAATTAGTATCGAAGTTACTGTTACCTGCCATAATTAGTATCGAAGTTAGTTACCTGGCATAATATGTATCGAAATTACAGTTACCTGCAATAATTAGTATCGAAGTAACTGTTACCTGTCATAATTAGTATCGAAGTTACTGTTTTCTGTCATTATTAGTATCGGAGTTACTGTTACCTGGCATAATTAGTATCGAAGTTACAGTTACCTGCCATCATTTGTATCGAAATTGCAGTTACTTGTCATAATTAGTAAAGAAGTTACAGTTACCTGTCATAATTAGTATCGAAGTTAGAGTTACCTGTCATAATTAGTATCGAAATTACTGTTACCTGCCATAACTTGTATTGAAATTGCCGTTACTTGTCATAATTACTATATAATTACAGTTACCTGCCATAATTAGTATCGAAGTTACTGTTACCTGTCATAATTGGTATCGAAGTTACAGTTACCTGCCATAATTTGTATCGAAATTACAGTTACTTGTCATAATTAGTAACGATGTTACAGTTACCTGTCATAAGTAGTTTCGGAGTTACAGTTACTTGTCATAATTGGTATCGGAGTTACTGTTACATGCCATATTTAGTAACGAAGTTACAGTTACCTGTCACAATTTGTATCGAAATTACAGTTACTTGTCATAATTATTATCGAAGTTAGAGTTACCTGTCATAATTAGTATCGAAGTTACTGTTACCTGTCATAATTTGTATCGAAATTACAGTTACTTGCCATCATTAGTAGCGAAGTTACAGTTACCTGTCATAATTAGTATCGAAGTTACTGTTACCTGTCATAATTAGTATCGTAGTTACAGTTACCTGCCATAATTTGTGTCGAAATTACAGTTACTTGTCTTAATTAGTAACGAAGTTACAGTTACTTGTTTTAATTAGTACCGAAGATACTGTTACCTGTCATAACTAGTATCGATGTTACTGTTTTCTGTCATAATTAGTATCGAAGTTACTGTTACCTGTCATAATTAGAATCGATGTTACAGTTACCTGCCATAATTTGTATCGAAACTACAATTACTTGTCTTAATTTGTAACGAAGTTACAGTTGCCTGTCAAAATTAGTATCGAAGTTACAGTTACTTGTCATAATTAGTATCGAAGTTACTGTTACCTGCCATAATTAGAATCGAAGTTAGTTACCTGCCATAATTTGTATCGAAATTACAATTACTTGTCTTAATTTGTAACGAAGTTACAGTTACTTGTCACAATTAGTAACGAAGTTACAGTTACCTGTCATAATTAGTATCGAAGTTACTGTTACCTGCCTTAATTAGTAACGAAGTTACAGTTAACTGTAATAATTAGTATCGAAGTTACAGTTCCCTGCCATAATTAGTATCGAAGTTACTGTTACCTGTCATAATTAGTATCGAAGTTACTGTTTTCTGTCATTATTAGTATCTAAGTTACTGTTACCTGTCATAATTAGTATCGAAGTTACAGTTACCTGCCATCATTTGTATCGAAATTGCAGTTACTTGTCATAATTAGTAAAGAAGTTACAGTTACCTGTCATAATTAGTATCGAAGTTACAGTTACCTGTCATAATTAGTATCGAAGTAACTGTTACCTGCAATAATTTGTATTGAAATTGTAGTTACTTGCCATAATTAGTAACGAAGTTACAGTTACTTGTCATAATTAGTATCGAAGTTACTGTTACCTGTCATAATTAGTATCGAAGTTACTGTTACCTGTCATAATTAGTATCGAATTTACAGTTACCTGCCATAATTTGTATCGAAATTACAGTTACTTGTCATAATTAGTAACGAAGATACAGTTACCTGTCATCATTAGTATCGAAGTTACAGTTACTTGTCATAATTAGTATCGAAGTTACTGTAACCTGTCATAATTAGTATCGAAGTTACAGTTACATGACATAATTTGTATCGAAATTACAGTTACTTGTCATAATTAGTAACGAAGTTACAGTTAACTGTCATAATTAGTATCGAAGTTACAGTTACCTGCCATAATTAGTATCGAAGTTACTGTTACCTGTCATAATTATTATCGTTGTTACTGTTTTCTCTCATAATAGGCATCGAAGTTACTGTTACCTGTCATAATTAGTACCGAAATTACAGTTACCTGCCATACTTAGTATCGAAGTTACTGTTACCTGTCATAATTAGTATCGAAGTTACTGTTTTCTGTCATTATTAGTATCGAAGTTACTGTTACCTGTCATAATTAGTATCGAAGATACAGTTACCTGCCATCATTTGTATCGAAATTGCAGTTACTTGTCATAATTAGTAAAGAAGTTACATTTACCTGTCATAATTAGTATCGAAGATACAGTTACCTGTCATAATTAGTATCGAAATTACTGTTACCTGCCATAATTTGTATTGAAATTGCAGTTACTTGCCATAATTAGTTACGAAGTTACAGTTACCTGTCATAATTTGTATCGAAATTACAGTGACTTGTCATAATAAGTATCGAAGTTACAGTTACCTGTCATAATTAGTATCGATGTTACTGTTACCTGCTATAATTTGTATTGAAATTACAGTTACTTGTCATAATTAGTATCGAAATTACAGTAACCTGCCATAATTAGTATCGAAGTTACTGTTACCTGTCAAAATTGGTATCGAAGTTACAGTTACCTGCCATAATTTGTATCGAAATTACAGTTACTTGTCATAATTAGTAACGACGTTACAGTTACCTGTCATAAGTAGTTTCGGAGTTACAGTTACTTGTCATAATTAGTATCGAAGTTACTGTTATCTGTCACAATTAGTATCGAAGTTACAGTTACTTGCCATAATTTGTATCGAAATTACAGTTACTTGTCATAATTAGTAACGAAGTTACAGTTAACTGTCATAATTAGTATCAAAGTTACAGTTACCTGCCATAATTAGTATCGAAGTTACTGTTACCTGTCAAAATTATTATCGTTGTTACTGTTTTCTGTCATAATTAGCATCGATGCTACTGTTACCTGTCGTAATTAGTATCGAGGTTACAGTTACCTACCATAATTAATATCGAAGTTACTATTACCTGTCATAATTAGTATCGAAGTTACTGTTTTCTGTCATTATTAGTATCGAAATTACAGTTACCTGCCATAATTTGTATCGAAATTACAGTTACTTGTCATAATTAGTAACGATGTTACAGTTACCTGACATAATTAGTATCGAAGTTACTGTTACCTGTCATAAGTAGTATCGATGTTACAGTTACCTGCCATAATTAGTATCGAAGTTACAGTTACCTGCCATAATTAGTATCGAAGTTACTGTTACCTGTCATAATTAGTATCGTTGTTACTGTTTTCTGTCATAATTAGTATCGAAGTTACTGTTACCTGTCATAATTAGTATCGAAGTTACAGTTACCTGCCATAATGTGTATCGAAATTACAGTTACATGTCATAATTAGTAACGAAGTTACATTTACCTGCCATAATTATTATCGAAGTTACTGTTACCTGTCATAATTTGTATCGAAATTACAGTTACTTGTCATAATTAGTAACGAAGTTACAGTTAACTGTCATAATTAGTATCGAAGTTACAGTTACCTGCCATAATTAGTATCGAAGTTACTGTTACCCGTCATAATTATTATCGTTGTTTCTGTTTTCTGTCATAATTAGCATCGAAGTAACTGTTACCTGTCATAATTAGTATCGAAGTAACTGTTACCTGTCATAATTAGTATCGAAGATACAGTTACCAGCCATAATTTTTATCAAAATTACAATTTCTTGTCATAATTAGTAACGAAGTTAGAGTTACTTGTCATAATTAGTATCGAAGTTACAGTTACCTGTCATAATAATTATCGAAGTTACAGTTAATTGACATAATTAGTATCGAAGTTACTGTTACCTGTCATAATTAGTATCGAAGTTACAGTACCTGCCATAATTTGTATCCAAATTACAGTTACTTGTCATAATTTGTAACGATGTTACTGTTACCTGTCATAATTAGTTTCGAAGTTACAGTTACTTGTCATAATTAGTATCGAAGTAACTGTTACTTGTCACAATTAGTATCGAAGTTACAGTTATCTGCCATAATATGTATCGAAATAACAGTTACATGTCATAATTAGTAACGAAGTTACAGTTTCCTGTCATAAGTACTATCGAAGTTACAGTTACCTGTCATAATTAGTATCGAAGTTACAGTTACCTGCCATCATTTGTATCGAAATTACAGTTTTTGTCATAATTAGTATCGAATTACAGTTACATGCCATATTTAGTAACGAAGTTAAAGTTACCTGTCATAATTTGTATCGAAATTACAGTTACTTGTCATAATTAGTATCGAAGTTACAGTTAACTGTCATAATTAGTATCGAAGTTACTGTTACCTGTCATAATTTGTATCGAAATTACTGTTACTTGTCATAATGAGTAGGGAAGTTACAGTTACCTGTCATAAATAGTATCGAAGTTACTGTTACCTGTCATAATTAGTTTCGAAGTTACAGTTACCTGCCATAATTTGTATCGAAATTACAGTTACTTGTCATAATTAGTAACGACGTTACAGTTACATGTCATAATTAGTATCGAAGTTACTGCTACCTGTCATAACTAGTATCGATGTTACTGTTTTCTGTCATAATTAGTATCGAAGTTACTGTTACCTGTCATAATTTGTATCGAAGTTACAGTTACCTGCCATAATTTGTATCGAAATTACAATTACTTGTTTTAATTTGTAACGAAGTTGCAGTTACCTGTCATAATTAGTATCGAAGTTTCTGTTACCTGCCATAATTAGTATCGAAGTTAGTTACCTGGCATAATATGTATCGAAATTACAGTTACTTGTCATAATTAGTAACGAAGTAACAGTCACCTGTCATAATTAGTATCGAAGTTACTGTTACCTGCCATAATTAGTAACGATGTTACAGTTAACTGTAATAATTAGTATCGAAGTTACAGTTACCTGCCATAATTAGTATCGAAGTTACTGTTACCTGTCATAATTAGTATCGATGTTACTGTTTTCTGTCATTATTGGTAACGAAGTTACAGTTACCTGTCATAATTAGTATCGAAGTTACAGTTAACTGCCATCATTTGTATCGAAATTGCAGTTACATGTCATAATTAGTAAAGAAGTTACAGTTACCTGTCATAATTAGTATCGAAGTTACAGTTACCTGTCATAATTAGTATCGAAATTACTGTTACCTGCCATAATTTGTATTGAAATTGCAGTTACTTGCCATAATTAATAACGAAGTTACAATTACCTGTCATAATTAGTATCGAAATTACAGTTACCTGCCATAATTAGTATCGAAGTTACTGTTACCTGTCATAATTGGTATCGAAGTTACAGTTACCTGCCATAATTTGTATCGAAATTAAAGTTACTTGTCATAATTAGTATCGATGTTACAGTTACCTGTCATAAGTAGTTTCGGAGTTACAGTTACTTGTCATAATTGGTATCGAAGTTACTGTTACTTGTCATAATTAGTATCGAAGTTACTGTTACCTGTCATAATTAGTATCGAAATTACAGTTACCTGCCATAATTTGTATCGAAATTACAGTTACTTGTCATAATTAGTATCGAAGTTACAGTTACTAGTCATAATTAGTATCGAAGTTACTGTTACCTGTCATAATTAGTATCGAAGTTACAGTTACCTGCCATAATTTGTATCGAAATTACAGTTACTTGGCATAATTAGTAACGAAGTTACAGTTAAGTGTCATAATTAGTATCGAGGTTACAGTTACCTGCCATAATTAGTATCGAAGTTACTGTTACCTGTTATAATTAGTATCGTTGTTACTGTTTTCTGTCATAATTAGTATCGAAGTTACTGTTACCTGTCATAATTAGTATCGAAGTTACAGTTACCTGCCATAATTTGTATCGTAATTACAGTTACATGTCATAATTAGTAAAGAAGTTACAGTTACCTGCCATAATTAGTATCGAAATTACAGTTACATGTCATAATTTGTAACGAAGTTACAGTTACTTGTCATAATTAGTATAGAAGTTACTTTTTCCTGTCATAATTAGTATTGAAGTTACATTTAACTGCCATAATTTGTATCGAGATTACAGTTACTTGTCATAATTAGTAACGAAGTTACAGTTAACTGTCATTATTAGTATCGAAGTTACAGTTACCTGCCATAATTAGTATCGAAGTTACTGTTACCTGTCATAATTAGTTTCGAAGTTACTGTTTTCTGTCATAATTAGTAACGAAGTTACTGTTACCTATCATTATTAGTATCGAAGTTACTGTTACCTGTCATAATTAATATCGAAGTTACAGTTACCTGCCATAATTGTTATCAAAATTACAGTTACTTGTCATAATTAGTAACGACGTTAGAGTTACTTGTCATAATTAGTATCGAAGTTATAGTTACCTGTCATAATTAGTATCGAAGTAACTGTTTCTTGTCATAATTAGTATCGAAGTTAATGTTACCTGTCATAATTAGTATCGAAGTTACAGTTACCTTCCATAATTTGTACCGAAATTACAGTTACTTGTCATAATTAGTATCGAAGTTACAGTTTCTTGTCATAATTAGTATCGAAGTTACAGTAATCTGTCATAATTAGTATCGAAGTTACAGTTACCTGTCATAATTTGTATCGAAGTTACAGTTACCTGCCATCATTTGTATCGAAATTACTGTTACTTGTCATAATTAGTATCGAAGTTACTGTAACATGTCATAATTAGTATCGAAGTTACAGTTACCTGCCATCATTTGTATCGAAATTACATTTACTTGTCATAATTAGTATCGAAATTACAGTTACTTGCCATATTTAGTAACGAAGTTACAGTTACCTGTCACAATTTGTATCGAAATTACAGTTACTTGTCATAATTATTATCGAAGTTACAGTTACCTGTCATAATTAGTATCGAAGTTACTGTTACCTGTCATAATTTGTATCGAAATTACAGTTACTTGCCATCATTAGTAGCGAAGTTACAGTTACCTGTCATAATTAGTATCGAAATTACAGTTACTTGTCATAATTATTATCGAAGTTACAGTTACCTGTCATAATTTGTATCGAAATTACAGTTACTTGTCATAATTATTATCGAAGTTACAGTTACCTGTCATAATTAGTATCGAAGTTACAGTTACCTGCCATAATTTGTGTCGAATTTACAGTTACTTGTCATAATTAGTAACGAAGTTACTGTTACTTGTTTTAATTAGTACCGAAGTTACTGTTACCTGTCATAACTAGTATCGATGTTACTGTTTTCTGTCATAATTAGTATCGAAGTTACTCTTACCTGTCATAATTAGAATCGATGTTACAGTTACCTGCCATAATTTGTATCGAAATTACAATTACTTGTCTTAATTTGTAACGAAGTTACAATTTCCTGTCATAATTAGTATCGAAGTTACAGTTACTTGTCATAATTAGTATCGAAGTTACTGTTACCTGCCATAATTAGAATCGAAGTTAGTTACCTGGCATAATATGTATCGAAATTACAGTTACTTGTCACAATTAGTAACGAAGTTACAGTTACCTGTCATAATTAGTATCGAAGTTACTGTTACCTGCCATAATTAGTAACGAAGTTACAGTTAACTGTAATAATTAGTATCGAAGTTACAGTTCCCTGCCATAATTAGTATCGAAGTTACTGTTACCTGTCATAATTAGTATCGAAGTTACTGTTTTCTGTCATTATTCGTATCTAAGTTACTGTTACCTGTCATAATTAGTATCGAAGTTACAGTTACCTGCCATCATTTGTATCGAAATTGCAGTTACTTGTCATAATTAGTAAAGAAGTTACAGTTACCTGTCATAATTAGTATCGAAGTTACAGTTACCTGTCATAATTAGTATCGAAGTAACTGTTACCTGCAATAATTTGTATTGAAATTGTAGTGACTTGCCATAATTAGTAACGAAGTTACAGTTACTTGTCATAATTAGTATCGAAGTTACTGTTACCTGTCATAATTAGTATCGAAGTTACTGTTACCTGTCATAATTAGTATCGAATTTACAGTTACCTGCCATAATTTGTATCGAAATTACAGTTACTTGTCATAATTAGTAACGAAGATACAGTTACCTGTCATCATTAGTATCGAATTTACAGTTACTTGTCATAATTAGTATCGAAGTTACTGTTACCTGTCATAATTAGTACCGAAGTTACAGTTACCTGCCATACTTAGTATCGAAGTTACTGTTACCTGTCATAATTAGTATCGAAGTTACTGTTTTCTGTCATAATTAGTAACGAAGTTACAGTTACCTGTCATAATTAGTATCGAAGTTACTGTTACCTATCATAATTAGTATCGAAGTTACCGTTACCTGCCATAATTGTTATCAAAATTACAGTTACTTGTCATAATTAGTAACGACGTTAGAGTTACTTGTCATAATTAGTATCGAAGTTATAGTTACCTGTCATAATTAGTATCGAAGTAACTGTTTCTTGTCATAATTAGTATCGAAGTTAATGTTACCTGTCATAATTAGAATCGAAGTTACAGTTACCTTCCATAATTTGTAACGAAATTACAGTTACTTGTGATAATTAGTATCGAAGTTACAGTTTCCTGTCATAATTAGTATCGAAGTTACAGTTACCTGCCATCATTTGTATCGAAATTACAGTTACTTGTCATAATTAGTATCGAAATTACAGTTACTTGCCATATTAAGTAACGAAGTTACAGTTACCTGTCACAATTTGTATCGAAATTACAGTTACTTGTCATAATTAGTATCGAAGTTACTGTTACCTGTCATAATTAGTATCGAAGTAACAGTTACCTGCCATAATTTGTATCGAAATTACAGTTACTTGTCATAAGTAGTAACGAATTTACAGTTACTTGTTTTAATTAGTACCGAAGTTACTGTTACCTGTCATAACTAGTATCGATGTTACTGTTTTCTGTCATAATTAGTATCGAAGTTACTGTTACCTGTCATAATTAGTATCGGTGTTACAGTTACCTGCCATAATTTGTATCGAAATTACAATTACTTGTCTTAATTTGTAACGAAGTTACAGTTACCTGTCATAATTAGTATCGAAGTTACAGTTACTTGTCATAATTAGTATCGAAGTTACTGTTACCTGCCATAATTAGAATCGAAGTTAGTTACCTGGCATAATATGTATCGAAATTACAGTTACTTGTCGCATTTAGTAACGAAGTTACAGTTACCTGTCATAATTAGTATCCAAGTTACTGTTACCTGCCATAATTAGTAACGAAGTTACAGTTTACTGTAATAATTAGTATCGAAGTTACAGTTCCCTGCCATAATTAGTATCGAAGTTACTGTTACCTGTCATTATTAGTATCGAAGTTACTGTTTTCTGTCATTATTAGTATCGAAGTTACTGTTACCTGTCATAATTAGTATCGAAGTTACAGTTACCTGCCATCATTTGTATCGAAATTGCAGTTACTTGTCATAATTAGTAAAGAAGTTACAGTTACCTGTCATAATTAGTATCGAAGATACAGTTACCTGTCATAATTAGTATCGAAGTAACTGTTACCTGCCATAATTTGTATTGAAATTGTAGTTACTTGCCATAATTAGTTACGAAGTTACAGTTACTTGTCATAATTAGTATCGAAGTTACTGTAACCTGTCATAATTAGTATCGAAGTTACTGTTACCTGTCATAATTAGTATCGAATTTACAGTTACCTGCCATAATTATTATCGTTGTTACTGTTTTCTGTCATAATTAGCATCGATGTTACTGTTACCTGTCATAATTAGTACCGAAGTTACTGTTACCTGCCATACTTAGTATCGATGTTACTGTTACCTGTCATCATTAGTATCGAAGTTACTGTTTTCTGTCATTATTAGTATCGATGTTACTGTTACCTGTCATAATTAGTATCGAAGTTACAGTTACCTGCCATCATTTGTATCGAAATTGCAGTTACTTGTCATAATTAGTAAAGAAGTTACAGTTACCTGTCATAATTAGTATCGAAGTTTCTGTTACCTGCTAGAATTTGTATTGAAATTACAGTTACCTGACATAATTAGTATCGAAGTTACTGTTACCTGTCATTATTGGTATCGAAGTTACAGTTACCTGCCATAATTTGTATCGAAATTACAGTTACTTGTCATAATTAGTAACGACGTTACAGTTACCTGTCATAAGTAGTTTCGGAGTTACAGTTACTTGTCATAATTGGTATCGAAGTTACTGTTACTTGTCATAATTAGTATCGAAGTTACTGTTACCTGGCATAATTAGTATCGAAATTACAGTTACCTGCCATAATTTGTATCGAAATTACAGTTACTTGTCATAATTAGTAACGAAGTTACAGTTACCTGTCATAATTAGTATCGAAGTTACAGTTACTAGTCATAATTAGTACCGAAGTTACTGTTACCTGTCATAATTAGTATCATTGTTACTGTTTTCTGTCAAAATTAGTATCGAAGTTACTGTTACCTGTCATAATAAGTATCGAAGTTACAGTTACCTGCCATAATTTGTATCGAAATTACAGTTACATGTCATAATTAGTAACGAAGTTACAGTTACCTGCCATAATTATTATCGAAGTTACTGTTACCTGTCATAATTTGTATCGAAATTACAGTTACTTGTCATAATTTGTAACGAAGTTACAGTTAACTGTCATAATTAGTATCGAAGTAATAGTTACCTGCCATAATAAGTATCGAAGTTACTGTTACCTGTCATAATTATTATCGATGTTACTGTTTTCTGTCATAATTAGCATCGAAGTTACTGTTACCTGTCATAATTAGTATCGAAGTTACTGTTACCTGTCATAATTAGTATCGAAGTTACAGTTACCAGCCATAATTTTTATCAAAATTACAATTTCTTGTCATAATTAGTAACGAAGTTAGAGTTACTTGTCATAATTGGTATCGAAGTTACAGTTACCTGTCATAATTAGTATCGAAGTTACAGTTAATTGACATAATTAGTATCGAAGTTACAGTTACCTGTCATAATTAATATCGAAGTTACAGTTACCTGCCATAATTTGTATCGAAATTACAGTTACTTGTCATAATTAGTAACGATGTTACTGTTACCTGTCATAATTAGTTTCGAAGTTACAGTTACTTGTCATAATTAGTATCGAAGTAACTGTTACTTGTCATAATTAGTATCGAAGTTACTGTTACCTGTCATAATTAGTATCGAAGTTACAGTTATCTGCCATAATATGTATCGAAATAACAGTTACATGTCATAATTAGTAACGAAGTTAGAGTTTCCTGTCATAATTACTATCGAAGTTACAGTTACCTGTCATAATTAGTATCGAAGTTACTAATTATGAAGTAATCATTTGTATCGAAATTACAGTTACATGTCATAATTAGTATCGAATTACAGTTACATGCCATATTTAGTAACGAAGTTACAGTTACCTGTTATAATTTGTATCGAAATTACAGTTACTTGTCATAATTAGTATCGTAGTTACAGTTACCTGTCATAATTAGTATCGAAGTTACTGTTACCTGTCATAATTTGTATCGAAATTACAGTTACTTGTCATAATTAGTAGCGACGTTACAGTTACCTGTCATAATTAGTATCGAAGTTACTGTTACCGGTCATAATTAGTATCGAAGTTACAGTTACCTGCCATAATTTGTATCGAAATTACAGTTACTTGTCATAATTAGTAACGAAGTTACACTTACTTGTCATAATTAGTATCGAAGTTACTGTTACCTGTCATAACAAGTATCGATGTTACTGTTTTCTGTCATAATTAGTATCGAAGTTACTGTTACCTGTCATAATTTGTATCGAAGTTACAGTTACCTGCCATAATTTGTATCGAAATTACAATTACTTGTCTTAATTTGTAACGAAGTTACTGTTACCTGTCATAATTAGTATCGATGTTACTGTTACCTGCCATAATTAGTATCGAAGTTAGTTACCTGGCATAATATGTATCGAAATTACAGTTACTTGTCATAATTAGTAACGAAGTAACAGTTACCTGTCATAATTAGTATCGAAGTTACTGTTACCTGCTATAATTAGTAACGAAGTTACAGTTAACTGTAATAATTAGTATCGAAGTTACAGTTACCTGCAATAATTAGTATCGAAGTTACTGTTACCTGTCATAATTAGTATCGAAGTTACTGTTTTCTGTCATTATTAGTATCGGAGTTACTGTTACCTGGCATAATTAGTATCGAAGTTACAGTTACCTGCCATCATTTGTATCGAAATTGCAGTTACTTGTCATAATTAGTAAAGAAGTTACAGTTACCTGTCATAATTAGTATCGAAGTTAGAGTTACCTGTCATAATTAGTATCGAAATTACTGTTACCTGCCATAACTTGTATTGAAATTGCAGTTACTTGTCATAATTACTATATAATTACAGTTACCTGCCATAATTAGTATCGAAGTTACTGTTACCTGTCATAATTGGTATCGAAGTTACAGTTACCTGCCATAATTTGTATCGAAATTACAGTTACTTGTCATAATTAGTAACGATGTTACAGTTACCTGTCATAAGTAGTTTCGGAGTTACAGTTACTTGTCATAATTGGTATCGGAGTTACTGTTACTTGTCATAATTAGTATGGAAGTTACTGTTACCTGTCATAATTAGTATCGAAATTACAGTTACCTGCCATAATTTGTATCGAAATTACAGTAACTTGTCATAATTAGTATCGAAGTTACAGTTACTAGTCATAATTAGTATCGAAGTTACTGTTACCTGTCATAAGGGTATCGAAGTTACAGTTACCTGCCATAATTTGTATCGAAATTACAGTTACTTGCCATAATTAGTAACGAAGTTACAGTTAAGTGTCATAATTAGCATCGAAGTTACAGTTACCTGCCATAATTAGTATCGAAGTTACTGTTACCTGTCATAATTAGTATCGTTGTTACTGTTTTCTGTCATAATTAGTATCGAAGTTACTGTTACCTGTCGTAATTAGTATCGAAGTTACAGTTACCTGCCATAATTTGTATCGAAATTACAGTTACATGTCATAATTAGTAACGAAGTTACAGTTACCTGCCATAATTTGTATCGAAATTACAGTTACTTGTCATAATTAGTATCGAAGTTACAGTTACTAGTCATAATTAGTATCGAAGTTACTGTTACCTGTCATAAGGGTATCGAAGTTACAGTTACCTGCCATAATTTGTATCGAAATTACAGTTACTTGCCATAATTAGTAACGAAGTTACAGTTAAGTGTCATAATTAGTATCGAAGTTACAGTTACCTGCCATAATTAGTATCGAAGTTACTGTTACATGTCATAATTAGTATCGTTGTTACTGTTTTCTGTCATAATTAGTAACGAAGTTACAGCTACCTGTCATAATTAGTATCGAAGTTACTGTTACCTGTCATAAGTAGTATCGAAGTTACAGTTACCAGCCATAATTTTTATCAAAATTACAATTTCTTGTCATAATTAGTAACGAAGTTACAGTTACCTGTCATAATTAGTATCGAAGTTACAGTTAATTGACATAATTAGTATCGAAGTTACTGTTACCTGTCATAATTAGTATCGAAGTTACATTTACCTGCCATAATTTGTATCGAAATTACAATTACTTGTCTTAATTTGTATCGAAGTTACAGTTACCTGCCATAATTAGTATCGAAGTTACAGTTACCTTCCATAATTTGTTCCGAAATTACAGTTACTTGTCATAATTTGTAACGAAGTTACAGTTTCCTGTCATAATTAGTATCGATGTTACAGTTACTTGTCATAATTAGTATCGAAGTTACTGTTACCTGTCAAAATTAGTATCGAAGTTACATTTAACTGCCATAATTTGTATCGAAATTACAGTTAATTGTCATAATTAGTAACAAAGTTACAGTTAACTGTCATAATTAGAATCTAAGTTACAGTTAACTGCCATAATTAGTATCGAAGTTACTGTTACCTGTCATAATTAGTATCGAAGTTACTGTTTTCTGTCACTATTAGTATCGAAGTTACTGTTACCTGTCATAATTAGTATCGTTGTTACTGTTTTCTGTCATAATAAGTATCGAAGTTACTGTTACCTGTCATAATAAGTATCGAAGTTACAGTTACCTGCCTTAATTTGTCTCGAAATTACAGTTACATGTCATAATTAGTAACGAAGTTACAGTTACCTGCCATAATTAGTATCGAAGTTACTGTTACCTGTCATAATTAGTATCGAAGTTACAGTTATCTGCCATAATATGTATCGAAATAACAGTTACATGTCATAATTAGTAACGATGTTACTGTTACCTGTCATAATTAGTTTCGAAGTTACAGTTACTTGTCATAATTAGTATCGAAGTAACTGTTACCTGTCATAATTAGTATTGAAGTTACTGTTACCTGTCATAATTAGTATCGAAGTTACAGTTATCTGCCATAATTAGTATCGAAGTTACTGTTACCTGTCATAATTAGTATCGAAGTTCCAGTTACCTGCCATAATTGTTATCAACATTAGAGTTACTTGTCATAATTAGTAACGAAGTTACAGTTTCCTGTCATAATTAGTATCGATGTTACAGTTACTTGTCATAATTAGTATCGAAGTTACTGTTAACTGTCATTATTAGTATCGAAGTTACAGTTACCTGCCATAATTAGTATAGAAGTTACTGTTACCTGTCATAATTAGTTTCGAAGTTACTGTTTTCTGTCATAATTAGTGACGAAGTTACAGTTACCTGTCATAATTAGTATCGAAGTTACTGTTACCTGTCATAATTAGTATCGAAGTTCCAGTTACCTGCCATAATTGTTATCAAAATTACAGTTACTTGTCATAATTAGTAACGAAGTTACAATTTCCTGTCATAATTAGTATCGATGTTACAGTTACTTGTCATAATTAGTAACGAGGTTACTGTTACCTGTCATAATTAGTATCGAAGTTACATTTAACTGCCATAATTTGTATCGAAATTACAGTTAATTGTCATAATTAGTAACAAAGTTACATTTAAATGTCATAATTAGAATCTAAGTTACAGTTACCTGCCATAATTAGTATCGAAGTTACTGTTACCTGTCATAATTAGAATCGAAGTTACTGTTTTCTGTCATAATTAGTATCGAAGTTACAGTTACCTGCCCTCATTTGTATCGAAATTACACTTACTTGTCATAATTAGTAACGATGTTACAGTTACCTGTCATAATTAGTTTCGAAGTTACAGTTACCTGCCATAATTTTTATCAAAATTAGAATTTCTTGTCATAATTAGTATCGAAGTTACAGTAACCTGTCATAATTAGTATCGAAGTTACAGTTACCTGTCATAATTTGTATTGAAGTTACAGTTACCTGCCATCATTTGTATCGAAATTACAGTTACTTGTCATAATTAGTATCGAAGTTACTGTTACGTGTCATAATTAGTATCGAAGTTAGAGTTACCTGCCATCATTTGTAACGAAATTACAGTTACTTGTCATAATTAGTATCCAAATTACAGTTATTTGCCATATTTAGTAACGAAGTTACAGTTACCTGTCATAATTTGTATCGAAATTACAGTTACTTGTCATAATTAGTATCGAAGTTTCAGTTACCTGTCATAATTAGTATCGAAGTTACTGTTACCTGTCATAAGTAGTATCGAAGTTACAGTTACCTGCCATAATTTTTATCAAAATTACAATTTCTTGTCATAATTACTAACGAAGTTAGAGTTACTTGTCATAATTAGTATCGAAGTTACAGTTACCTGTCATAGTTAGTATCGAAGTTACAGTCACTTGATATAATTAGCATCGAAGTTACTGTTACCTGTCATAACTAGTATCGATGTTACTGTTTTCTGTCATAATTAGTATCGAAGTTACTGTTACCTGCCATAATTAGTATCGAAGTTACAGTTACCTGCCATAATTAGTATCGAAGTTACTGTTACCTGTCATAATTAGTATCGTTGTTACTCTTTTCTGTCATAATTAGTATCGAAGTTAGAGTTACCTGCCATCATTTGTAACGAAATTACAGTTACTTGTCATAATTAGTATCCAAATTACAGTTATTTGCCATATTTAGTAACGAAGTTACAGTTATCTGCCATAATTAGTATCGAAATTACAGTTACATGTCGTAATTAGTAACGAAGTTACAGTTACCTGTCATAATTAGTATCGAAGTTATTGTTACCTGTCATAAGTAGTATCGAAGTTACAGTTACCTGCCATAATTTTTATCAAAATTACAATTTCTTGTCATAATTAGTAACGAAGTTAGAGTTACTTGTCATAATTAGTATCGAAGTTACAGTTACCTGTCATAATTAGTATCGAAGTTACAGTCACTTGACATAATTAGTATCGAAGTTACTGTTACCTGTCATAATTAGTATCGAAGTTACAGTTACCTGCCATAATTTGTATCGAAATTTCAGTTACTTGTCATAATTAGTAACGATGTTACTGTTACCTGTCATAATTAGTTTCGAAGTTACTGTTACTTGTCATAATTATTATCGAAGTAACTGTTACTTGTCATAATTAGTATCGAAGTTACTGTTACCTGTCATAATTAGTATCGAAGTTACAGTTATCTGCCTTAATATGTATCGAAATAACAGTTACATGTCATAATTAGTAACGAAGTTACAGTTTCCTGTCATAAATAGTATCGAAGTTACAGTTACCTGCCATCATTTGTATCGCAATTACAGTTACTTGTCATAATTAGCAACGAAGTTACAGTTACCTGCCATAATTTGTATCGAAATTACAGTAACATGTCATAATTAGTAACGAAGTTACAGTTACCTGCCATAATTAGTATCGAAATTACAGTTACATGTCATAATTAGTAACGATGTTACAGTTGCCTGTCATAATTAGTATCGAAGTTACTGTTACCTGTCATAATTAGTATCGAAGTTACAGTTACCTGCCATCATTTGTATCGAAATTACAGTTACTTGTCATAATTAGTAACGACGTTACAGTTAACTGTCATTATTAGTATAAAAGTTACAGTTACCTGCCATAATTAGTATCGAAGTTACTGTTACCTGTCATAATTAGTTACGAAGTTACTGTTTTCCGTCATAATTAGTATCGAAGTTACTGTTACCTGTCATAATTAGTATCGAAATTACAGTTACCTGCCATCATTTGTATCGCTATTACAGTTACTTGTCATAATTAGCAACGAAGTTACAGTTACCTGCCATAATTTGTATCGAAATTACAGTAACATGTCATAATTAGTAACGAAGTTACAGTTACCTGCCATAATTAGTATCGAAATTACAGTTACATGTCATAATTAGTAACGATGTTACAGTTGCCTGTCATAATTAGTATCGAATTTACTGTTACCTGTCATAATTAGTATCGAAGTTACAGTTACCTGCCATAATTTTTATCAAAATTACAGTTTCTTGTCGTAATTCGTAACGACGTTAGAGTGACTTGTCATAATTAGTATCGAAGTTACAGTTTCCTGTCATAATTAGTATCGAAGTTACAGTAATCTGTCATAATTAGTATCGAAGTTACAGTTACCTGTCATAATTAGTATCGAAGTTACAGTTATCTGCCATAATATGTATCGAAATAACAGTTACATGTCATAATTAGTAACGATGTTACTGTTACCTGTCATAATTAGTTTCGAAGTTACAGTTACTTGTCATAATTAGTATCGAAGTAACTGTTACCTGTCATAATTAGTATCGAAGTTACTGTTACCTGTCATAATTAGTTTCGAAGTTACTGTTTTCTGTCATAATTAGTAACGAAGTTACAGTTACCTGTCATAATTAGTATCGAAGTTACTGTTACCTGTCATAATTAGTATCGAAGTTACAGTTACCTGCCATAATTTTTATCAAAATTACAGTTACTTGTCATAATTAGTAACGAAGTTACAGTTACCTGTCATAATTAGTTTCGAAGTTACTGTTTCCTGTCATAATTAGAATCGAAATTACAGTTACATGTCATAATTAGTAACGAAGTTACAGTTAACTGTCATTATTAGTATCGAAGTTACAGTTACCTGCCATAATTTTTATCAAAATTACAGTTACTTGTCATAATTAGTAACGAAGTTACAGTTTCCTGTCATAATTTGTATCGATGTTACAGTTGCTTGTCTTAATTAGTATCGAAGTAACTGTTACCTGTCATAATTAGTATCGAAGTTTCATTTAACTGCCATAATTTGTATCGAAATTACAGTTAATTGTCATAATTAGTAACAAAGTTACAGTTAAAAGTCATAATTAGAATCTAAGTTACAGTTACCTGCCATAATTAATATCGAAGTTACTGTTACCTGTCATAATTAGTATCGAAGGTACTGTTTTCTGTCATAATTAGTATCGAAGTTACTGTTACCTGTCATAATAAGTATCGAAGTTACAGTTACCTGCCATCATTTGTATCGAAATTACAGTTACTTGTCATAATTAGTAACGATGTTACAGTTACCTGTCATAATTAGTGTCGAAGTTACAGTTACCTGCCATAATTTTTATCAAAATTACAATTTCTTGTCATAATTAGTATCGAAGTTACAGTAACCTGTCATAATTAGTATCTAAGTTACAGTTACCTGCCATCATTTGTATCGAAATTACAGTTACATGTCATAATTAGTATCGAAGTTACTGTTACCTGTCATAATTAGTATCGAAGTTACTGTTACCTGTCATAATTAGTATCGAAGTTAGAGTTACCTGCCATTATTTGTATCGAAATTACAGTTACTTGTCATAATTAGTATCGAAATTACAGTTACAGCCATATTTAGTAACGAAGTTACAGTTACCTGTCATAATTTTTTATCGAAATTACAGTTACTTGTCATAATTAGTATCGAAGTTACAGTTACCTGTCATAATTAGTATCGAAGTAACTGTTACCTGTCATAATTTGTATCGAAATTACAGTTACTTGTCATAATTAGTATCGAAGTTACAGTTACCTGTCATAATTAGTATCGATGTTACGGTTACCTGTCATAATTTGTATCGAAATTACAGTTACTTGTCATAATTAGTAGCGAAGTTACAGTTACCTGCCATAATTAGTACCGAAGTTAATGTTACCTGTCATAATTAGTATCGAAGTTACAGTTACCTGCCATAATTTGTATCGAAATTACAGTTACTTGTCTTAATTAGTAACGAAGTTACAGTTACTTGTCATAATTAGTATCGAAGTTACTGTTACCTGTCATAACTAGTATCGATGTTACTGTTTTCTGTCATAATTAGTATCGAAGTTACTGTTACCTGTCATAATTAGTATCGAAGTTACAGTTACCTGCCATAATTAGTATCGAAGTTACTGTTACCTGTCATAATTAGTATCCTTGTTACTGTTTTCTGTCATAATAAGTATCGAAGTTACTGTTACCTGTCATAATTAGTATCGAAGTTACAGTTACCTGCCATAATTTGTATCGAAATTACAGTTACTTGTCATAATTAGTAACGATGTTACTGTTACCTGTCATAATTAGTTTCGAAGTTACTGTTACTTGTCATAATTAGTATCGAAGTAACTGTTACTTGTCATAATTAGTATCGAAGTTCCTGTTACCTGTCATAATTAGTATCGAAGTTACAGTTATCTGCCTTAATATGTATCGTAATAACAGTTACATGTCATAATTAGTAACGAAGTTACAGTTTCCTGTCATAATTAGTATCGAAGTTACAGTTACCTGCGATCATTTGTATCGCAATTACAGTTACTTGTCATAATTAGCAACGAAGTTACAATTACCTGCCATAATTTGTATCGAAATTACAGTAACATGACATAATTAGTAACGAAGTTACAGTTACCTGCCATAATTAGTATCGAAATTACAGTTACATGTCATAATTAGTAACGATGTTACAGTTGCCTGTCATAATTAGTATCGAAGTTACTGTTACCTGTCATAATTAGTATCGAAGTTACAGTTACCTGCCATCATTTGTATCGAAATTACAGTTACTTGTCATAATTAGTAACGACGTTACAGTTAACTGTCATTATTAGTATCGAAGTTACAGTTACCTGCCATAATTAGTATCGAAGTTATTGTTACCTGTCATAATTAGTTTCGAAGTTACTGTTTTCCGTCATAATTAGTATCGAAGTTACTGTTACCTGTCATAATTAGTATCGAAATTACAGTTACCTGCCATCATTTGTATCGCTATTACAGTTACTTGTCATAATTAGCAACGACGTTAGAGTTACTTATCATAATTAGTATCGAAGTTACAGTTTCCTGTCATAATTAGTATCGAAGTAACAGTTACCTGCCATAATTTGTATCGAAATTACAGTTACTTGTCATAATTAGTAACGAAGTTACAGTTACTTGTCATAATTAGTATGGAAGTTACTGTTACCTGTCATAACTAGTATCGATGTTATTGTTTTCTGTCATAATTAGTATCGAAGTTACTGTTACCTGTCATAATTAGTATCGAAGTTACAGTTACCTGCCATAATTAGTATCGAAGTTACTGTTACCTGTCATAATTAGTATCGTTGTTACTGTTTTCTGTCATAATAAGTATCGAAGTTACTGTTACCTGTCATAATAAGTATCGAAGTTACAGTTACCTGCCTTAATTTGTCTCAAAATTACAGTTACATGTCATAATTAGTAACGAAGTTACAGTTACCTGCCATAATTAGTATCGAAAACTTACCTGTCATAATTAGTATCGAAGTTACAGTTATCTGCCATAATATGTATCGAAATAACAGTTACATGTCATAATTAGTAACGATGTTACTGTTACCTGTCATAATTAGTATCGAAGTTACAGTTACCTGCCATCATTTGTATCGAAATTACAGTTACTTGTCATAATTAGTAACGAAGTTACAGTTTCCTGTCATAATTAGTATCGATGTTACAGTTACTTGTCATAATTAGTATCGAAGTTACTGTTAACTGTCATTATTAGTATCGAAGTTACAGTTACCTGCCATAATTAGTATCGAAGTGACTGTAACCTGTCATAATTAGTTTCGAAGTTACTGTTTGCTGTCATAATTAGTAACGAAGTTACAGTTACCTGTCATAATTAGTATCGAAGTTACTGTTACCCGTCATAATTAGTATCGAAGTTCCAGTTACCTGCCACAATTGTTATCAAAATTACAGTTACTTGTCATAATTAGTAACGAAGTTACAGTTTCCTGTCATAATTAGTATCGATGTTACAGTTACTTGTCATAATTAGTATCGAAGTTACTGTTGCCTGTCATAATTAGTATCGAAGTTACATTTAACTGCCATAATTTGTATCGAAATTACAGTTATTTGTCATAATTAGTAACAAAGTTACATTTAAATGTCATAATTAGAATCTAAGTTACAGTTACCTGCCATAATTAGTATCGAAGTTACTGTTACCTGTCATAATTAGAATCGAAGTTACTGTTTTCTGTCATAATTAGTATCGAAGTTACAGTTACCTGCCCTCATTTGTATCGAAATTACACTTACTTGTCATAATTAGTAACGATGTTACAGTTACCTGTCATAATTAGTTTCGAAGTTACAGTTACCTGCCATAATTTTTATCAAAATTACAATTTCTTGTCATAATTAGTATCGAAGTTACAGTAACCTGTCATAATTAGTATCGAAGTTACAGTTACCTGTCATAATTTGTATTGAAGTTACAGTTACCTGCCATCATTTGTATCGAAATTACAGTTACTTGTCATAATTAGTATCGAAGTTACTGTTACCTGTCATAATTAGTATCGAAGTTAGAGTTACCTGCCATCATTTGTATCGAAATTACAGTTACTTGTCATAATTAGTATCCAAATTACAGTTATTTGCCATATTTAGTAACGAAGTTACAGTTACCTGTCATAATTTGTATCGAAATTACAGTTACTTGTCATAATTAGTATCGAAGTTACAGTTACCTGTCATAATTAGTATCGAAGTTACTGTTACCTGTCATAAGTAGTATCGAAGTTACAGTTACCTGCCATAATTTTTATCAAAATTACAATTTCTTGTCATAATTACTAACGAAGTTAGAGTTACTTGTCATAATTAGTATCGAAGTTACAGTTACCTGTCATAGTTAGTATCGAAGTTACAGTCACTTGACATAATTAGCATCGAAGTTACTGTTACCTGTCATAACTAGTATCGATGTTACTGTTTTCTGTCATAATTAGTATCGAAGTTACTGTTACCTGCCATAATTAGTATCGAAGTTACAGTTACCTGCCATAATTAGTATCGAAGTTACTGTTACCTGTCATAATTAGTATCGTTGTTACTGTTTTCTGTCATAATAAGTATCGAAGTTACTGTTACCTGTCATAATTAGTATCGAAGTTACAGTTACCTGCATTAATTTGTATCGAAATTACAGTTACATGTCATAAATAGTAACGAAGTTACAGTTACCTGCCATAATTAGTATCGAAATTACAGTTACATGTCGTAATTAGTAACGAAGTTACAGTTACCTGTCATAATTAGTATCGAAGTTATTGTTACCTGTCATAAGTAGTATCGAAGTTACAGTTACCTGCCATAATTTTTATCAAAATTACAATTTCTTGTCATAATTAGTAACGAAGTTAGAGTTACTTGTCATAATTAGTATCGAAGTTACAGTTACCTGTCATAATTAGTATCGAAGTTACAGTCACTTGACATAATTAGTATCGAAGTTACTGTAACCTGTCATAATTAGTATCGAAGTTACAGTTACCTGCCATAATTTGTATCGAAATTACAGTTACTTGTCATAATTAGTAACGATGTTACTGTTACCTGTCATAATTAGTTTCGAAGTTACTGTTACTTGTCATAATTATTATCGAAGTAACTGTTACTTGTCATAATTAGTATCGAAGTTACTGTTACCTGTCATAATTAGTATCGAAGTTACAGTTATCTGCCTTAATATGTATCGAAATAACAGTTACATGTCATAATTAGTAACGAAGTTACAGTTTCCTGTCATAATTAGTATCGAAGTTACAGTTACCTGCCATCATTTGTATCGCAATTACAGTTACTTGTCATAATTAGCAACGAAGTTACAGTTACCTGCCATAATTTGTATCGAAATTACAGTAACATGTCATAATTAGTAACGAAGTTACAGTTACCTGCCATAATTAGTATCGAAATTACAGTTACATGTCATAATTAGTAACGATGTTACAGTTGCCTGTCATAATTAGTATCGAAGTTACTGTTACCTGTCATAATTAGTATCGAAGTTACAGTTACCTGCCATCATTTGTATCGAAATTACAGTTACTTGTCATAATTAGTAACGACGTTACAGTTAACTGTCATTATTAGTATCAAAGTTACAGTTACCTGCCATAATTAGTATCGAAGTTACTGTTACCTGTCATAATTAGTTACGAAGTTACTGTTTTCCGTCATAATTAGTATCGAAGTTACTGTTACCTGTCATAATTAGTATCGAAATTACAGTTACCTGCCATCATTTGTATCGCTATTACAGTTACTTGTCATAATTAGCAACGAAGTTACAGTTACCTGCCATAATTTGTATCGAAATTACAGTAACATGTCATAATTATTAACGAAGTTACAGTTACCTGCCATAATTAGTATCGAAATTACAGTTACATGTCATAATTAGTAACGATGTTACAGTTGCCTGTCATAATTAGTATCGAATTTACTGTTACCTGTCATAATTAGTATCGAAGTTACAGTTACCTGCCATAATTTTTATCAAAATTACAGTTTCTTGTCATAATTCGTAACGACGTTAGAGTTACTTGTCATAATTAGTATCGAAGTTACAGTTTCCTGTCATAATTAGTATCGAAGTTACAGTAATCTGTCATAATTAGTATCGAAGTTACAGTTACCTGTCATAATTAGTATCGAAGTTACAGTTATCTGCCATAATATGTATCGAAATAACAGTTACATGTCATAATTAGTAACGATGTTACTGTTACCTGTCATAATTAGTTTCGAAGTTACAGTTACTTGTCATAATTAGTATCGAAGTAACTGTTACCTGTCATAATTAGTATCGAAGTTACTGTTACCTGTCATAACTAGTTTCGAAGTTACTGTTTTCTGTCATAATTAGTAACGAAGTTACAGTTACCTGTCATAATTAGTATCGAAGTTACTGTTACCTGTCATAATTAGTATCGAAGTTACAGTTACCTGCCATAATTTTTATCAAAATTACAGTTACTTGTCATAATTAGTAACGAAGTTACAGTTACCTGTCATAAGTAGTTTCGAAGTTACTGTTTTCTGTCATAATTAGAATCGAAATTACAGTTACATGTCATAATTAGTAACGAAGTTACAGTTAACTGTCATTATTAGTATCGAAGTTACAGTTACCTGCCATAATTTGTATCGAAATTACAGTTACTTGTCATAATTAGTAACGAAGTTACAGTTACTTGTCATAATTAGTATCGAAGTTACTGTTACTTGTCATAATTAGTTGTGAAGTTACTGTTTTCTGTCATAATTAAAACGAAGTTACAGTTACCTGTCATAATTAGTATCGAAGTTACTGTAACCTGTCATAAATAGTATCGAAGTTACAGTTACCTGCCATAATTTTTATCAAAATTACAGTTACTTGTCATAATTAGTAACGAAGTTACAGTTTCCTGTCATAATTAGTATCGATGTTACAGTTGCTTGTCTTAATTAGTATCGAAGTAACTGTTACCTGTCATAATTAGTATCGAAGTTACATTTAACTGCCATAATTTGTATCGAAATTACAGTTAATTGTCATAATTAGTAACAAAGTTACAGTTAAATGTCATAATTAGAATCTAAGTTACAGTTACCTGCCATAATTAATATCGAAGTTACTGTTACCTGTCATAATTAGTATCGAAGGTACTGTTTTCTGTCATAATTATTATCGAAGTTACTGTTACCTGTCATAATAAGTATCGAAGTTACAGTTACCTGCCATCATTTGTATCGAAATTACAGTTACTTGTCATAATTAGTAACGATGTTACAGTTACCTGTCATAATTAGTGTCGAAGTTACAGTTACCTGCCATAATTTTTATCAAAATTACAATTTCTTGTATTAATTAGTATCGAATTTACAGTAACCTGTCATAATTAGTATCTAAGTTACAGTTACCTGTCATAATTTGTATCGAAGTTACAGTTACCTGCCATCATTTGTATCGAAATTACAGTTACTTGTCATAATTAGTATCGAAGTTACTGTTACCTGTCATAATTAGTATCGAAGTTAGAGTTACTTGTCATAATTAGTATCGAAGTTACAGTTACCTGTCATAGTTAGTATCGAAGTTACAGTCACTTGACATAATTAGCATCGAAGTTACTGTTACCTGTCATAACTAGTATCGATGTTACTGTTTTCTGTCATAATTAGTATCGAAGTTACTGTTACCTGCCATAATTAGTATCGAAGTTACAGTTACCTGCCATAATTAGTATCGAAGTTACTGTTACCTGTCATAATTAGTATCGTTGTTACTGTTTTCTGTCATAATAAGTATCGAAGTTACTGTTACCTGTCATAATTAGTATCGAAGTTACAGTTACCTGCATTAATTTGTATCGAAATTACAGTTACATGTCATAAATAGTAACGAAGTTACAGTTACCTGCCATAATTAGTATCGAAATTACAGTTACATGTCGTAATTAGTAACGAAGTTACAGTTACCTGTCATAATTAGTATCGAAGTTATTGTTACCTGTCATAAGTAGTATCGAAGTTACAGTTACCTGCCATAATTTTTATCAAAATTACAATTTCTTGTCATAATTAGTAACGAAGTTAGAGTTACTTGTCATAATTAGTATCGAAGTTACAGTTACCTGTCATAATTAGTATCGAAGTTACAGTCACTTGACATAATTAGTATCGAAGTTACTGTAACCTGTCATAATTAGTATCGAAGTTACAGTTACCTGCCATAATTTGTATCGAAATTACAGTTACTTGTCATAATTAGTAACGATGTTACTGTTACCTGTCATAATTAGTTTCGAAGTTACTGTTACTTGTCATAATTATTATCGAAGTAACTGTTACTTGTCATAATTAGTATCGAAGTTACTGTTACCTGTCATAATTAGTATCGAAGTTACAGTTATCTGCCTTAATATGTATCGAAATAACAGTTACATGTCATAATTAGTAACGAAGTTACAGTTTCCTGTCATAATTAGTATCGAAGTTACAGTTACCTGCCATCATTTGTATCGCAATTACAGTTACTTGTCATAATTAGCAACGAAGTTACAGTTACCTGCCATAATTTGTATCGAAATTACAGTAACATGTCATAATTAGTAACGAAGTTACAGTTACCTGCCATAATTAGTATCGAAATTACAGTTACATGTCATAATTAGTAACGATGTTACAGTTGCCTGTCATAATTAGTATCGAAGTTACTGTTACCTGTCATAATTAGTATCGAAGTTACAGTTACCTGCCATCATTTGTATCGAAATTACAGTTACTTGTCATAATTAGTAACGACGTTACAGTTAACTGTCATTATTAGTATCAAAGTTACAGTTACCTGCCATAATTAGTATCGAAGTTACTGTTACCTGTCATAATTAGTTACGAAGTTACTGTTTTCCGTCATAATTAGTATCGAAGTTACTGTTACCTGTCATAATTAGTATCGAAATTACAGTTACCTGCCATCATTTGTATCGCTATTACAGTTACTTGTCATAATTAGCAACGAAGTTACAGTTACCTGCCATAATTTGTATCGAAATTACAGTAACATGTCATAATTATTAACGAAGTTACAGTTACCTGCCATAATTAGTATCGAAATTACAGTTACATGTCATAATTAGTAACGATGTTACAGTTGCCTGTCATAATTAGTATCGAATTTACTGTTACCTGTCATAATTAGTATCGAAGTTACAGTTACCTGCCATAATTTTTATCAAAATTACAGTTTCTTGTCATAATTCGTAACGACGTTAGAGTTACTTGTCATAATTAGTATCGAAGTTACAGTTTCCTGTCATAATTAGTATCGAAGTTACAGTAATCTGTCATAATTAGTATCGAAGTTACAGTTACCTGTCATAATTAGTATCGAAGTTACAGTTATCTGCCATAATATGTATCGAAATAACAGTTACATGTCATAATTAGTAACGATGTTACTGTTACCTGTCATAATTAGTTTCGAAGTTACAGTTACTTGTCATAATTAGTATCGAAGTAACTGTTACCTGTCATAATTAGTATCGAAGTTACTGTTACCTGTCATAACTAGTTTCGAAGTTACTGTTTTCTGTCATAATTAGTAACGAAGTTACAGTTACCTGTCATAATTAGTATCGAAGTTACTGTTACCTGTCATAATTAGTATCGAAGTTACAGTTACCTGCCATAATTTTTATCAAAATTACAGTTACTTGTCATAATTAGTAACGAAGTTACAGTTACCTGTCATAAGTAGTTTCGAAGTTACTGTTTTCTGTCATAATTAGAATCGAAATTACAGTTACATGTCATAATTAGTAACGAAGTTACAGTTAACTGTCATTATTAGTATCGAAGTTACAGTTACCTGCCATAATTTGTATCGAAATTACAGTTACTTGTCATAATTAGTAACGAAGTTACAGTTACTTGTCATAATTAGTATCGAAGTTACTGTTACTTGTCATAATTAGTTGTGAAGTTACTGTTTTCTGTCATAATTAAAACGAAGTTACAGTTACCTGTCATAATTAGTATCGAAGTTACTGTAACCTGTCATAAATAGTATCGAAGTTACAGTTACCTGCCATAATTTTTATCAAAATTACAGTTACTTGTCATAATTAGTAACGAAGTTACAGTTTCCTGTCATAATTAGTATCGATGTTACAGTTGCTTGTCTTAATTAGTATCGAAGTAACTGTTACCTGTCATAATTAGTATCGAAGTTACATTTAACTGCCATAATTTGTATCGAAATTACAGTTAATTGTCATAATTAGTAACAAAGTTACAGTTAAATGTCATAATTAGAATCTAAGTTACAGTTACCTGCCATAATTAATATCGAAGTTACTGTTACCTGTCATAATTAGTATCGAAGGTACTGTTTTCTGTCATAATTATTATCGAAGTTACTGT
This sequence comes from Meconema thalassinum, assembly GCA_946902985.2. Taxonomy (NCBI): domain Eukaryota; kingdom Metazoa; phylum Arthropoda; class Insecta; order Orthoptera; family Tettigoniidae; genus Meconema; species Meconema thalassinum. The sequence goes on from OX336388.2 coordinate 1,660,150,630, forward strand.
TACCTGTCATAATAAGTATCGAAGTTACAGTTACCTGCCATCATTTGTATCGAAATTACAGTTACTTGTCATAATTAGTAACGATGTTACAGTTACCTGTCATAATTAGTGTCGAAGTTACAGTTACCTGCCATAATTTTTATCAAAATTACAATTTCTTGTATTAATTAGTATCGAATTTACAGTAACCTGTCATAATTAGTATCTAAGTTACAGTTACCTGTCATAATTTGTATCGAAGTTACAGTTACCTGCCATCATTTGTATCGAAATTACAGTTACTTGTCATAATTAGTATCGAAGTTACTGTTACCTGTCATAATTAGTATCGAAGTTAGAGTTACCTGCCATTATTTGTATCGAAATTACAGTTACTTGTCATAATTAGTATCGAAATTACAGTTACAGCCATATTTAGTAACGAAGTTACAGTTACCTGTCATAATTTGTATCGAAATTACAGTTACTTGTCATAATTAGTATCGAAGTTACAGTTACCTGTAATAATTAGTATCGAAGTTACTGTTACCTGTCATAATTTGTATCGAAATTACAGTTACTTGTCATAATTAGTATCGAAGTTACAGTTACCTGTCATAATTAGTATCTAAGTTACGGTTACCTGTCATAATTTGTATCGAAATTACAGTTACTTGTCATAATTAGTAGCGAAGTTACAGTTACCTGCCATAATTAGTATCGAAGTTACTGTTACCTGTCATAATTAGTATCGAAATTACAGTTACCTGCCATGATTTGTATCGAAATTACAGTTACTTGTCATAATTAGTAACGAAGTTACAGTTACTTGTCATAATTAGTATCGAACTTACTGTTACCTGTCATAACTAGTATCGATGTTACTGTTTTCTGTCATAATTAGTATCGAAGATACTGTTACCTGTCATAATTAGTATCGAAGTTACAGTTACCTGCCATAATTAGTATCGAAGTTACTGTTACCTGTCATAATTAGTATCGTTGTTACTGTTTTCTGTCATAATAAGTATCGAAGTTACTGTTACCTGTCATAATTAGTATCGAAGTTACAGTTACCTGCCATAATTTGTATCGAAATTACAGTTACTTGTCATAATTAGTATCGTTGTTATTGTTTTCTGTCATAATAAGTATCGAAGTTACTGTTACCTGTCATAATTAGTATCGAAGTTACAGTTACCTGCATTAATTTGTATCGAAATTACAGTTACATGTCATAAATAGTAACGAAGTTACAGTTACCTGCCATAATTAGTATCGAAATTACAGTTACATGTCGTAATTAGTAACGAAGTTACAGTTACCTGTCATAATTAGTATCGAAGTTATTGTTACCTGTCATAAGTAGTATCGAAGTTACAGTTACCTGCCATAATTTTTATCAAAATTACAATTTCTTGTCATAATTAGTAACGAAGTTAGAGTTACTTGTCATAATTAGTATCGAAGTTACAGTTACCTGTCATAATTAGTATCGAAGTTACAGTCACTTGACATAATTAGTATCGAAGTTACTGTAACCTGTCATAATTAGTATCGAAGTTACAGTTACCTGCCATAATTTGTATCGAAATTACAGTTACTTGTCATAATTAGTAACGATGTTACTGTTACCTGTCATAATTAGTTTCGAAGTTACTGTTACTTGTCATAATTATTATCGAAGTAACTGTTACTTGTCATAATTAGTATCGAAGTTACTGTTACCTGTCATAATTAGTATCGAAGTTACAGTTATCTGCCTTAATATGTATCGAAATAACAGTTACATGTCATAATTAGTAACGAAGTTACAGTTTCCTGTCATAATTAGTATCGAAGTTACAGTTACCTGCCATCATTTGTATCGCAATTACAGTTACTTGTCATAATTAGCAACGAAGTTACAGTTACCTGCCATAATTTGTATCGAAATTACAGTAACATGTCATAATTAGTAACGAAGTTACAGTTACCTGCCATAATTAGTATCGAAATTACAGTTACATGTCATAATTAGTAACGATGTTACAGTTGCCTGTCATAATTAGTATCGAAGTTACTGTTACCTGTCATAATTAGTATCGAAGTTACAGTTACCTGCCATCATTTGTATCGAAATTACAGTTACTTGTCATAATTAGTAACGACGTTACAGTTAACTGTCATTATTAGTATCAAAGTTACAGTTACCTGCCATAATTAGTATCGAAGTTACTGTTACCTGTCATAATTAGTTACGAAGTTACTGTTTTCCGTCATAATTAGTATCGAAGTTACTGTTACCTGTCATAATTAGTATCGAAATTACAGTTACCTGCCATCATTTGTATCGCTATTACAGTTACTTGTCATAATTAGCAACGAAGTTACAGTTACCTGCCATAATTTGTATCGAAATTACAGTAACATGTCATAATTAGTAACGAAGTTACAGTTACCTGCCATAATTAGTATCGAAATTACAGTTACATGTCATAATTAGTAACGATGTTACAGTTGCCTGTCATAATTAGTATCGAATTTACTGTTACCTGTCATAATTAGTATCGAAGTTACAGTTACCTGCCATAATTTTTATCAAAATTACAGTTTCTTGTCATAATTCGTAACGACGTTAGAGTTACTTGTCATAATTAGTATCGAAGTTACAGTTTCCTGTCATAATTAGTATCGAAGTTACAGTAATCTGTCATAATTAGTATCGAAGTTACAGTTACCTGTCATAATTAGTATCGAAGTTACAGTTATCTGCCATAATATGTATCGAAATAACAGTTACATGTCATAATTAGTAACGATGTTACTGTTACCTGTCATAATTAGTTTCGAAGTTACAGTTACTTGTCATAATTAGTATCGAAGTAACTGTTACCTGTCATAATTAGTATCGAAGTTACTGTTACCTGTCATAATTAGTTTCGAAGTTACTGTTTTCTGTCATAATTAGTAACGAAGTTACAGTTACCTGTCATAATTAGTATCGAAGTTACTGTTACCTGTCATAATTAGTATCGAAGTTACAGTTACCTGCCATAATTTTTATCAAAATTACAGTTACTTGTCATAATTAGTAACGAAGTTACAGTTACCTGTCATAATTAGTTTCGAAGTTACTGTTTTCTGTCATAATTAGAATCGAAATTACAGTTACATGTCATAATTAGTAACGAAGTTACAGTTAACTGTCATTATTAGTATCGAAGTTACAGTTACCTGCCATAATTTGTATAGAAATTACAGTTACTTGTCATAATTAGTAACGAAGTTACAGTTACTTGTCATAATTAGTATCGAAGTTACTGTTACTTGTCATAATTAGTTTCGAAGTTACTGTTTTCTGTCATAATTAAAACGAAGTTACAGTTACCTGTCATAATTAGTATCGAAGTTACTGTAACCTGTCATAAATAGTATCGAAGTTACAGTTACCTGCCATAATTTTTATCAAAATTACAGTTACTTGTCATAATTAGTAACGAAGTTACAGTTTCCTGTCATAATTAGTATCGATGTTACAGTTGCTTGTCTTAATTAGTATCGAAGTAACTGTTACCTGTCATAATTAGTATCGAAGTTACATTTAACTGCCATAATTTGTATCGAAATTACAGTTAATTGTCATAATTAGTAACAAAGTTACAGTTAAATGTCATAATTAGAATCTAAGTTACAGTTACCTGCCATAATTAATATCGAAGTTACTGTTACCTGTCATAATTAGTATCGAAGGTACTGTTTTCTGTCATAATTATTATCGAAGTTACTGTTACCTGTCATAATAAGTATCGAAGTTACAGTTACCTGCCATCATTTGTATCGAAATTACAGTTACTTGTCATAATTAGTAACGATGTTACAGTTACCTGTCATAATTAGTGTCGAAGTTACAGTTACCTGCCATAATTTTTAACAAAATTACAATTTCTTGTCATAATTAGTATCGAATTTACAGTAACCTGTCATAATTAGTATCTAAGTTACAGTTACCTGTCATAATTTGTATCGAAGTTACAGTTACCTGCCATCATTTGTATCGAAATTACAGTTACTTGTCATAATTAGTATCGAAGTTACTGTTACCTGTCATAATTAGTATCGAAGTTAGAGTTACCTGCCATTATTTGTATCGAAATTACAGTTACTTGTCATAATTAGTATCGAAATTACAGTTACAGCCATATTTAGTAACGAAGTTACAGTTACCTGTCATAATTTGTATCGAAATTACAGTTACTTGTCATAATTAGTATCGAAGTTACAGTTACCTGTAATAATTAGTATCGAAGTTACTGTTACCTGTCATAATTTGTATCGAAATTACAGTTACTTGTCATAATTAGTATCGAAGTTACAGTTACCTGTCATAATTAGTATCTAAGTTACGGTTACCTGTCATAATTTGTATCGAAATTACAGTTACTTGTCATAATTAGTAGCGAAGTTACAGTTACCTGCCATAATTAGTATCGAAGTTACTGTTACCTGTCATAATTAGTATCAAAATTACAGTTACCTGCCATAATTTGTATCGAAATTACAGTTACTTGTCATAATTAGTAACGAAGTTACAGTTACTTGTCATAATTAGTATCGAACTTACTGTTACCTGTCATAACTAGTATCGATGTTACTGTTTTCTGTCATAATTAGTATCGAAGATACTGTTACCTGTCATAATTAGTATCGAAGTTACAGTTACCTGCCATAATTAGTATCGAAGTTACTGTTACCTGTCATAATTAGTATCGTTGTTACTGTTTTCTGTCATAATAAGTATCGAAGTTACTGTTACCTGTCATAATTAGTATCGAAGTTACAGTTACCTGCCATAATTTGTATCGAAATTACAGTTACTTGTCATAATTAGTAACGATGTTACTGTTACCTGTCATAATTAGTTTCGAAGTTACTGTTACTTGTCATAATTAGTATCGAAGTAACTGTTACTTGTCATAATTAGTATCGAAGTTCCTGTTACCTGTCATAATTAGTATCGAAGTTACAGTTATCTGCCTTAATATGTATCGTAATAACAGTTACATGTCATAATTAGTAACGAAGTTACAGTTTCCTGTCATAATTAGTATCGAAGTTACAGTTACCTGCGATCATTTGTATCGCAATTACAGTTACTTGTCATAATTAGCAACGAAGTTACAATTACCTGCCATAATTTGTATCGAAATTACAGTAACATGACATAATTAGTAACGAAGTTACAGTTACCTGCCATAATTAGTATCGAAATTACAGTTACATGTCATAATTAGTAACGATGTTACAGTTGCCTGTCATAATTAGTATCGAAGTTACTGTTACCTGTCATAATTAGTATCGAAGTTACAGTTACCTGCCATCATTTGTATCGAAATTACAGTTACTTGTCATAATTAGTAACGACGTTACAGTTAACTGTCATTATTAGTATCGAAGTTACAGTTACCTGCCATAATTAGTATCGAAGTTATTGTTACCTGTCATAATTAGTTTCGAAGTTACTGTTTTCCGTCATAATTAGTATCGAAGTTACTGTTACCTGTCATAATTAGTATCGAAATTACAGTTACCTGCCATCATTTGTATCGCTATTACAGTTACTTGTCATAATTAGCAACGACGTTAGAGTTACTTATCATAATTAGTATCGAAGTTACAGTTTCCTGTCATAATTAGTATCGAAGTAACAGTTACCTGCCATAATTTGTATCGAAATTACAGTTACTTGTCATAATTAGTAACGAAGTTACAGTTACTTGTCATAATTAGTATGGAAGTTACTGTTACCTGTCATAACTTGTATCGATGTTACTGTTTTCTGTCATAATTAGTATCGAAGTTACTGTTACCTGTCATAATTAGTATCGAAGTTACAGTTACCTGCCATAATTAGTATCGAAGTTACTGTTACCTGTCATAATTAGTATCGTTGTTACTGTTTTCTGTCATAATAAGTATCGAAGTTACTGTTACCTGTCATAATAAGTATCGAAGTTACAGTTACCTGCCTTAATTTGTCTCGAAATAACAGTTACATGTCATAATTAGTAACGATGTTACTGTTACCTGTCATAATTAGTATCGAAGTTACAGTTACCTGCCATCATTTGTATCGAAATTACAGTTACTTGTCATAATTAGTAACGAAGTTACAGTTTCCTGTCATAATTAGTATCGATGTTACAGTTACTTGTCATAATTAGTATCGAAGTTACTGTTGCCTGTCATAATTAGTATCGAAGTTACATTTAACTGCCATAATTTGTATCGAAATTACAGTTAATTGTCATAATTAGTAACAAAGTTACATTTAAATGTCATAATTAGAATCTAAGTTACAGTTACCTGCCATAATTAGTATCGAAGTTACTGTTACCTGTCATAATTAGAATCGAAGTTACTGTTTTCTGTCATAATTAGTATCGAAGTTACAGTTACCTGCCCTCATTTGTATCGAAATTACACTTACTTGTCATAATTAGTAACGATGTTACAGTTACCTGTCATAATTAGTTTCGAAGTTACTGTTACCCGTCATAATTAGTATCGAAGTTCCAGTTACCTGCCACAATTGTTATCAAAATTACAGTTACTTGTCATAATTAGTAACGAAGTTACAGTTTCCTGTCATAATTAGTATCGATGTTACAGTTACTTGTCATAATTAGTATCGAAGTTACTGTTGCCTGTCATAATTAGTATCGAAGTTACATTTAACTGCCATAATTTGTATCGAAATTACAGTTAATTGTCATAATTAGTAACAAAGTTACATTTAAATGTCATAATTAGAATCTAAGTTACAGTTACCTGCCATAATTAGTATCGAAGTTACTGTTACCTGTCATAATTAGAATCGAAGTTACTGTTTTCTGTCATAATTAGTATCGAAGTTACAGTTACCTGCCCTCATTTGTATCGAAATTACACTTACTTGTCATAATTAGTAACGATGTTACAGTTACCTGTCATAATTAGTTTCGAAGTTACAGTTACCTGCCATAATTTTTATCAAAATTACAATTTCTTGTCATAATTAGTATCGAAGTTACAGTAACCTGTCATAATTAGTATCGAAGTTACAGTTACCTGTCATAATTTGTATTGAAGTTACAGTTACCTGCCATCATTTGTATCGAAATTACAGTTACTTGTCATAATTAGTACCGAAGTTACTGTTACCTGTCATAATTAGTATCGAAGTTAGAGTTACCTGCCATCATTTGTACCGAAATTACAGTTACTTGTCATAATTAGTATCCAAATTACAGTTATTTGCCATATTTAGTAACGAAGTTACAGTTACCTGTCATAATTTGTATCGAAATTACAGTTACTTGTCATAATTAGTATCGAAGTTACAGTTACCTGTCATAATTAGTATCGAAGTTACTGTTACCTGTCATAAGTAGTATCGAAGTTACAGTTACCTGCCATAATTTTTATCAAAATTACAATTTCTTGTCATAATTACTAACGAAGTTAGAGTTACTTGTCATAATTAGTATCGAAGTTACAGTTACCTGTCATAGTTAGTATCGAAGTTACAGTCACTTGACATAATTAGCATCGAAGTTACTGTTACCTGTCATAACTAGTATCGATGTTACTGTTTTCTGTCATAATTAGTATCGAAGTTACTGTTACCTGCCATAATTAGTATCGAAGTTACAGTTACCTGCCATAATTAGTATCGAAGTTACTGTTACCTGTCATAATTAGTATCGTTGTTACTGTTTTCTGTCATAATAAGTATCGAAGTTACTGTTACCTGTCATAATTAGTATCGAAGTTACAGGTACCTGCATTAATTTGTGTCGAAATTACAGTTACATGTCATAAATAGTAACGAAGTTACAGTTACCTGCCATAATTAGTATCGAAATTACAGTTACATGTCGTAATTAGTAACGAAGTTACAGTTACCTGTCATAATTAGTATCGAAGTTATTGTTACCTGTCATAAGTAGTATCGAAGTTACAGTTACCTGCCATAATTTTTATCAAAATTACAATTTCTTGTCATAATTAGTAACGAAGTTAGAGTTACTTGTCATAATTAGTATCGAAGTTACAGTTACCTGTCATAATTAGTATCGAAGTTACAGTCACTTGACATAATTAGTATCGAAGTTACTGTAACCTGTCATAATTAGTATCGAAGTTACAGTTACCTGCCATAATTTGTATCGAAATTACAGTTACTTGTCATAATTAGTAACGATGTTACTGTTACCTGTCATAATTAGTTTCGAAGTTACTGTTACTTGTCATAATTATTATCGAAGTAACTGTTACTTGTCATAATTAGTATCGAAGTTACTGTTACCTGTCATAATTAGTATCGAAGTTACAGTTATCTGCCTTAATATGTATCGAAATAACAGTTACATGTCATAATTAGTAACGAAGTTACAGTTTCCTGTCATAATTAGTATCGAAGTTACAGTTACCTGCCATCATTTGTATCGCAATTACAGTTTCTTGTCATAATTAGCAACGAAGTTACAGTTACCTGCCATAATTTGTATCGAAATTACACTAACATGTCATAATTAGTAACGAAGTTACAGTTACCTGCCATAATTAGTATCGAAATTACAGTTACATGTCATAATTAGTAACGATGTTACAGTTGCCTGTCATAATTAGTATCGAAGTTACTGTTACCTGTCATAATTAGTATCGAAGTTACAGTTACCTGCCATCATTTGTATCGAAATTACAGTTACTTGTCATAATTAGTAACGACGTTACAGTTAACTGTCATTATTAGTATCAAAGTTACAGTTACCTGCCATAATTAGTATCGAAGTTACTGTTACCTGTCATAATTAGTTACGAAGTTACTGTTTTCCGTCATAATTAGTATCGAAGTTACTGTTACCTGTCATAATTAGTATCGAAATTACAGTTACCTGCCATCATTTGTATCGCTATTACAGTTACTTGTCATAATTAGCAACGAAGTTACAGTTACCTGCCATAATTTGTATCGAAATTACAGTAACATGTCATAATTAGTAACGAAGTTACAGTTACCTGCCATAATTAGTATCGAAATTACAGTTACATGTCATAATTAGTAACGATGTTACAGTTGCCTGTCATAATTAGTATCGAATTTACTGTTACCTGTCATAATTAGTATCGAAGTTACAGTTACCTGCCATAATTTTTATCAAAATTACAGTTTCTTGTCATAATTCGTAACGACGTTAGAGTTACTTGTCATAATTAGTATCGAAGTTACAGTTTCCTGTCATAATTAGTATCGAAGTTACAGTAATCTGTCATAATTAGTATCGAAGTTACAGTTACCTGTCATAATTAGTATCGAAGTTACAGTTATCTGCCATAATATGTATCGAAATAACAGTTACATGTCATAATTAGTAACGATGTTACTGTTACCTGTCATAATTAGTTTCGAAGTTACAGTTACTTGTCATAATTAGTATCGAAGTAACTGTTACCTGTCATAATTAGTATCGAAGTTACTGTTACCTGTCATAATTAGTTTCGAAGTTACTGTTTTCTGTCATAATTAGTAACGAAGTTACAGTTACCTGTCATAATTAGTATCGAAGTTACTGTTACCTGTCATAATTAGTATCGAAGTTACAGTTACCTGCCATAATTTTTATCAAAATTACAGTTACTTGTCATAATTAGTAACGAAGTTACAGTTACCTGTCATAATTAGTTTCGAAGTTACTGTTTTCTGTCATAATTAGAATCGAAATTTCAGTTACATGTCATAATTAGTAACGAAGTTACAGTTAACTGTCATTATTAGTATCGAAGTTACAGTTACCTGCCATAATTTGTATCGAAATTACAGTTACTTGTCATAATTAGTAACGAAGTTACAGTTACTTGTCATAATTAGTATCGAAGTTACTGTTACTTGTCATAATTAGTTTCGAAGTTACTGTTTTCTGTCATAATTAAAACGAAGTTACAGTTACCTGTCATAATTAGTATCGAAGTTACTGTAACCTGTCATAAATAGTATCGAAGTTACAGTTACCTGCCATAATTTTTATCAAAATTACAGTTACTTGTCATAATTAGTAACGAAGTTACAGTTTCCTGTCATAATTAGTATCGATGTTACAGTTGCTTGTCTTAATTAGTATCGAAGTAACTGTTACCTGTCATAATTAGTATCGAAGTTACATTTAACTGCCATAATTTGTATCGAAATTACAGTTAATTGTCATAATTAGTAACAAAGTTACAGTTAAATGTCATAATTAGAATCTAAGTTACAGTTACCTGCCATAATTAATATCGAAGTTACTGTTACCTGTCATAATTAGTATCGAAGGTACTGTTTTCTGTCATAATTATTATCGAAGTTACTGTTACCTGTCATAATAAGTATCGAAGTTACAGTTACCTGCCATCATTTGTATCGAAATTACAGTTACTTGTCATAATTAGTAACGATGTTACAGTTACCTGTCATAATTAGTGTCGAAGTTACAGTTACCTGCCATAATTTTTATCAAAATTACAATTTCTTGTCATAATTAGTATCGAATTTACAGTAACCTGTCATAATTAGTATCTAAGTTACAGTTACCTGTCATAATTTGTATCGAAGTTACAGTTACCTGCCATCATTTGTATCGAAATTACAGTTACTTGTCATAATTAGTATCGAAGTTACTGTTACCTGTCATAATTAGTATCGAAGTTAGAGTTACCTGCCATTATTTGTATCGAAATTACAGTTACTTGTCATAATTAGTATCGAAATTACAGTTACAGCCATATTTAGTAACGAAGTTACAGTTACCTGTCATAATTTGTATCGAAATTACAGTTACTTGTCATAATTAGTATCGAAGTTACAGTTACCTGTAATAATTAGTATCGAAGTTACTGTTACCTGTCATAATTTGTATCGAAATTACAGTTACTTGTCATAATTAGTATCGAAGTTACAGTTACCTGTCATAATTAGTATCTAAGTTACGGTTACCTGTCATAATTTGTATCGAAATTACAGTTACTTGTCATAATTAGTAGCGAAGTTACAGTTACCTGCCATAATTAGTATCGAAGTTACTGTTACCTGTCATAATTAGTATCGAAATTACAGTTACCTGCCATAATTTGTATCGAAATTACAGTTACTTGTCATAATTAGTAACGAAGTTACAGTTACTTGTCATAATTAGTATCGAACTTACTGTTACCTGTCATAACTAGTATCGATGTTACTGTTTTCTGTCATAATTAGTATCGATGATACTGTTACCTGTCATAATTAGTATCGAAGTTACAGTTACCTGCCATAATTAGTATCGAAGTTACTGTTACCTGTCATAATTAGTATCGTTGTTACTGTTTTCTGTCATAATAAGTATCGAAGTTACTGTTACCTGTCATAATTAGTATCGAAGTTACAGTTACCTGCCATAATTTGTATCGAAATTACAGTTACTTGTCATAATTAGTAACGATGTTACTGTTACCTGTCATAATTAGTTTCGAAGTTACTGTTACTTGTCATAATTAGTATCGAAGTAACTGTTACTTGTCATAATTAGTATCGAAGTTCCTGTTACCTGTCGTAATTAGTTTCGAAGTTACAGTTATCTGCCTTAATATGTATCGTAATAACAGTTACATGTCATAATTAGTAACGAAGTTACAGTTTCCTGTCATAATTAGTATCGAAGTTACAGTTACCTGCGATCATTTGTATCGCAATTACAGTTACTTGTCATAATTAGCAACGAAGTTACAGTTACCTGCCATAATTTGTATCGAAATTACAGTAACATGACATAATTAGTAACGAAGTTACAGTTACCTGCCATAATTAGTATCGAAATTACAGTTACATGTCATAATTAGTAACGATGTTACAGTTGCCTGTCATAATTAGTATCGAAGTTACTGTTACCTGTCATAATTAGTATCGAAGTTACAGTTACCTGCCATCATTTGTATCGTAATTACAGTTACTTGTCATAATTAGTAACGACGTTACAGTTAACTGTCATTATTAGTATCGACGTTACAGTTACCTGCCATAATTAGTATCGAAGTTATTGTTACCTGTCATAATTAGTTTCGAAGTTACTGTTTTCCGTCATAATTAGTATCGAAGTTACTGTTACCTGTCATAATTAGTATCGAAATTACAGTTACCTGCCATCATTTGTATCGCTATTACAGTTACTTGTCATAATTAGCAACGAAGTTACAGTTACCTGCCATAATTAGTATCGAAGTTACAGTTTCCTGTCATAATTAGTATCGAAGTTACAGTAATCTGTCATAATTAGTATCGAAGTTACAGTTACCTGTCATAATTTGTACCGAAGTTATAGTTATCTGCCATAATATGTATCGAAATAACAGTTACATGTCATAATTAGTAACGATGTTACTGTTACCTGTCATAATTAGTTTCGAAGTTACAGTTACTTGTCATAATTAGTATCGAAGTAACTGTTACCTGTCATAATTAGTATCGAAGTTACTGTTACCTGTCATAATTAGTATCGAAGTTACAGTTATCTGCCATAATATGTATCGAAATAACAGTTACATGTCATAATTAGTAACGAAGTTACAGTTACCTGCCATATTTAGTATCGAAGTTACTGTTACCTGTCATAATTAGTTTCGAAGTTACTGTTCTCTGTCATAATTAGAATCGAAATTACAGTTTCATGTCATAATTAGTAACGAAGTTACAGTTAACTGTCATTATTAGTATCGAAGTTACAGTTACCTGCCTTAATTAGTATCGAAGTTACTGTTACCTGTCATAATTACTTTCGAAGTTACTGTTTTCTGTCATAATTAGTAACGAAGTTACAGTTACCTGTCATAATTAGTATCGAAGTTACTGTTACCTGTCTTAATTAGTATCGAAGTTACAGTTACCTGCCATAATTGTTTTCAAAATTACAGTTACTTGTCATAATTAGTAACGAAGTTACAGTTTCCTGTCATAATTAGTATCATTGTTACAGTTACTTGTCATAATTAGTATCGAAGTTACTGTTACCTGTCATAATTAGTATCGAAGTTACATTTAACTGCCATAATTTGTATCGAAATTACAGTTAATTGTCATAATTAGTAACTAAGTTACAGTTAAATGTCATAATTAGAATCTAAGTTACAGTTACCTGCCATAATTAGTATCGAAGTTACTGTTACCGGTCATAATTAGTATCGAAGTTACTGTTTTCTGTCATAATTAGTATCGATGTTACTGTTACCTGTCATAATAAGTATCGAAGTTACAGTTACCTGCCATCATTTGTATCGAAATTACAGTTACTTGTCATAATTAGTAACGATGTTACAGTTACCTGTCATAATTAGTACCGAAGTTACTTTTACCTGTCATAATTAGTATCGAAGTTACAGTTACCTGCCATAATTTGTATCGAAATTACAGTTACTTGTCATAATTAGTAACGAAGTTACAGTTACTTGTCATAATTAGTATCGAAGTAACTGTTACCTGTCATAATTAGTATCGAAGTTACATTTAACTGCCATAATTTGTATCGAAATTACAGTTAATTGTCATAATTAGTAACAAAGTTACAGTTAAATGTCATAATTAGAATCTAAGTTACAGTTACCTGCCATAATTAGTATCGAAGTTACTGTTACCTGTCATAATTAGTATCGAAGTTACTGTTCTCTGTCATAATTAGAATCGAAATTACAGTTTCATGTCATAATTAGTAACGAAGTTACAGTTAACTGTCATTATTAGTATCGAAGTTACAGTTACCTGCCTTAATTAGTATCGAAGTTACAGTTACCTGCCATAATTTTTATCAAAATTACAATTTCTTGTCATAATTAGTATCGAAGTTACAGTAACCTGTCATAATTAGTATCGAAGTTACAGTTACCTGTCATAATTTGTATCGATGTTACAGTTAACTGCCATCATTTGTATCGAAATTACAGTTACTTGTCATAATTAGTATCGAAGTTACTGTTACCTGTCATAATTAGTATCGAAGTTAGAGTTACCTGCCATCATTTGTATCGAAATTACAGTTACTTGTCATAATTAGTATCGAAATTACTATTACTTGCCATATTTAGGAACGAAGTTACAGTTACCTGTCATAATTTGTATCGAAATTACAGTTACTTGTCATAATTAGTATCGAAGTTACAGTTACCTGTCATAATTAGTATCGAAGTTACTGTTACCTGTCATAATTTGTATCGAAATTACAGTTACTTGTCATAATTAGTAGCGAAGTTACAGTTACCTGTCATAATTAGTACCGAAGTTACTGTTACCTGTCATAATTAGTATCGAAGTTACAGTTACCTGCCATAATTTGTATCGAAATTACAGTTACTTGTCATAATTAGTAACGAAGTTACAGTTACTTGTCATAATTAGTATCGAAGTTACTGTTACCTGTCATAACTAATATCGATGTTACTGTTTTCTGTCATAATTAGTATCGAAGTTACTGTTACCTGTCATAATTAGTATCGAAGTTACAGTTACCAGCCATAATTAGTATCGAAGTTACTGTTACCTGTCATAATTAGTATCGTTGTTACTGTTTTCTGTCATAATAAGTATCGAAGTTACTGTTACCTGTCATAATTAGTATCGAAGTTACAGTTACCTGCCTTAATTTGTATCGAAATTACAGTTACATGTCATAATTAGTAACGAAGTTACAGTTACCTGCCATAATTAGTATCGAAATTACAGTTACATGTCGTAATTAGTAACGAAGTTACAGTTACCTGTCATAATTAGTATCGAAGTTACTGTTACCTGTCATAAGTAGTATCAAAGTTACAGTTACCTGCCATAATTTTTATCAAAATTACAATTTCTTGTCATAATTAGTAACGAAGTTAGAGTTACTTGTCATAATTAGTATCGAAGTTACAGTTACCTGTCATAATTAGTATCGAAGTTACAGTCACTTGACATAATTAGTATCGAAGTTACTGTTACCTGTCATAATTAGTATCGAAGTTACAGTTACCTGCCATAATTTGTATCGAAATTACAGTTACTTGTCATAATTAGTAACGATGTTACTGTTACCTGTCATAATTAGTTTCGAAGTTACTGTTACTTGTCATAATTAGTAACGAAGTAACTGTTACTTGACATAATTAGTATTGAAGTTACTGTTACCTGTCATAATTAGTATCGAAGTTACAGTTACCTGCCTTAATATGTATCGAAATAACAGTTACATGTCATAATTAGTAACGAAGTTACAGTTTCCTGTCATAATTAGTATCGAAGTTACAGTTACCTGCCATCATTTGTATCGCAATTACAGTTACTTGTCATAATTAGCAAGGAAGTTACAGTTACCAGCCATAATTTGTATCGAAATTACAGTAACATGTCATAATTAGTAACGAAGTTGCAGTTACCTGCCATAGATAGTATCGAAATTACAGTTACATGTCATAATTAATAACGATGTTACAGTTACCTGCCATAATTAGTATCGAAATTACAGTTACTTGTCATAATTAGTAACGACGTTAGAGTTAACTGACATTATTAGTATCGAAGTTACAATTACCTGCTATAATTAGTATCGAAGTTACTGTTACCTGTCATAATTAGTTTCGAAGTTACTGATTTCCGTCATAATTAGTATCGAAGTTACAGTTACCTGCCATCATTTGTATTGCTATTACAGTTACTTGTCATAATTAGTAACGACGTTAGAGTTACTTGTCATAATTAGTATCGAAGTTACAGTTTCCTGTCATAATTAGTATCGAAGGTACAGTAATCTGTCATAATTAGTATGAAGTT
This sequence comes from Meconema thalassinum, assembly GCA_946902985.2. Taxonomy (NCBI): domain Eukaryota; kingdom Metazoa; phylum Arthropoda; class Insecta; order Orthoptera; family Tettigoniidae; genus Meconema; species Meconema thalassinum. The sequence continues at coordinate 1,660,166,429 of OX336388.2, forward strand.
ACAGTTACCTGTCATAATTTTGAATCGAAGTTACAGTTACCTGCCACCTTTTGTACCGAAATTACAGTTACTTGTCATAATTAGTATCGAAGTTACTGTTACCTGTCATAATTAGTATCGAAGTTACAGTTACCTGCCATCATTTGAATCGAAATTACAGTTACTTGTCATAATTAGTAACGATGTTACAGTTACCTGTCATAATTAGTTTCGAAGTTACAGTTACCTGCCATAATTTTTATAAAATTACAATTTCTTGTCGTAGTTAGTATCGAAGTTACAGTAACCTGTCATAATTAGTATCGAAGTTACAGTTACCTGTCATAATTTGTATCGAAGTTACAGTTACCTGCCATCATTTGTATCGAAATTACAGTTACTTGTCATAATTAGTATCGAAGTTATAGTTACCTGTCATAATTAGTATCGAAGTAACTGTTTCTTGTCATAATTAGTATCGAAGTTAATGTTACCTGTCATAATTAGTATCGAAGTTACAGTTACCTTCCATAATTTGTACCGAAATTACAGTTACTTGTCATAATTTGTAACGAAGTTACAGTTTCCTGTCATAATTAGTATCGATGTTACAGTTACTTGTCATAATTAGCATCGAAGTTACTGTTACCTGTCATAATTAGTATCGAAGTTACATTTAACTGCCATAATTTGTATCGAAATTACAGTTAAATGTCATAATTTGTAACAAAGTTACAGTTACCTGCCATAATTTTTATCAAAATTAAAATTTCTTGTCATAATTAGTATCGAAGTTACAGTAACCTGTCATAATTAGTATCGAAGTTACAGTTACCTGTCATAAATTGTATCGAAGTTACAGTTACCTGCCATCATTTGTATCGAAATTACAGTTACTTGTCATAATTAGTATCGAAGTTACTGTTACCTGTCATAATTAGTATCGAAGTTACAGTAACCTGCCATCATTTGTATCGAAATTACAGTTACTTGTCATAATTAGTGTCGAAACTACAGTTACTTGCCATATTTAGTAACGAAGTTACAGTTACCTGTCATAATTTGTATCGAAATTACAGTTACTTGTCATAATTAGTAACGAAGTTACAGTTACTTGTAATAATTAGTATCGAAGTTACTGTTACCTGTCATAATTAGTATCGAAGTTACAGTTATCTGCCATAATGTGTATCGAAATAACAGTTACATGTCATAATTAGTAACGAAGTTACAGTTTCCTGTCATAATTAGTATCGAAGTTACAGTTACTTGTCTTAATTTCGTATAGAAGTTATTGTTACCTGTCATAATTAGTATTGAAGTTACAGTTACCTGCCATAATTTTTATCAAAATTACAGTTTCTTGTCATAATTAGTAACGACGTTAGAGTTACTTGTCATCATTAGTATCGAAGTTACAGTTTCCTGTCATAATTAGTATCGAAGTTACAGTAATCTGTCATAATTAGTATCGAAGTTACAGTTAACTGTAATAATTAGTATCGAAGTTACAGTTTCCTGCCATAATTAGTATCGAAGTTACTGTTACCTGTCATAATTAGTATCGATGTTACTGTTTTCTGTCATTATTAGTATCGAAGTTACCGGTACTGTTACCTGTCATAATTAGTATCGAAGTTACAGTTACCTGCCATCATTTGTACCGAAATTGCAGTTACTTGTCATAATTAGTAAAGAAGTTACAGTTACCTGTCATAATTATTATCGAAGTTACAGTTACCTGTCATAATTAGTATCGAAGTAACTGTTACCTGCCATAATTTGTATTGAAATTGTAGTTACTTGCCATAATAAGTAACGAAGTTACACTTACTTGTCATAATTAGTATCGAAGTTACTGTTACCTGTCATAATTAGTATCGAATTTACTGTTACCTGTCATAATTAGTATCGAATTTACAGTTACCTGCCATAATTTGTATCGAAATTACAGTTACTTGTCATAATTAGTAACGAAGTTACAGTTACCTGTCATCATTAGTATCGAAGTTACAGTTACTTGTCATAATTAGTATCGAAGTTACTGTTACCTGTCATAATTAGTATCGAAGTTACAGTTACTTGACAAAATTTGTATCGAAATTACAGTTACTTGTCATAATTAGTAACGAAGTTACAGTTAACTGTCATAATTAGTAGCGAAGTTACAGTTACCTGCCATAATTAGTATCGAAGTTACTGTTACCTGTCATAATTATTATCGTTGTTACTGTTTTCTGTCATAATTAGCATCGAAGTTACTGTTACCTGTCATAATTAGTACCGAAGTTACAGTTACCTGCCATACTTAGTATCGAAGTTACTGTTACCTGTCATAATTAGTATCGAAGTTACTGTTTTCTGTCATTATTAGTATCGAAGTTACTGTTACCTGTCATAATTAGTATCGAAGTTACAGTTACCTGCCATCATTTGTATCGAAATTGCAGTTACTTGTCATAATTAGTAAAGAAGTTACAGTTACCTGTCATAATTAGTATCGAAGATACAGTTACCTGTCATACTTAGTATCGAAATTACTGTTACCTGCCATAATTTGTATTGAAATTACAGTTAATTGCCATAATTAGTTACGAAGTTACAGTTACCTGTCATAATTTGTATCGAAATTACAGTGACTTGTCATAATTAGTATCGAAGTTACAGTTACCTGTCATAATTAGTATCGAAGTTACAGTTACCTGCCATCATTTGTATCGAAATTACAGTTACTTGTCATAATTAGTAACGACGTTACAGTTAACTGTCATTATTAGTATCGAAGTTACAGTTACCTGCCATAATTAGTATCGAAGTTATTGTTACCTGTCATAATTAGTTTCGAAGTTACTGTTTTCCGTCATAATTAGTATCGAAGTTACTGTTACCTGTCATAATTAGTATCGAAATTACAGTTACCTGCCATCATTTGTATCGCTATTACAGTTACTTGTCATAATTAGCAACGAAGTTACAGTTACCTGCCATAATTAGTATCGAAGTTACAGTTTCCTGTCATAATTAGTATCGAAGTTACAGTAATCTGTCATAATTAGTATCGAAGTTACAGTTTCCTGTCATAATTAGTATCGAAGTTACAGTAATCTGTCATAATTAGTATCGAAGTTACTGTTACCTGTCATAATTAGTATCGAAGTTACAGTTATCTGCCATAATATGTATCGAAATAACAGTTACATGGCATAATTAGTAACGAAGTTACAGTTACCTGCCATATTTAGTATCGAAGTTACTGTTACCTGTCATAATTAGTTTCGAAGTTACTGTTCTCTGTCATAATTAGAATCGAAATTACAGTTTCATGTCATAATTAGTAACGAAGTTCCAGTTAACTGTCATTATTAGTATCGAAGTTACAGTTACCTGCCTTAATTAGTATCGAAGTTACTGTTACCTGTCATAATTACTTTCGAAGTTACTGTTTTCTGTCATAATTAGTAACGAAGTTACAGTTACCTGTCATAATTAGTATCGAAGTTACTGTTACCTGTCTTAATTAGTATCGAAGTTACAGTTACCTGCCATAATTGTTTTCAAAATTACAGTTACTTGTCATAATTAGTAACGAAGTTACAGTTTCCTGTCATAATTAGTATCATTGTTACAGTTACTTGTCATAATTAGTATCGAAGTTACTGTTACCTGTCATAATTAGTATCGAAGTTACATTTAACTGCCATAATTTGTATCGAAATTACAGTTAATTGTCATAATTAGTAACTAAGTTACAGTTAAATGTCATAATTAGAATCTAAGTTACAGTTACCTGCCATAATTAGTATCGAAGTTACTGTTACCTGTCATAATTAGTATCGAAGTTACTGTTTTCTGTCATAATTAGTATCGATGTTACTGTTACCTGTCATAATAAGTATCGAAGTTACAGTTACCTGCCATCATTTGTATCGAAATTACAGTTACTTGTCATAATTAGTAACGATGTTACAGTTACCTGTCATAATTAGTACCGAAGTTACTGTTACCTGTCATAATTAGTATCGAAGTTACAGTTACCTGCCATAATTTGTATCGAAATTACAGTTACTTGTCATAATTAGTAACGAAGTTACAGTTACTTGTCATAACTAGTATCGAAGTAACTGTTACCTGTCATAATTAGTATCGAAGTTACATTTAACTGCCATAATTTGTATCGAAATTACAGTTAATTGTCATAATTAGTAACAAAGTTACAGTTAAATGTCATAATTAGAATCTAAGTTACAGTTACCTGCCATAATTAGTATCGAAGTTACTGTTACCTGTCATAATTAGTATCGAAGTTACTGTTCTCTGTCATAATTAGAATCGAAATTACAGTTTCATGTCATAATTAGTAACGAAGTTACAGTTAACTGTCATTATTAGTATCGAAGTTACAGTTACCTGCCTTAATTAGTATCGAAGTTACAGTTACCTGCCATAATTTTTATCAAAATTACAATTTCTTGTCATAATTAGTATCGAAGTTACAGTAACCTGTCATAATTAGTATCGAAGTTACAGTTACCTGTCATAATTTGTATCGATGTTACAGTTAACTGCCATCATTTGTATCGAAATTACAGTTACTTGTCATAATTAGTATCGAAGTTACTGTTACATGTCATAATTAGTATCGAAGTTAGAGTTACCTGCCATCATTTGTATCGAAATTACAGTTACTTGTCATAATTAGTATCGAAATTACTATTACTTGCCATATTTAGGAACGAAGTTACAGTTACCTGTCATAATTTGTATCGAAATTACAGTTACTTGTCATAATTAGTATCGAAGTTACAGTTACCTGTCATAATTAGTATCGAAGTTACTGTTACCTGTCATAATTTGTATCGAAATTACAGTTACTTGTCATAATTAGTAGCGAAGTTACAGTTACCTGTCATAATTAGTACCGAAGTTACTGTTACCTGTCATAATTAGTATCGAAGTTACAGTTACCTGCCATAATTTGTATCGAAATTACAGTTACTTGTCATAATTAGTAACGAAGTTACAGTTACTTGTCATAATTAGTATCGAAGTTACTGTTACCTGTCATAACTAATATCGATGTTACTGTTTTCTGTCATAATTAGTATCGAAGTTACTGTTACCTGTCATAATTAGTATCGAAGTTACAGTTACCAGCCATAATTAGTATCGAAGTTACTGTTACCTGTCATAATTAGTATCGTTGTTACTGTTTTCTGTCATAATAAGTATCGAAGTTACTGTTACCTGTCATAATTAGTATCGAAGTTACAGTTACCTGCCTTAATTTGTATCGAAATTACAGTTACATGTCATAATTAGTAACGAAGTTACAGTTACCAGCCATAATTAGTATCGAAATTACAGTTACATGTCGTAATTAGTAACGAAGTTACAGTTACCTGTCATAATTAGTATCGAAGTTACTGTTACCTGTCATAAGTAGTATCAAAGTTACAGTTACCTGCCATAATTTTTATCAAAATTACAATTTCTTGTCATAATTAGTAACGAAGTTAGAGTTACTTGGCATAATTAGTATCGAAGTTACAGTTACCTGTCATAATTAGTATCGAAGTTACAGTCACTTGACATAATTAGTATCGAAGTTACTGTTACCTGTCATAATTAGTATCGAAGTTACAGTTACCTGCCATAATTTGTATCGAAATTACAGTTACTTGTCATAATTAGTAACGATGTTACTGTTACCTGTCATAATTAGTTTCGAAGTTACTGTTACTTGTCATAATTAGTAACGAAGTAACTGTTACTTGACATAATTAGTATTGAAGTTTCTGTTACCTGTCATAATTAGTATCGAAGTTACAGTTACCTGCCTTAATATGTATCGAAATAACAGGTACATGTCATAATTAGTAACGAAGTTACAGTTTCCTGTCATAATTAGTATCGAAGTTACAGTTACCTGCCATCATTTGTATCGCAATTACAGTTACTTGTCATAATTAGCAAGGAAGTTACAGTTACCAGCCATAATTTGTATCGAAATTACAGTAACATGTCATAATTAGTAACGAAGTTGCAGTTACCTGCCATAGATAGTATCGAAATTACAGTTACATGTCATAATTAATAACGATGTTACAGTTACCTGCCATAATTATTATCGAAATTACAGTTACTTGTCATAATTAGTAACGACGTTAGAGTTAACTGACAGTATTAGTATCGAAGTTACAATTACCTGCTATAATTAGTATCGAAGTTACTGTTACCTGTCATAATTAGTTTCGAAGTTACTGATTTCCGTCATAATTAGTATCGAAGTTACTGTTACCTGTCATGATTAGTATCGAAGTTACAGTTACCTGCCATCATTTGTATTGCTATTACAGTTACTTGTCATAATTAGTAACGACGTTAGAGTTACTTGTCATAATTAGTATCGAAGTTACAGTTTCCTGTCATAATTAGTATCGAAGTTACAGTAATCTGTCATAATTAGTATCGAAGTTACAGTTACCTGTCATAATTTTGAATCGATGTTACAGTTACCTGCCACCTTTTGTACCGAAATTACAGTTACTTGTCATAATTAGTATCGAAGTTACTGTTACCTGTCATAATTAGTATCGAAGTTACAGTTACCTGCCATCATTTGAATCGAAATTACAGTTACTTGTCATAATTAGTAACGATGTTACAGTTACCTGTCATAATTAGTTTCGAAGTTACAGTTACCTGCCATAATTTTTATAAAATTACAATTTCTTGTCGTAGTTAGTATCGAAGTTACAGTAACCTGTCATAATTAGTATCGAAGTTACAGTTACCTGTCATAATTTGTATCGAAGTTACAGTTACCTGCCATCATTTGTATCGAAATTACAGTTACTTGTCATAATTAGTATCGAAGTTATAGTTACCTGTCATAATTAGTATCGAAGTAACTGTTTCTTGTCATAATTAGTATCGAAGTTAATGTTACCTGTCATAATTAGTATCGAAGTTACAGTTACCTTCCGTAATTTGTACCGAAATTACAGTTACTTGTCATAATTTGTAACGAAGTTACAGTTTCCTGTCATAATTAGTATCGATGTTACAGTTACTTGTCATAATTAGCATCGAAGTTACTGTTACCTGTCATAATTAGTATCGAAGTTACATTTAACTGCCATAATTTGTATCGAAATTACAGTTAAATGTCATAATTTGTAACAAAGTTACAGTTACCTGCCATAATTTTTATCAAAATTACAATTTCATGTCATAATTAGTATCGAAGTTACAGTAACCTGTCATAATTAGTATCAAAGTTACAGTTACCTGTCATAAATTGTATCGAAGTTACAGTTACCTGCCATCATTTGTATCGAAATTACAGTTACTTGTCATAATTAGTATCGAAGTTACTGTTACCTGTCATAATTAGTATCGAAGTTACAGTAACCTGCCATCATTTGTATCGAAATTACAGTTACTTGTCATAATTAGTGTCGAAACTACAGTTACTTGCCATATTTAGTAACGAAGTTACAGTTACCTGTCATAATTTGTATCGAAATTACAGTTACTTGTCATAATTAGTAACGAAGTTACAGTTACTTGTCATAATTAGTATCGATGTTACTGTTACCTGTCATAATTAGTATCGAAGTTACAGTTATCTGCCATAATGTGTATCGAAATAACAGTTACATGTCATAATTAGTAACGAAGTTACAGTTTCCTGTCATAATTAGTATCGAAGTTACAGTTACTTGTCTTAATTTCGTATAGAAGTTATTGTTACCTGTCATAATTAGTATTGAAGTTACAGTTACCTGCCATAATTTTTATCAAAATTACAGTTTCTTGTCATAATTAGTAACGACGTTAGAGTTACTTGTCATAATTAGTATCGAAGTTACAGTTTCCTGTCATAATTAGTATCGAAGTTACAGTAATCTGTCATAATTAGTATCGAAGTTACAGTTAACTGTAATAATTAGTATCGAAGTTACAGTTTCCTGCCATAATTAGTATCGAAGTTACTGTTACCTGTCATAATTAGTATCGATGTTACTGTTTTCTGTCATTATTAGTATCGAAGTTACCGGTACTGTTACCTGTCATAATTAGTATCGAAGTTACAGTTACCTGCCATCATTTGTACCGAAATTGCAGTTACTTGTCATAATTAGTAAAGAAGTTACAGTTACCTGTCATAATTATTATCGAAGTTACAGTTACCTGTCATAATTAGTATCGAAGTAACTGTTACCTGCCATAATTTGTATTGAAATTGTAGTTACTTGCCATAATAAGTAACGAAGTTACACTTACTTGTCATAATTAGTATCGAAGTTACTGTTACCTGTCATAATTAGTATCGAATTTACTGTTACCTGTCATAATTAGTATCGAATTTACAGTTACCTGCCATAATTTGTATCGAAATTACAGTTACTTGTCATAATTAGTAACGAAGTTACAGTTACCTGTCATCATTAGTATCGAAGTTACAGTTACTTGTCATAATTAGTATCGAAGTTACTGTTACCTGTCATAATTAGTATCGAAGTTACAGTTACTTGACAAAATTTGTATCGAAATTACAGTTACTTGTCATAATTAGTAACGAAGTTACAGTTAACTGTCATAATTAGTATCGAAGTTACAGTTACCTGCCATAATTAGTATCGAAGTTACTGTTACCTGTCATAATTATTATCGTTGTTACTGTTTTCTGTCATAATTAGCATCGAAGTTACTGTTACCTGTCATAATTAGTACCGAAGTTACAGTTACCTGCCATACTTAGTATCGAAGTTACTGTTACCTGTCATAATTAGTATCGAAGTTACTGTTTTCTGTCATTATTAGTATCGAAGTTACTGTTACCTGTCATAATTAGTATCGAAGTTACAGTTACCTGCCATCATTTGTATCGAAATTGCAGTTACTTGTCATAATTAGTAAAGAAGTTACAGTTACCTGTCATAATTAGTATCGAAGATACAGTTACCTGTCATACTTAGTATCGAAATTACTGTTACCTGCCATAATTTGTATTGAAATTGCAGTTAATTGCCATAATTAGTTACGAAGTTACAGTTACCTGTCATAATTTGTATCGAAATTACAGTGACTTGTCATAATTAGTATCGAAGTTACAGTTACCTGTCATAATTAGTATCGAAGTTACTGTTACCTGCTATAATTTGTATTGAAATTACAGTTACTTGTCATAATTAGTATCGAAATGACAGTTACCTGCCATAATTAGTATCGAAGTTACTGTTACCTGTCAAAATTGGTATCGAAGTTACAGTTATCTGCCATAATTTGTATCGAAATTACAGTTACTTGTCATAATTAGTAACGACGTTACAGTTACCTGTCATAAGTAGTTTCGGAGTTACAGTTATTTGTCATAATTGGTATCGAAGTTACTGTTACTTGTCATAATTAGTATCGAAGTTACTGTTACCTGGCATAATTAGTATCGAAATTACAGTTACCTGCCATAATTTGTATCGAAATTACTGTTACTTGTCATAATTAGTAACGAAGTTACAGTTACCTGTCATAATTAGTATCGAAGTTACAGTTACTAGTCATAATTAGTATCGAAGTTACTGTTACCTGTCATAATTAGTATCGTTGTTACTGTTTTCTGTCATAATTAGTATCGAAGTTACTGTTACCTGTCATAATTAGTATCGAAGTTACAGTTACCTGCCATAATTTGTATCGAAATTACAGTTACATGTCATAATTAGTAACGAAGTTACAGTTACCTGCCATAATTATTATCGAAGTTACTGTTACCCGTCATTATTTGTATCGAAATTACAGTTACTTGTCATAATTAGTAACGAAGTTACAGTTAACTGTCATAATTAGTATCGAAGTTATAGTTACCTGCCATAATTAGTATCGAAGTTACTGTTACCTGTCATATTTAGTATTGAAGTTACATTTAACTGCCATAATTTGTATCGAAATTACAGTAAATTGTCATAATTAGTAACGAAGTTACAGTTAACTGTCATTATTAGTATCGAAGTTACAGTTACCTGCCATAATTAGTATCGAAGTTACTGTTACCTGTCATAATTAGTTTCGAAGTTACTGTTTTCTGTCATAATTAGTAACGAAGTTACAGTTACCTGTCATAATTAGTATCGAAGTTACTGTTACCTATCATAATTAGTATCGAAGTTACAGTTACCTGCCATAATTGTTATCAAAATTACAGTTACTTGTCATAATTAGTAACGACGTTAGAGTTACTTGTCATAATTAGTATCGAAGTTATAGTTACCTGTCATAATTAGTATCGAAGTAACTGTTTCTTGTCATAATTAGTATCGAAGTTAAAGTTACCTGTCATAATTAGAATCGAATTTACAGTTACCTTCCATAATTTGTAACGAAATTACAGTTACTTGTCATAATTAGTATCGAAGTTACAGTTTCCTGTCATAATTAGTATCGAAGTTACAGTTACCTGCCATCATTTGTATCGAAATTACAGTTACTTGTCATAATTAGTATCGAAATTACAGTTACTTGCCATATTAAGTAACGAAGTTACAGTTACCTGTCATAATTAGTATCGAAGTTATAGTTACCTGCCATAATTAGTATCGAAGTTACAGTTACCTGTCATATTTAGTATTGAAGTTACATTTAACTGCCATAATTTGTATCGAAATTACAGTTACTTGTCATAATTAGTATCGAAGTTACAGTTACCTGTCATAATTAGTATCGAAGTTACTGTTACCTGTCATAATTAGTATCGAAGTAACAGTTACCTGCCATAATTTGTATCGAAGTTACAGTTACTTGTCATAATTAGTAACGAAGTTACAGTTACTTGTTTTGATTAGTACCGAAGTTACTGTTACCTGTCATAACTAGTATCGATGTTACTGTTTTCTGTCATAATTAGTATCGAAGTTACTGTTACCTGTCATAATTAGTATCGATGTTACAGTTACCTGCCATAATTTGTATCGAAATTACAATTACTTGTCTTAATTTGTAACGAAGTTACATTTACCTGTCATAATTAGTATCGAAGTTACAGTTACTTGTCATAATTAGTATCGAAGTTACTGTTACCTGCCATAATTAGAATCGAAGTTAGTTACCTGGCATAATATGTATCGAAATTACAGTTACTTGTCACAATTAGTAACGACGTTACAGTTACCTGTCATAATTAGTATCGAAGTTACTGTTACCTGCCATAATTAGTAACGAAGTTACAGTTTACTGTAATAATTAGTATCGAAGTTACAGTTCCCTGCCATAATTAGTATAGAAGTTACTGTTACCTGTCATAATTAGTATCGAAGTTACTGTTTTCTGTCATTATTAGTATCGAAGTTACTGTTACCTGTCATAATTAGTATCGAAGTTACAGTTACCTGCCATCATTTGTATCGAAATTGCAGTTACTTGTCATAATTAGTAAAGAAGTTACAGTTACCTGTCATCATTAGTATCGAAGTTACAGTTACCTGTCATAATTAGTATCGAAGTAACTGTTACCTGCCATAATTTGTATTGAAATTGTAGTTACTTGCCATAATTAGTAACGAAGTTACAGTTACTTGTCATAATTAGTATCGAAGTTACTGTTACCTGTCATAATTAGTACCGAAGTTACTGTTACCTGTCATAATTACTATCGAATTTACAGTTACCTGCCATAATTTGTATCGAAATTACAGTTACTTGTCATAATTAGTAACGAAGTTACAGTTAACTGTCATAATTAGTATCGAAGTTACAGTTACCTGCCATAATTAGTATCGAAGTTACTGTTACCTGTCATAATTATTATCGTTGTTACTGTTTTCTGTCATAATTAGCATCGAAGTTACTGTTACCTGTCATAATTAGTACCGAAGTTACAGTTACCTGCCATACTTAGTATCGAAGTTACTGTTACCTGTCATAATTAGTATCGAAGTTACTGTTTTCTGTCATTATTAGTATCGAAGTTACTGTTACCTGTCATAATTAGTATCGAAGTTACAGTTACCTGCCATCATTTGTATCGAAATTGCAGTTACTTGTCATAATTAGTAAAGAAGTTACAGTTACCTGTCATAATTAGTATCGAAGTTACAGTTACCTGTCATAATTAGTATCGAAATTACTGTTACCTGCCATAAATTTTATTGAAAATGCAGTTACTTGCCATAATTAGTAACGAAGTTACAGTTACCTGTCATAATTTGTATCGAAATTACAGTGACTTGTCATAATTAGTATCGTAGTTACAGGTACCTGTCATAATTAGTATCGAAGTTTCTGTTACCTGCTAGAATTTGTATTGAAATTACAGTTACTTGTCATAATTAGTATCGAAATTACAGTTACCTGCCATAATTAGTATCGAAGTTACTGTTACCTGTCATAATTGGTATCGAAGTTACAGTTACCTGCCATAATTTGTATCGAAATTACAGTTACTTGTCATAATTAGTAACGACGTTACAGTTACCTGTCATAAGTAGTTTCGGAGTTACAGTTACTTTTCATAATTGGTATCGAAGTTACTGTTACTTGTCATAATTAGTACCGAAGTTACTGTTACCTGGCATAATTAGTATCGAAATTACAGTTACCTGCCATAATTTGTATCGAAATTACAGTTACTTGTCATAATTATTAACGAAGTTACAGTTACCTGTCATAATTAGTATCGAAGTTACAGTTACTAGTCATAATTAGTATCGCAGTTACTGTTACCTGTCATAATTAGTATCATTGTTACTGTTTTCTGTCATAATTAGTATCGAAGTTACTGTTACCTGTCATAATTAGTATCGAAGTTACAGTTACCTGCCATAATTTGTATCGAAATTACAGTTACATGTCATAATTAGTAACGAAGTTACAGTTACCTGCCATAATTATTATCGAAGTTACTGTTACCTGTCATAATTTGTATCGAAATTACAGTTACTTGTCTTAATTAGTAACAAAGTTACAGTTAACTGTCATAATTAATATCGAAGTTATAGTTACCTGCCATAATTAGTATCGAAGTTACTGTTACCTGTCATAATTATTATCGTTGTTACTGTTTTCTGTCATAATTAGCATCGAAGTTACTGTTACCTGTCATAATTAGTATCGAAGTTACTTTTACCTGTCATAATTAGTATCGAAGTTACAGTTATTAGCCATAATATTTATCAAAATTACAATTTCTTGTCATAATTAGTAACGAAGTTAAAGTTACTTGTCATAATTGGTATCGAAGTTACAGTTACCTGTCATAATTAGTATCGAAGTTACAGTTAATTGACATAATTAGTATCGAAGTTACTGTTACCTGTCATAATTAGTATCGAAGTTACTGTTACCTGCCATAATTAGTATCGAAATTACAGTTACTTGTCATAATTAGTAACGATGTTACTGTTACCTGTCATAATTAGTTTCGAAGTTAGAGTTACTTGTCATAATTAGTATCGAAGTAACTGTTACTTGTCATAATTAGTATCGAAGTTACTGTTACCTGTCATAATTAGTATCGAAGTTACAGTTATCTGCCATAATATGTATCGAAATAACAGTTACATGTCATAATTAGTAACGAAGTTACAGTTTCCTGTCATAATTACTATCGAAGTTACAGTTACCTGTCATAATTAGTATCGAAGTTACAGTTACCTGCCATCATTTGTATCGAAATTACAGTTACATGTCATAATTAGTATCGAATTACAGTTACATGCCATTTTTAGTAACGAAGTTACAGTTACCTGTCACAATTTGTATCGAAATTACAGTTACTTGTCATAATTAGTATCGAAGTTACAGTTACCTGTCATAATTAGTATCGAAGTTACTGTTACCTGTCATAATTTGTATCGAAATTACAGTTACTTGTCATAATTAGTAGCGACGTTACAGTTACCTGTCATAATTAGTATCGAAGTTACTGTTACCGGTCATAATTAGTATCGAATTTACTGTTACCTGTCATAATTAGTATCGAATTTACAGTTACCTGCCATAATTTGTATCGAAATTACAGTTACTTGCCATAATTAGTAACGAAGTTACAGTTACCTGTCATAATTATTATCGAAGTTACAGTTACCTGTCATAATTAGTATCGAAGTAACTGTTACCTGCCATAATTTGTATTGAAATTGTAGTTACTTGCCATAATTAGTAACGAAGTTACAGTTACTTGTCATAATTAGTATCGAAGTTACTGTTACCTGTCATAATTAGTATCGAATTTACTGTTACCTGTCATAATTAGTATCGAATTTACAGTTACTTGTCATAATTAGTAACGAAGTTACAGTTACCTGTCATCATTAGTATCGAAGTTACAGTTACTTGTCATAATTAGTATCGAAGTTACTGTTACCTGTCATAATTAGTATCGAAGTTACAGTTACTTGACATAATTTGTATCGAAATTACAGTTACTTGTCATAATTAGTAACGAAGTTAAAGTTAACTGTCATAATTAGTATCGAAGTTACAGTTACCTGCCATAATTAGTATCGAAGTTACTGTTACCTGTCATAATTATTATCGTTGTTACTGTTTTCTGTCATAATTAGCATCGAAGTTACTGTTACCTGTCATAATTAGTTTCGAAGTTACAGTTACCTGCCATACTTAGTATCGAAGTTACTGTTACCTGTCATAATTAGTATCGAAGTTACTGTTTTCTGTCATTATTAGTATCGAAGTTACTGTTACCTGTCATAATTAGTATCGAAGTTACAGTTACCTGCCATCATTTGTATCGAAATTGCAGTTACTTGTCATAATTAGTAAAGAAGTTACAGTTACCTGTCATAATTAGTATCGAAGATACAGTTACCTGTCATACTTAGTATCGAAATTACTGTTACCTGCCATAATTTGTATTGAAATTGCAGTTAATTGCCATAATTAGTTACGAAGTTACAGTTACCTGTCATAATTTGTATCGAAATTACAGTGACTTGTCATAATTAGTATCGAAGTTACAGTTACCTGTCATAATTAGTATCGAAGTTACTGTTACCTGCTATAATTTGTATTGAAATTACAGTTACTTGTCATAATTAGTATCGAAATGACAGTTACCTGCCATAATTAGTATCGAAGTTACTGTTACCTGTCAAAATTGGTATCGAAGTTACAGTTACCTGCCATAATTTGTATCGAAATTACAGTTACTTGTCATAATTAGTAACGACGTTACAGTTACCTGTCATAAGTAGTTTCGGAGTTACAGTTATTTGTCATAATTGGTATCGATGTTACTGTTACTTGTCATAATTAGTATCGAAGTTACTGTTACCTGGCATAATTAGTATCGAAATTACAGTTACCTGCCATAATTTGTATCGAAATTACTGTTACTTGTCATAATTAGTAACGAAGTTACAGTTACCTGTCATAATTAGTATCGAAGTTACAGTTACTAGTCATAATTAGTATCGAAGTTACTGTTACCTGTCATAATTAGTATCGTTGTTACTGTTTTCTGTCATAATTAGTATCGAAGTTACTGTTACCTGTCATAATTAGTATCGAAGTTACAGTTACCTGCCATAATTTGTATCGAAATTACAGTTACATGTCATAATTAGTAACGAAGTTACAGTTACCTGCCATAATTATTATCGAAGTTACTGTTACCTGTCATTATTTGTATCGAAATTACAGTTACTTGTCATAATTAGTAACGAAGTTACAGTTAACTGTCATAATTAGTATCGAAGTTATAGTTACCTGCCATAATTAGTATCGAAGTTACTGTTACCTGTCATATTTAGTATTGAAGTTACATTTAACTGCCATAATTTGTATCGAAATTACAGTTAATTGTCATAATTAGTAACGAAGTTACAGTTAACTGTCATTATTAGTATCGAAGTTACAGTTACCTGCCATAATTAGTATCGAGGTTACTGTTACCTGTCATAATTAGTTTCGAAGTTACTGTTTTCTGTCATAATTAGTAACGAAGTTACAGTTACCTGTCATAATTAGTATCGAAGTTACTGTTACCTATCATAATTAGTATCGAAGTTACAGTTGCCTGCCATAATTGTTATCAAAATTACAGTTACTTGTCATAATTAGTAACGACGTTAGAGTTACTTGTCATAATTAGTATCGAAGTTATAGTTACCTGTCATAATTAGTATCGAAGTAACTGTTTCTTGTCATAATTAGTATCGAAGTTAATGTTACCTGTCATAATTAGAATCGAATTTACAGTTACCTTCCATAATTTGTAACGAAATTACAGTTACTTGTCATAATTAGTATCGAAGTTACAGTTTCCTGTCATAATTAGTATCGAAGTTACAGTTATCTGCCATCATTTGTATCGAAATTACAGTTACTTGTCATAATTAGTATCGAAATTACAGTTACTTGCCATATTAAGTAACGAAGTTACAGTTACCTGTCACAATTTGTATCGAAATTACAGTTACTTGTCATAATTAGTATCGAAGTTACAGTTACCTGTCATAATTAGTATCGAAGTTACTGTTACCTGTCATAATTAGTATCGAAGTAACAGTTACCTGCCATAATTTGTATCGAAATTACAGTTACTTGTCATAATTAGTAACGAAGTTACAGTTACTTGTTTTGATTAGTACCGAAGTTACTGTTACCTGTCATAACTAGTATCGATTTACTGTTTTCTGTGATAATTAGTATCGAAGTTACTGTTACCTGTCATAATTAGTATCGATGTTACAGTTACCTGCCATAATTTGTATCGAAATTACAATTACTTGTCTTAATTTGTAACGAAGTTACAGTTACCTGTCATAATTAGTATCGAAGTTACAGTTACTTGTCATAATTAGTATCGAAGTTACTGTTACCTGCCATAATTAGAATCGAAGTTAGTTACCTGGCATGATATGTATCGAAATTACAGTTACTTGTCACAATTAGTAACGACGTTACAGTTACCTGTCATAATTAGTATCGAAGTTACTGTTACCTGCCATAATTAGTAACGAAGTTACAGTTTACTGTAATAATTAGTATCGAAGTTACAGTTCCCTGCCATAATTAGTATAGAAGTTACTGTTACCTGTCATAATTAGTATCGAAGTTACTGTTTTCTGTCATTATTAGTATCGAAGTTACTGTTACCTGTCATAATTAGTATCGAAGTTACAGTTACCTGCCATCATTTGTATCGAAATTGCAGTTACTTGTCATAATTAGTAAAGAAGTTACAGTTACCTGTCATCATTAGTATCGAAGTTACAGTTACCTGTCATAATTAGTATCGAAGTAACTGTTACCTGCCATAATTTGTATTGAAATTGTAGTTACTTGCCATAATTAGTAACGAAGTTACAGTTACTTGTCATAATTAGTATCGAAGTTACTGTTACCTGTTATAATTAGTACCGAAGTTACTGTTACCTGTCATAATTACTATCGAATTTACAGTTACCTGCCATAATTTGTATCGAAATTACAGTTACTTGTCATAATTAGTAACGAAGTTACAGTTAACTGTCATAATTAGTATCGAAGTTACAGTTACCTGCCATAATTAGTATCGAAGTTACTGTTACCTGTCATAATTATTATCGTTGTTACTGTTTTCTGTCATAATTAGCATCGAAGTTACTGTTACCTGTCATAATTAGTACCGAAGTTACAGTTACCTGCCATACTTAGTATCGAAGTTACTGTTACCTGTCATAATTAGTATCGAAGTTACTGTTTTCTGTCATTATTAGTATCGAAGTTACTGTTACCTGTCATAATTAGTATCGAAGTTACAGTTACCTGCCATCATTTGTATCGAAATTGCAGTTACTTGTCATAATTAGTAAAGAAGTTACAGTTACCTGTCATAATTAGTATCGAAGTTACAGTTACCTGTCATAATTAGTATCGAAATTACTGTTACCTGCCATAAATTGTATTGAAAATGCAGTTACTTGCCATAATTAGTAACGAAGTTACAGTTACCTGTCATAATTTGTATCGAAATTACAGTGACTTGTCATAATTAGTATCGTAGTTACAGGTACCTGTCATAATTAGTATCGAAGTTTCTGTTATCTGCTAGAATTTGTATTGAAATTACAGTTACTTGTCATAATTAGTATCGAAATTACAGTTACCTGCCATAATTAGTATCGAAGTTACTGTTACCTGTCATAATTGGTATCGAAGTTACAGTTACCTGCCATAATTTGTATCGAAATTACAGTTACTTGTCATAATTAGTAACGACGTTACAGTTACCTGTCATAAGTAGTTTCGGAGTTACAATTACTTTTCATAATTGGAATCGAAGTTACTGTTACTTGTCATAATTAGTACCGAAGTTACTGTTACCTGGCATAATTAGTATCGAAATTACAGTTACCTGCCATAATTTGTATCGAAATTACAGTTACTTGTCATAATTATTAACGAAGTTACAGTTACCTGTCATAATTAGTATCGAAGTTACAGTTACTAGTCATAATTAGTATCGAAGTTACTGTTACCTGTCATAATTAGTATCATTGTTACTGTTTTCTGTCATAATTAGTATCGAAGTTACTGTTACCTGTCATAATTAGTATCGATGTTACAGTTACCTGCCATAATTTGTATCGAAATTACAGTTACATGTCATAATTAGTAACGAAGTTACAGTTACCTGCCATAATTATTATCGAAGTTACTGTTACCTGTCATAATTTGTATCGAAATTACAGTTACTTGTCATAATTAGTAACGAAGTTACAGTTAACTGTCATAATTAGTATCGAAGTTATAGTTACCTGCCATAATTAGTATCGAAGTTACTGTTACCTGTCATAATTATTATCGTTGTTACTGTTTTCTGTCATAATTAGCATCGAAGTTACTGTAACCTGTCATAATTAGTATCGAAGTTACTTTTACCTGTCATAATTAGTATCGAAGTTACAGTTATTAGCCATAATATTTATCAAAATTACAATTTCTTGTCATAATTAGTAACGAAGTTAAAGTTACTTGTCATAATTGGTATCGAAGTTACAGTTACCTGTCATAATTAGTATCGAAGTTACAGTTAATTGACATAATTAGTATCGAAGTTACTGTTACCTGTCATAATTAGTATCGAAGTTACAGTTACCTGCCATAATTAGTATCGAAATTACAGTTACTTGTCATAATTAGTAACGATGTTACTGTTACCTGTCATAATTAGTTTCGAAGTTAGAGTTACTTGTCATAATTAGTATCGAAGTAACTGTTACTTGTCATAATTAGTATCGAAGTTACTGTTACCTGTCATAATTAGTATCGAAGTTACAGTTATCTGCCATAATATGTATCAAAATAACAGTTACATGTCATAATTAGTAACGAAGTTACAGTTTCCTGTCATAATTACTATCGAAGTTACAGTTACCTGTCATAATTAGTATCGAAGTTACAGTTACCTGCCATCATTTGTATCGAAATTACAGTTACATGTCATAATTAGTATCGAATTACAGTTACATGCCATTTTTAGTAACGAAGTTACAGTTACCTGTCATAATTTGTATCGAAATTACAGTTACTTGTCATAATTAGTATCGAAGTTACAGTTACCTGTCATAATTAGTATCGAAGTTACTGTTACCTGTCATAATTTGTATCGAAATTACAGTTACTTGTCATAATTAGTAGCGACGTTACAGTTACCTGTCATAATTAGTATCGAAGTTACTGTTACCGGTCATAATTAGTATCGAAGTTACAGTTACCTGCCATAATTTGTATCGAAATTACAGTTACTTGTCATAATTAGTAACGAAGTTACACTTACCTGTCATAATTAGTATCGAAGTTACTGTTACCTGTCATAACTAGTATCGATGTTACAGTTTTCTGTCATAATTAGTATCGAAGTTACTGTTACCTGTCATAATTTGTATCGAAGTTACAGTTACCTGCCATAATTTGTATCGAAATTACAATTACTTGTCTTAATTTGTAACGAAGTTACAGTTACCTGTCATAATTAGTATCGAAGTTACTGTTACCTGCCATAATTAATATCGAAGTTAGTTACCTGGCATAATATGTATCGAATATACAGTTACTTGTCATAATTAGTAACGAAGTAACAGTTACCTGTCATAATTAGTATCGAAGTTACTGTTACCTGCCATAATTAGTAACGAAGTTACAGTTAACTGTAATAATTAGTATCGATGTTACAGTTACCTGCCATAATTAGTATCGAAGTTACTGTTACCTGTCATAATTAGTATCGAAGTTACTGTTTTCTGTCATTATTAGTATCGGAGTTACTGTTACCTGTCATAATTAGTATCGAAGTTACAGTTACCTGCCATCATTTGTATCGAAATTGCAGTTACTTGTCATAATTAGTAAATAAGTTACAGTTACCTGTCATAATTAGTATCGAAGTTACAGTTACCTGTCATAATTAGTATCGAAATTACTGTTACCTGCCATAACTTGTATTGAAATTGCAGTTACTTGCCATAATTAGTAACGAAGTTACAGTTACCTGTCATAATTTGTATCGAAATTACAGTGACTTGTCATAATTAGTATCGAAGTTACAGTTACCTGTCATATTTAGTATCGAAGTTACTGTTACCTGCTATAATTTGTATTGAAATTACAGTTACTTGTCATAATTAGTATCGAAATTACAGTTACCTGCCATAATTAGTATCGAAGTTACTGTTACCTGTCATAATTGGTATCGAAGTTACAGTTACCTGCCATAATTTGTATCGAAATTACAGTTACCTGCAATAATTTGTATCGAAATTACAGTTACTTGTCATAATTAGTATCGAAGTTACAGTTACTAGTCATAATTAGTATCGAAGTTACTGTTACCTGTCATAAGGGTATCGAAGTTACAGTTACCTGCCATAATTTGTATCGAAATTACAGTTACTTGCCATAATTAGTAACGAAGTTACAGTTAAGTGTCATAATTAGTATCGAAGTTACAGTTACCTGCCATAATTAGTATCGAAGTTACTGTTACCTGTCATAATTAGTATCGTTGTTACTGTTTTCTGTCATAATTAGTATCGAAGTTACTGTTACCTGTCGTAATTAGTATCGAAGTTACAGTTACCTGCCATAATTTGTATCGAAATTACAGTTACATATCATAATTAGTAACGAAGTTACAGTTACCTGCCATAATTAGTATCGAAATTACAGTTACATGTCATAATTAGTAACGAAGTTACAGTTACCTGTCATAATTAGTATCGAAGTTACAGTTACCTGTCATAATTAGTATCGAAGTTACAGTTACCAGCCATAATTTTTATCAAAATTACAATTTCTTGTCATAATTAGTAACGAAGCTAGAGTTACTTGTCATAATTAGTATCGAAGTTACAGTTACCTGTCATAATTAGTATCGAAGTTACAGTTAATTGACATAATGAGTATCGAAGTTACTGTTACCTGTCATAATTAGTATCGAAGTTACAGTTACCTGCCATAATTTGTATCGAAATTACAGTTACTTGTCATAATTAGTAACGAAGTTACTGTTACCTGTCATAATTAGTTTCGAAGTTACAGTTACTTGTCATAATTAGTATCGAAGTAACTGTTACCTGTCATAATTAGTATCGAAGTTACTGTTATCTGTCATAATTAGTATCGAAGTTACAGTTATCTGCCATAATATGTATCGAAATAACAGTTACATGTCATAATTAGTAACGAAGTTACAGTTTCCTGTCATAATTGGTATCGATGTTACTGTTACTTGTCATAATTAGTATCGAAGTTACTGTTACCTGGCATAATTAGTATCGAAATTACAGTTACCTGCCATAATTTGTATCGAAATTACTGTTACTTGTCATAATTAGTAACGAAGTTACAGTTACCTGTCATAATTAGTATCGAAGTTACAGTTACTAGTCATAATTAGTATCGAAGTTACTGTTACCTGTCATAATTAGTATCGTTGTTACTGTTTTCTGTCATAATTAGTATCGAAGTTACTGTTACCTGTCATAATTAGTATCGAAGTTACAGTTACCTGCCATAATTTGTATCGAAATTACAGTTACATGTCATAATTAGTAACGAAGTTACAGTTACCTGCCATAATTATTATCGAAGTTACTGTTACCTGTCATTATTTGTATCGAAATTACAGTTACTTGTCATAATTAGTAACGAAGTTACAGTTAACTGTCATAATTAGTATCGAAGTTATAGTTACCTGCCATAATTAGTATCGAAGTTACTGTTACCTGTCATATTTAGTATTGAAGTTACATTTAACTGCCATAATTTGTATCGAAATTACAGTTAATTGTCATAATTAGTAACGAAGTTACAGTTAACTGTCATTATTAGTATCGAAGTTACAGTTACCTGCCATAATTAGTATCGAGGTTACTGTTACCTGTCATAATTAGTTTCGAAGTTACTGTTTTCTGTCATAATTAGTAACGAAGTTACAGTTACCTGTCATAATTAGTATCGAAGTTACTGTTACCTATCATAATTAGTATCGAAGTTACAGTTGCCTGCCATAATTGTTATCAAAATTACAGTTACTTGTCATAATTAGTAACGACGTTAGAGTTACTTGTCATAATTAGTATCGAAGTTATAGTTACCTGTCATAATTAGTATCGAAGTAACTGTTTCTTGTCATAATTAGTATCGAAGTTAATGTTACCTGTCATAATTAGAATCGAATTTACAGTTACCTTCCATAATTTGTAACGAAATTACAGTTACTTGTCATAATTAGTATCGAAGTTACAGTTTCCTGTCATAATTAGTATCGAAGTTACAGTTATCTGCCATCATTTGTATCGAAATTACAGTTACTTGTCATAATTAGTATCGAAATTACAGTTACTTGCCATATTAAGTAACGAAGTTACAGTTACCTGTCACAATTTGTATCGAAATTACAGTTACTTGTCATAATTAGTATCGAAGTTACAGTTACCTGTCATAATTAGTATCGAAGTTACTGTTACCTGTCATAATTAGTATCGAAGTAACAGTTACCTGCCATAATTTGTATCGAAATTACAGTTACTTGTCATAATTAGTAACGAAGTTACAGTTACTTGTTTTGATTAGTACCGAAGTTACTGTTACCTGTCATAACTAGTATCGATTTACTGTTTTCTGTGATAATTAGTATCGAAGTTACTGTTACCTGTCATAATTAGTATCGATGTTACAGTTACCTGCCATAATTTGTATCGAAATTACAATTACTTGTCTTAATTTGTAACGAAGTTACAGTTACCTGTCATAATTAGTATCGAAGTTACAGTTACTTGTCATAATTAGTATCGAAGTTACTGTTACCTGCCATAATTAGAATCGAAGTTAGTTACCTGGCATGATATGTATCGAAATTACAGTTACTTGTCACAATTAGTAACGACGTTACAGTTACCTGTCATAATTAGTATCGAAGTTACTGTTACCTGCCATAATTAGTAACGAAGTTACAGTTTACTGTAATAATTAGTATCGAAGTTACAGTTCCCTGCCATAATTAGTATAGAAGTTACTGTTACCTGTCATAATTAGTATCGAAGTTACTGTTTTCTGTCATTATTAGTATCGAAGTTACTGTTACCTGTCATAATTAGTATCGAAGTTACAGTTACCTGCCATCATTTGTATCGAAATTGCAGTTACTTGTCATAATTAGTAAAGAAGTTACAGTTACCTGTCATCATTAGTATCGAAGTTACAGTTACCTGTCATAATTAGTATCGAAGTAACTGTTACCTGCCATAATTTGTATTGAAATTGTAGTTACTTGCCATAATTAGTAACGAAGTTACAGTTACTTGTCATAATTAGTATCGAAGTTACTGTTACCTGTTATAATTAGTACCGAAGTTACTGTTACCTGTCATAATTACTATCGAATTTACAGTTACCTGCCATAATTTGTATCGAAATTACAGTTACTTGTCATAATTAGTAACGAAGTTACAGTTAACTGTCATAATTAGTATCGAAGTTACAGTTACCTGCCATAATTAGTATCGAAGTTACTGTTACCTGTCATAATTATTATCGTTGTTACTGTTTTCTGTCATAATTAGCATCGAAGTTACTGTTACCTGTCATAATTAGTACCGAAGTTACAGTTACCTGCCATACTTAGTATCGAAGTTACTGTTACCTGTCATAATTAGTATCGAAGTTACTGTTTTCTGTCATTATTAGTATCGAAGTTACTGTTACCTGTCATAATTAGTATCGAAGTTACAGTTACCTGCCATCATTTGTATCGAAATTGCAGTTACTTGTCATAATTAGTAAAGAAGTTACAGTTACCTGTCATAATTAGTATCGAAGTTACAGTTACCTGTCATAATTAGTATCGAAATTACTGTTACCTGCCATAAATTGTATTGAAAATGCAGTTACTTGCCATAATTAGTAACGAAGTTACAGTTACCTGTCATAATTTGTATCGAAATTACAGTGACTTGTCATAATTAGTATCGTAGTTACAGGTACCTGTCATAATTAGTATCGAAGTTTCTGTTATCTGCTAGAATTTGTATTGAAATTACAGTTACTTGTCATAATTAGTATCGAAATTACAGTTACCTGCCATAATTAGTATCGAAGTTACTGTTACCTGTCATAATTGGTATCGAAGTTACAGTTACCTGCCATAATTTGTATCGAAATTACAGTTACTTGTCATAATTAGTAACGACGTTACAGTTACCTGTCATAAGTAGTTTCGGAGTTACAATTACTTTTCATAATTGGAATCGAAGTTACTGTTACTTGTCATAATTAGTACCGAAGTTACTGTTACCTGGCATAATTAGTATCGAAATTACAGTTACCTGCCATAATTTGTATCGAAATTACAGTTACTTGTCATAATTATTAACGAAGTTACAGTTACCTGTCATAATTAGTATCGAAGTTACAGTTACTAGTCATAATTAGTATCGAAGTTACTGTTACCTGTCATAATTAGTATCATTGTTACTGTTTTCTGTCATAATTAGTATCGAAGTTACTGTTACCTGTCATAATTAGTATCGATGTTACAGTTACCTGCCATAATTTGTATCGAAATTACAGTTACATGTCATAATTAGTAACGAAGTTACAGTTACCTGCCATAATTATTATCGAAGTTACTGTTACCTGTCATAATTTGTATCGAAATTACAGTTACTTGTCATAATTAGTAACGAAGTTACAGTTAACTGTCATAATTAGTATCGAAGTTATAGTTACCTGCCATAATTAGTATCGAAGTTACTGTTACCTGTCATAATTATTATCGTTGTTACTGTTTTCTGTCATAATTAGCATCGAAGTTACTGTAACCTGTCATAATTAGTATCGAAGTTACTTTTACCTGTCATAATTAGTATCGAAGTTACAGTTATTAGCCATAATATTTATCAAAATTACAATTTCTTGTCATAATTAGTAACGAAGTTAAAGTTACTTGTCATAATTGGTATCGAAGTTACAGTTACCTGTCATAATTAGTATCGAAGTTACAGTTAATTGACATAATTAGTATCGAAGTTACTGTTACCTGTCATAATTAGTATCGAAGTTACAGTTACCTGCCATAATTAGTATCGAAATTACAGTTACTTGTCATAATTAGTAACGATGTTACTGTTACCTGTCATAATTAGTTTCGAAGTTAGAGTTACTTGTCATAATTAGTATCGAAGTAACTGTTACTTGTCATAATTAGTATCGAAGTTACTGTTACCTGTCATAATTAGTATCGAAGTTACAGTTATCTGCCATAATATGTATCAAAATAACAGTTACATGTCATAATTAGTAACGAAGTTACAGTTTCCTGTCATAATTACTATCGAAGTTACAGTTACCTGTCATAATTAGTATCGAAGTTACAGTTACCTGCCATCATTTGTATCGAAATTACAGTTACATGTCATAATTAGTATCGAATTACAGTTACATGCCATTTTTAGTAACGAAGTTACAGTTACCTGTCATAATTTGTATCGAAATTACAGTTACTTGTCATAATTAGTATCGAAGTTACAGTTACCTGTCATAATTAGTATCGAAGTTACTGTTACCTGTCATAATTTGTATCGAAATTACAGTTACTTGTCATAATTAGTAGCGACGTTACAGTTACCTGTCATAATTAGTATCGAAGTTACTGTTACCGGTCATAATTAGTATCGAAGTTACAGTTACCTGCCATAATTTGTATCGAAATTACAGTTACTTGTCATAATTAGTAACGAAGTTACACTTACCTGTCATAATTAGTATCGAAGTTACTGTTACCTGTCATAACTAGTATCGATGTTACAGTTTTCTGTCATAATTAGTATCGAAGTTACTGTTACCTGTCATAATTTGTATCGAAGTTACAGTTACCTGCCATAATTTGTATCGAAATTACAATTACTTGTCTTAATTTGTAACGAAGTTACAGTTACCTGTCATAATTAGTATCGAAGTTACTGTTACCTGCCATAATTAATATCGAAGTTAGTTACCTGGCATAATATGTATCGAATATACAGTTACTTGTCATAATTAGTAACGAAGTAACAGTTACCTGTCATAATTAGTATCGAAGTTACTGTTACCTGCCATAATTAGTAACGAAGTTACAGTTAACTGTAATAATTAGTATCGATGTTACAGTTACCTGCCATAATTAGTATCGAAGTTACTGTTACCTGTCATAATTAGTATCGAAGTTACTGTTTTCTGTCATTATTAGTATCGGAGTTACTGTTACCTGTCATAATTAGTATCGAAGTTACAGTTACCTGCCATCATTTGTATCGAAATTGCAGTTACTTGTCATAATTAGTAAATAAGTTACAGTTACCTGTCATAATTAGTATCGAAGTTACAGTTACCTGTCATAATTAGTATCGAAATTACTGTTACCTGCCATAACTTGTATTGAAATTGCAGTTACTTGCCATAATTAGTAACGAAGTTACAGTTACCTGTCATAATTTGTATCGAAATTACAGTGACTTGTCATAATTAGTATCGAAGTTACAGTTACCTGTCATATTTAGTATCGAAGTTACTGTTACCTGCTATAATTTGTATTGAAATTACAGTTACTTGTCATAATTAGTATCGAAATTACAGTTACCTGCCATAATTAGTATCGAAGTTACTGTTACCTGTCATAATTGGTATCGAAGTTACAGTTACCTGCCATAATTTGTATCGAAATTACAGTTACCTGCAATAATTTGTATCGAAATTACAGTTACTTGTCATAATTAGTATCGAAGTTACAGTTACTAGTCATAATTAGTATCGAAGTTACTGTTACCTGTCATAAGGGTATCGAAGTTACAGTTACCTGCCATAATTTGTATCGAAATTACAGTTACTTGCCATAATTAGTAACGAAGTTACAGTTAAGTGTCATAATTAGTATCGAAGTTACAGTTACCTGCCATAATTAGTATCGAAGTTACTGTTACCTGTCATAATTAGTATCGTTGTTACTGTTTTCTGTCATAATTAGTATCGAAGTTACTGTTACCTGTCGTAATTAGTATCGAAGTTACAGTTACCTGCCATAATTTGTATCGAAATTACAGTTACATATCATAATTAGTAACGAAGTTACAGTTACCTGCCATAATTAGTATCGAAATTACAGTTACATGTCATAATTAGTAACGAAGTTACAGTTACCTGTCATAATTAGTATCGAAGTTACAGTTACCTGTCATAATTAGTATCGAAGTTACAGTTACCAGCCATAATTTTTATCAAAATTACAATTTCTTGTCATAATTAGTAACGAAGCTAGAGTTACTTGTCATAATTAGTATCGAAGTTACAGTTACCTGTCATAATTAGTATCGAAGTTACAGTTAATTGACATAATGAGTATCGAAGTTACTGTTACCTGTCATAATTAGTATCGAAGTTACAGTTACCTGCCATAATTTGTATCGAAATTACAGTTACTTGTCATAATTAGTAACGAAGTTACTGTTACCTGTCATAATTAGTTTCGAAGTTACAGTTACTTGTCATAATTAGTATCGAAGTAACTGTTACCTGTCATAATTAGTATCGAAGTTACTGTTATCTGTCATAATTAGTATCGAAGTTACAGTTATCTGCCATAATATGTATCGAAATAACAGTTACATGTCATAATTAGTAACGAAGTTACAGTTTCCTGTCATAATTAGTATCGAAGTTACAGTTACTTGTCATAATTAGTATAGAAGTTACTGTTACCTGTCATAATTAGTATTGAAGTTACATTTATCTGCCATAATTTGTATCGAAATTACAGTTACTTGTCATAATTAGTAACGAAGTTACAGTTAACTGTCATTATTAGTATCGAAGTTACAGTTACCTGCCATAATTTGTATCGAAATTACAATTACTTTTCTTAATTTGTTACGGAGTTACAGTTACCTGTCATAATTAGTATCGAAGTTACTGTTACCTGCCATAATTAGTATCGAAGTTAGTTACCTGGCATAATATGTATCGAAATTACAGTTACTTGTCATAATTAGTAACGAAGTAACAGTTACCTGTCATAATTAGTATCGAAGTTACTGTTACCTGCCATAATTAGTAACGAAGTTACAGTTAACTGTCATAATTTGTATCGAAGTTACAGTTACCTGCCATAATTAGTATCGAAGTTACAGTTACCTTCCATAATTTGTTCCGAAATTACAGTTACTTGTCATAATTTGTAACGAAGTTACAGTTTCCTGTCATAATTAGTATCGATGTTACAGTTACTTGTCATAATTAGTATCGAAGTTACTGTTACCTGTCATAATTAGTATCGAAGTTACATTTAACTGCCATAATTTGTATCGAAATTACAGTTAATTGTCATAATTAGTAACAAAGTTACAGTTAACTGTCATAATTAGAATCTAAGTTACAGTTAACTGCCATAATTAGTATCGAAGTTACTGTTACCTGTCATAATTAGTATCGATGTTACTGTTTTCTGTCATAATTAGTATCGAAGTTACTGTTACCTGTCATAATAAGTATCGAAGTTACAGTTACCTTCCATCATTTGTATCGAAATTACACTTACTTGTCATAATTAGTAACGATGTTACAGTTACCTGTCATAGTTAGTTTCGAAGTTACAGTTACCTGCCATAATTTTTATCAAAATTACAATTTCTTGTCATAATTAGTATCGAAGTTACAGTAACCTGTCATAATTAGTATCGAAGTTACAGTTACCTGTCATAATTTGTATCGAAGTTACAGTTACCTGCCATCATTTGTATCGAAATTACAGTTACTTGTCATAATTAGTATCGAAGTTACTGTTACCTGTCATAATTAGTATCGAAGTTACATTTACCTGCCATCATTTGTATCGAAATTACAGTTACTTGTCATAATTAGTACCGAAATTACAGTTACTTGCCATATTTAGTAACGATGTTACAGTTACCTGTCATAATTTGTATCGAAATTACAGTTACTTGTCATAATTAGTATCGAAGTTACAGTTACCTGTCATAATTAGTATCGAAGTTACTGTTACCTGTCATAATTTGTATCGAAATTACAGTTACTTGTCATAATTAGTAGCGAAGTAACAGTTACCTGTCATAATTAGTATCGAAGTTACTGTTACCTGTCATAATTAGTATCGAAGTTACAGTTACCTGCCATAATTTGTATCGAAATTACAGTTACTTGTCATAATTAGTAACGAAGTTACAGTTACTTGTCATAATTAGTATCGAAGTTACTGTTACCTGTCATAACTAGTATCGATGTTACTGTTTTCTGTCATAATTAGTACCGAAGTTATTGTTACCTGTCATTATTAGTATCGAAGTTACAGTTACCTGCCATAATTAGTATCGAAGTTACTGTTACCTGTCATAATTACTATCGTTGTTACTGTTTTCTGTGATAATAAGTATCGACGTTACTGTTACCTGTCATAATTAGTATCGAAGTTACAGTTATCTGCCATAATATGTATCGAAATAACAGTTACATGTCATAATTAATAACGATGTTACTGTTACCTGTCATAATTAGTTTCGAAGTTACAGTTACTTGTCATAAGTAGTATCGAAGTAACTGTTACCTGTCATAATTAGTATCGAAGTTACTGTTTCCTGTCATAATTAGTATCGAAGTTACAGTTATCTGCCATAATATGTATCGAAATAACAGTTACATGTCATAATTAGTAACGAAGTTACAGTTACCTGCCATAATAAGTATCGAAGTTACTGTTACCTGTCATAATTAGTTTCGAAGTTACTGTTTTCTGTCATAATTAGAATCGAAATTACAGTTACATGTCATAATTAGTAACGAAGTTACAGTTAACTGTCATTATTAGTATCGAAGTTACAGTTACCTGCCATAATTTGTATCGAAATTACAGTAACATGTCATAATTAGTAACGAAGTTACAGTTACCTGCCATAATTAGTATCGAAATTACAGTTACATGTCATAATTAGTAACGATGTTACAGTTGCCTGTCATAATTAGTATCGAAGTTACTGTTACCTGTCATAATTAGTATCGAAGTTACAGTTACCTGCCATCATTTGTATCGAAATTACAGTTACTTGTCATAATTAGTAACGACGTTACAGTTAACTGTCATTATTAGTATCGAAGTTACAGTTACCTGCCATAATTAGTATCGAAGTTACTGTTACCTGTCATAATTAGTTTCGAAGTTACTGTTTTCCGTCATAATTAGTATCGAAGTTACTGTTGCCTGTCATAATTAGTATCGAAATTACAGTTACCTGCCATCATTTGCATCGCTATTACAGTTACTTGTCATAATTAGCAACGAAGTTACAGTTACCTGCCATAATTTGTATCGAAATTACAGTAACATGTCATAATTAGTAACGAAGTTACAGTTACCTGCCATAATTAGTATCGAAATTACAGTTACATGTCATAATTAGTAACGATGTTACAGTTGCCTGTCATAATTAGTATCGAAGTTACTGTTACCTGTCATAATTTGTATCGAAATTACAGTTACTTGTCATAATTAGTAACGACGTTAGAGTTACTTGTCATAATTAGTACCGAAGTTACAGTTACCTGTCATAATTTGTGTCGAAATTACAGTTACTTGTCATAATTAGTATCGAAGTTACAGTTACCTGTCATAATTAGTATCGAAGTTACTGTTACCTGTCATAATTTGTATTGAAATTACAGTTACTTGTCATAATTAGTAGCGAAGTTACAGTTA
Organism: Meconema thalassinum; assembly: GCA_946902985.2. NCBI lineage: Eukaryota > Metazoa > Arthropoda > Insecta > Orthoptera > Tettigoniidae > Meconema > Meconema thalassinum. The sequence continues at coordinate 1,660,197,648 of OX336388.2, forward strand.
CCTGTCATAATTAGTATCGAAGTTACTGTTACCTGTCATAATTAGTATCGAAATTACAGTTACCTGCCATAATTTGTATCGAAGTTACAGTTACTTGTCATAATTAGTAACGACGTTACAGTTACTTGTTATAATTAGTACCGAAGTTACTGTTACCTGTCTTAACTAGTATCGATGTTACTGTTTTCTGTCATAATTAGTATCGAAGTTACTGTTACCTGTCATAATTAGTATCGATGTTACAGTTACCTGCCATAATTTGTATCGAAATTACAATTACTTGTCTTAATTTGTAACGAAGCTACAGTTACCTGTCATAATTAGTATCGAAGTTACAGTTACTTGTCAAAATTAGTATCGAAGTTACTGTTACCTGCCATAATTAGAATCGAAGTTAGTTACCTGGCATAATATGTATCGAAATTACAGTTACTTGTCATAATTAGTAACGAAGTTACAGTTACCTGTCATAATTAGTATCGAAGTTACTGTTACCTGCCATAATAAGTAACGAAGTTACAGTTAACTGTAATAATTAGTATCGAAGTTACAGTTTCCTGCCATAATTAGTATCGAAGTTCCTGTTACCTGTCATAATTAATATCGAAGTTACTGTTTTCTGTCATTATTAGTATCGAAGTTACTGTTACCTGTCATAATAAGTATCGAAGTTACAGTTACCAGCCATCATTTGTATCGAAATTACAGTTACTTGTCATAATTAGTAACGATGTTACAGTTACCTGTCATAATTATTTTCGAAGTTACAGTTACCTGCCATAATTTTTATCAAAATTACAATTTCTTGTCATAATTAGTATCGAAGTTACAGTAACCTGTCATAATTAGTATCGACGTTACAGTTACCTGTCATAATTTGTATCGAAGTTACAGTTACCTGCCATCATTTGTATCGAAATTACAGTTACTTGTCATAATTAGTATCGAAACTACAGTTACTTGCGCTATTTAGTAACGAAGTTACAGTTACCTGTCATAATTTGTATCGAAATTACAGTTACTTGTCGTAATTAGTATCGAAGTTACAGTTACCTGTCATAATTAGTATCGAAGTTACTGTTACCTGTCATAATTTGTATCGAAATTACAGTTACTTGTCATAATTAGTAGCGAAGTTACAGTTACCTGTCATAATTAGTTTCGAAGTTATTGTTACCTGTCATAATTAGTATCGAAGTTACAGTTACCTGCCATAATTTGTATCGAAATTGCAGTTACTTGTCATAATTAGTAACGAAGTTACAGTTACTTGTCATAATTAGTATCGAAGTTACTGTTACCTGTCATAACTAGTATCGATGTTACTGTTTTCTGTCATAATTAGTATCGAAGTTACTGTTACCTGTCATAATTAGTATCGAAGTTACAGTTACCTGCCATAATTAGTATCGAAGTTACTGTTACCTGTCATAATTAGTATCGAAGTTACAGTTACCTGCCTTAATTTGTATCGAAATTACAGTTACATGTCATAATTAGTAACGAAGTTACAGTTACCTGTCATAATTAGTATCAAAGTTACTGTTACCTGTCATAAGTAGTATCGAAGTTACAGTTACCTGCCATAATTTTTATCAAAATTACAATTTCTTGTCATAATTAGTAACGAAGTTAGAGTTACTTGTCATAATTAGTATCGATGTTACAGTTACCTGTCATAATTAGTATCGAAGTTACAGTAAATTGACATAATTAGTATCGAAGTTACTGTTACCTGTCATAAATGGTATCGAAGTTACAGTTACCTGCCATAATTTGTATCGAAATTACAGTTACTTGTCATAATTAGTAACGATGTTACTGTTACCTGTCATAATTAGTTTCGAAGTTACTGTTACTTGTCATAATTAGTATCGAAGTAACTGTTACTTGTCATAATTAGTATCGAAGTTACTGTTACCTGTCATAATTAGTATCGAAGTTACAGTTATCTGCCATAATATGTATCGAAATAACTGTTACATGTCATAATTCGTAACGAAGTTACAGTTTCCTGTCATAATTAGTATCGAAGTTACAGTTACTTGTCATAATTAGTATAGAAGTTACTGTTACCTGTCATAATAAGTATTGAAGTTACATTTAACTGCCATAATTTGTATCGAAATTACAGTTTCTTGTCATAATTAGTAACGAAGTTACAGTTAACTGTCATTATTAGTATCGAAGTTACAGTTACCTGCCATAATTAGTATCGAAGTACTGTTACATGTCATAATTAGTTTCGAAGTTACTGTTTTCTGTCATAATGAGTAGCGAAGTTACTGTTACCTGTCATAATTAGTATCGAAGTTACAGTTACCTGCCATCATTTGTATCGCAATTACAGTTACTTGTCATAATTAGCAACGAAGTTACAGTTACCTGCCATAATTTGTATCGAAATTACAGTAACATGTCATAATTAGTAACGAAGTTACAGTTACCTGCCATAATTAGTATCGAAATTACAGTTACATGTCATAATTAGTAACGATGTTACAGTTGCCTGTCATAATTAGTATCGAAGTTACACTTACCTGCTATAATTTTTATCAAAATTACAGTTTCTTGTCATAATTTGTAACGACGTTAGAGTTACTTGTCATAATTAGTATCGAAGTTACAGTTTCCTGTCATAATTAGTATCGAAGTTACAGTAATCTGTCATAATTAGTATCGAAGTCACAGTTACCTGTCATAAGTTGTATCGAAGTTACAGTTAACTGCCATCATTTTTATCGAAATTACAGTTACTTGTCATAATTAGTATCGAAGTTACTGTTACATGTCATAATTAGTATCGAAGTTACAGTTACCTGCCATCATTTGTATCGAAATTACAGTTACTTGTCATAATTAGTATCGAAATTACAGTTACTTGCCATATTTAGTAACGAAGTTACAGTTACCTGTCATAATTTGTATCGAAATTACAGTTACTTGTCATAATTAGTATCGAAGTTACAGTTACCTGTCATAATTAGTATCGAAGTTACTGTTACCTGTCATAATTTGTATCGAAATTACAGTTACTTGTCATAATTAGTATCGAAGTTACTGTTACCTGTCATAATTAGTATCGAAGTTAAAGTTACCTGCCATAATTTGTATCGAAATTACAGTTACTTGTCATAATTAGTAACGAAGTTACAGTTACTTGTTATAATTAGTACCGAAGTTACTGTTACCTGTCATAACTAGTATCGATGTTACTGTTTTCTGTCATAATTTGTATCGAAATTACAGTTACTTGTCATAATTAGTAACGAAGTTACAGTTACCTGCCATAATTATTATCGAAGTTACTGTTACCCGTCATTATTTGTATCGAAATTACAGTTACTTGTCATAATTAGTAACGAAGTTACAGTTAACTGTCATAATTAGTATCGAAGTTATAGTTACCTGCCATAATTAGTATCGAAGTTACTGTTACCTGTCATATTTAGTATTGAAGTTACATTTAACTGCCATAATTTGTATCGAAATTACAGTAAATTGTCATAATTAGTAACGAAGTTACAGTTAACTGTCATTATTAGTATCGAAGTTACAGTTACCTGCCATAATTAGTATCGAAGTTACTGTTACCTGTCATAATTAGTTTCGAAGTTACTGTTTTCTGTCATAATTAGTAACGAAGTTACAGTTACCTGTCATAATTAGTATCGAAGTTACTGTTACCTATCATAATTAGTATCGAAGTTACAGTTACCTGCCATAATTGTTATCAAAATTACAGTTACTTGTCATAATTAGTAACGACGTTAGAGTTACTTGTCATAATTAGTATCGAAGTTATAGTTACCTGTCATAATTAGTATCGAAGTAACTGTTTCTTGTCATAATTAGTATCGAAGTTAAAGTTACCTGTCATAATTAGAATCGAATTTACAGTTACCTTCCATAATTTGTAACGAAATTACAGTTACTTGTCATAATTAGTATCGAAGTTACAGTTTCCTGTCATAATTAGTATCGAAGTTACAGTTACCTGCCATCATTTGTATCGAAATTACAGTTACTTGTCATAATTAGTATCGAAATTACAGTTACTTGCCATATTAAGTAACGAAGTTACAGTTACCTGTCATAATTAGTATCGAAGTTATAGTTACCTGCCATAATTAGTATCGAAGTTACAGTTACCTGTCATATTTAGTATTGAAGTTACATTTAACTGCCATAATTTGTATCGAAATTACAGTTACTTGTCATAATTAGTATCGAAGTTACAGTTACCTGTCATAATTAGTATCGAAGTTACTGTTACCTGTCATAATTAGTATCGAAGTAACAGTTACCTGCCATAATTTGTATCGAAGTTACAGTTACTTGTCATAATTAGTAACGAAGTTACAGTTACTTGTTTTGATTAGTACCGAAGTTACTGTTACCTGTCATAACTAGTATCGATGTTACTGTTTTCTGTCATAATTAGTATCGAAGTTACTGTTACCTGTCATAATTAGTATCGATGTTACAGTTACCTGCCATAATTTGTATCGAAATTACAATTACTTGTCTTAATTTGTAACGAAGTTACATTTACCTGTCATAATTAGTATCGAAGTTACAGTTACTTGTCATAATTAGTATCGAAGTTACTGTTACCTGCCATAATTAGAATCGAAGTTAGTTACCTGGCATAATATGTATCGAAATTACAGTTACTTGTCACAATTAGTAACGACGTTACAGTTACCTGTCATAATTAGTATCGAAGTTACTGTTACCTGCCATAATTAGTAACGAAGTTACAGTTTACTGTAATAATTAGTATCGAAGTTACAGTTCCCTGCCATAATTAGTATAGAAGTTACTGTTACCTGTCATAATTAGTATCGAAGTTACTGTTTTCTGTCATTATTAGTATCGAAGTTACTGTTACCTGTCATAATTAGTATCGAAGTTACAGTTACCTGCCATCATTTGTATCGAAATTGCAGTTACTTGTCATAATTAGTAAAGAAGTTACAGTTACCTGTCATCATTAGTATCGAAGTTACAGTTACCTGTCATAATTAGTATCGAAGTAACTGTTACCTGCCATAATTTGTATTGAAATTGTAGTTACTTGCCATAATTAGTAACGAAGTTACAGTTACTTGTCATAATTAGTATCGAAGTTACTGTTACCTGTCATAATTAGTACCGAAGTTACTGTTACCTGTCATAATTACTATCGAATTTACAGTTACCTGCCATAATTTGTATCGAAATTACAGTTACTTGTCATAATTAGTAACGAAGTTACAGTTAACTGTCATAATTAGTATCGAAGTTACAGTTACCTGCCATAATTAGTATCGAAGTTACTGTTACCTGTCATAATTATTATCGTTGTTACTGTTTTCTGTCATAATTAGCATCGAAGTTACTGTTACCTGTCATAATTAGTACCGAAGTTACAGTTACCTGCCATACTTAGTATCGAAGTTACTGTTACCTGTCATAATTAGTATCGAAGTTACTGTTTTCTGTCATTATTAGTATCGAAGTTACTGTTACCTGTCATAATTAGTATCGAAGTTACAGTTACCTGCCATCATTTGTATCGAAATTGCAGTTACTTGTCATAATTAGTAAAGAAGTTACAGTTACCTGTCATAATTAGTATCGAAGTTACAGTTACCTGTCATAATTAGTATCGAAATTACTGTTACCTGCCATAAATTTTATTGAAAATGCAGTTACTTGCCATAATTAGTAACGAAGTTACAGTTACCTGTCATAATTTGTATCGAAATTACAGTGACTTGTCATAATTAGTATCGTAGTTACAGGTACCTGTCATAATTAGTATCGAAGTTTCTGTTACCTGCTAGAATTTGTATTGAAATTACAGTTACTTGTCATAATTAGTATCGAAATTACAGTTACCTGCCATAATTAGTATCGAAGTTACTGTTACCTGTCATAATTGGTATCGAAGTTACAGTTACCTGCCATAATTTGTATCGAAATTACAGTTACTTGTCATAATTAGTAACGACGTTACAGTTACCTGTCATAAGTAGTTTCGGAGTTACAGTTACTTTTCATAATTGGTATCGAAGTTACTGTTACTTGTCATAATTAGTACCGAAGTTACTGTTACCTGGCATAATTAGTATCGAAATTACAGTTACCTGCCATAATTTGTATCGAAATTACAGTAACTTGTCATAATTATTAACGAAGTTACAGTTACCTGTCATAATTAGTATCGAAGTTACAGTTACTAGTCATAATTAGTATCGCAGTTACTGTTACCTGTCATAATTAGTATCATTGTTACTGTTTTCTGTCATAATTAGTATCGAAGTTACTGTTACCTGTCATAATTAGTATCGAAGTTACAGTTACCTGCCATAATTTGTATCGAAATTACAGTTACATGTCATAATTAGTAACGAAGTTACAGTTACCTGCCATAATTATTATCGAAGTTACTGTTACCTGTCATAATTTGTATCGAAATTACAGTTACTTGTCTTAATTAGTAACAAAGTTACAGTTAACTGTCATAATTAATATCGAAGTTATAGTTACCTGCCATAATTAGTATCGAAGTTACTGTTACCTGTCATAATTATTATCGTTGTTACTGTTTTCTGTCATAATTAGCATCGAAGTTACTGTTACCTGTCATAATTAGTATCGAAGTTACTTTTACCTGTCATAATTAGTATCGAAGTTACAGTTATTAGCCATAATATTTATCAAAATTACAATTTCTTGTCATAATTAGTAACGAAGTTAAAGTTACTTGTCATAATTGGTATCGAAGTTACAGTTACCTGTCATAATTAGTATCGAAGTTACAGTTAATTGACATAATTAGTATCGAAGTTACTGTTACCTGTCATAATTAGTATCGAAGTTACTGTTACCTGCCATAATTAGTATCGAAATTACAGTTACTTGTCATAATTAGTAACGATGTTACTGTTACCTGTCATAATTAGTTTCGAAGTTAGAGTTACTTGTCATAATTAGTATCGAAGTAACTGTTACTTGTCATAATTAGTATCGAAGTTACTGTTACCTGTCATAATTAGTATCGAAGTTACAGTTATCTGCCATAATATGTATCGAAATAACAGTTACATGTCATAATTAGTAACGAAGTTACAGTTTCCTGTCATAATTACTATCGAAGTTACAGTTACCTGTCATAATTAGTATCGAAGTTACAGTTACCTGCCATCATTTGTATCGAAATTACAGTTACATGTCATAATTAGTATCGAATTACAGTTACATGCCATTTTTAGTAACGAAGTTACAGTTACCTGTCACAATTTGTATCGAAATTACAGTTACTTGTCATAATTAGTATCGAAGTTACAGTTACCTGTCATAATTAGTATCGAAGTTACTGTTACCTGTCATAATTTGTATCGAAATTACAGTTACTTGTCATAATTAGTAGCGACGTTACAGTTACCTGTCATAATTAGTATCGAAGTTACTGTTACCGGTCATAATTAGTATCGAATTTACTGTTACCTGTCATAATTAGTATCGAATTTACAGTTACCTGCCATAATTTGTATCGAAATTACAGTTACTTGCCATAATTAGTAACGAAGTTACAGTTACCTGTCATAATTATTATCGAAGTTACAGTTACCTGTCATAATTAGTATCGAAGTAACTGTTACCTGCCATAATTTGTATTGAAATTGTAGTTACTTGCCATAATTAGTAACGAAGTTACAGTTACTTGTCATAATTAGTATCGAAGTTACTGTTACCTGTCATAATTAGTATCGAATTTACTGTTACCTGTCATAATTAGTATCGAATTTACAGTTACTTGTCATAATTAGTAACGAAGTTACAGTTACCTGTCATCATTAGTATCGAAGTTACAGTTACTTGTCATAATTAGTATCGAAGTTACTGTTACCTGTCATAATTAGTATCGAAGTTACAGTTACTTGACATAATTTGTATCGAAATTACAGTTACTTGTCATAATTAGTAACGAAGTTAAAGTTAACTGTCATAATTAGTATCGAAGTTACAGTTACCTGCCATAATTAGTATCGAAGTTACTGTTACCTGTCATAATTATTATCGTTGTTACTGTTTTCTGTCATAATTAGCATCGAAGTTACTGTTACCTGTCATAATTAGTTTCGAAGTTACAGTTACCTGCCATACTTAGTATCGAAGTTACTGTTACCTGTCATAATTAGTATCGAAGTTACTGTTTTCTGTCATTATTAGTATCGAAGTTACTGTTACCTGTCATAATTAGTATCGAAGTTACAGTTACCTGCCATCATTTGTATCGAAATTGCAGTTACTTGTCATAATTAGTAAAGAAGTTACAGTTACCTGTCATAATTAGTATCGAAGATACAGTTACCTGTCATACTTAGTATCGAAATTACTGTTACCTGCCATAATTTGTATTGAAATTGCAGTTAATTGCCATAATTAGTTACGAAGTTACAGTTACCTGTCATAATTTGTATCGAAATTACAGTGACTTGTCATAATTAGTATCGAAGTTACAGTTACCTGTCATAATTAGTATCGAAGTTACTGTTACCTGCTATAATTTGTATTGAAATTACAGTTACTTGTCATAATTAGTATCGAAATGACAGTTACCTGCCATAATTAGTATCGAAGTTACTGTTACCTGTCAAAATTGGTATCGAAGTTACAGTTACCTGCCATAATTTGTATCGAAATTACAGTTACTTGTCATAATTAGTAACGACGTTACAGTTACCTGTCATAAGTAGTTTCGGAGTTACAGTTATTTGTCATAATTGGTATCGATGTTACTGTTACTTGTCATAATTAGTATCGAAGTTACTGTTACCTGGCATAATTAGTATCGAAATTACAGTTACCTGCCATAATTTGTATCGAAATTACTGTTACTTGTCATAATTAGTAACGAAGTTACAGTTACCTGTCATAATTAGTATCGAAGTTACAGTTACTAGTCATAATTAGTATCGAAGTTACTGTTACCTGTCATAATTTGTATCGTTGTTACTGTTTTCTGTCATAATTAGTATCGAAGTTACTGTTACCTGTCATAATTAGTATCGAAGTTACAGTTACCTGCCATAATTTGTATCGAAATTACAGTTACATGTCATAATTAGTAACGAAGTTACAGTTACCTGCCATAATTATTATCGAAGTTACTGTTACCTGTCATTATTTGTATCGAAATTACAGTTACTTGTCATAATTAGTAACGAAGTTACAGTTAACTGTCATAATTAGTATCGAAGTTATAGTTACCTGCCATAATTAGTATCGAAGTTACTGTTACCTGTCATATTTAGTATTGAAGTTACATTTAACTGCCATAATTTGTATCGAAATTACAGTTAATTGTCATAATTAGTAACGAAGTTACAGTTAACTGTCATTATTAGTATCGAAGTTACAGTTACCTGCCATAATTAGTATCGAGGTTACTGTTACCTGTCATAATTAGTTTCGAAGTTACTGTTTTCTGTCATAATTAGTAACGAAGTTACAGTTACCTGTCATAATTAGTATCGAAGTTACTGTTACCTATCATAATTAGTATCGAAGTTACAGTTGCCTGCCATAATTGTTATCAAAATTACAGTTACTTGTCATAATTAGTAACGACGTTAGAGTTACTTGTCATAATTAGTATCGAAGTTATAGTTACCTGTCATAATTAGTATCGAAGTAACTGTTTCATGTCATAATTAGTATCGAAGTTAATGTTACCTGTCATAATTAGAATCGAATTTACAGTTACCTTCCATAATTTGTAACGAAATTACAGTTACTTGTCATAATTAGTATCGAAGTTACAGTTTCCTGTCATAATTAGTATCGAAGTTACAGTTATCTGCCATCATTTGTATCGAAATTACAGTTACTTGTCATAATTAGTATCGAAATTACAGTTACTTGCCATATTAAGTAACGAAGTTACAGTTACCTGTCACAATTTGTATCGAAATTACAGTTACTTGTCATAATTAGTATCGAAGTTACAGTTACCTGTCATAATTAGTATCGAAGTTACTGTTACCTGTCATAATTAGTATCGAAGTAACAGTTACCTGCCATAATTTGTATCGAAATTACAGTTACTTGTCATAATTAGTAACGAAGTTACAGTTACTTGTTTTGATTAGTACCGAAGTTACTGTTACCTGTCATAACTAGTATCGATTTACTGTTTTCTGTGATAATTAGTATCGAAGTTACTGTTACCTGTCATAATTAGTATCGATGTTACAGTTACCTGCCATAATTTGTATCGAAATTACAATTACTTGTCTTAATTTGTAACGAAGTTACAGTTACCTGTCATAATTAGTATCGAAGTTACAGTTACTTGTCATAATTAGTATCGAAGTTACTGTTACCTGCCATAATTAGAATCGAAGTTAGTTACCTGGCATGATATGTATCGAAATTACAGTTACTTGTCACAATTAGTAACGACGTTACAGTTACCTGTCATAATTAGTATCGAAGTTACTGTTACCTGCCATAATTAGTAACGAAGTTACAGTTTACTGTAATAATTAGTATCGAAGTTACAGTTCCCTGCCATAATTAGTATAGAAGTTACTGTTACCTGTCATAATTAGTATCGAAGTTACTGTTTTCTGTCATTATTAGTATCGAAGTTACTGTTACCTGTCATAATTAGTATCGAAGTTACAGTTACCTGCCATCATTTGTATCGAAATTGCAGTTACTTGTCATAATTAGTAAAGAAGTTACAGTTACCTGTCATCATTAGTATCGAAGTTACAGTTACCTGTCATAATTAGTATCGAAGTAACTGTTACCTGCCATAATTTGTATTGAAATTGTAGTTACTTGCCATAATTAGTAACGAAGTTACAGTTACTTGTCATAATTAGTATCGAAGTTACTGTTACCTGTTATAATTAGTACCGAAGTTACTGTTACCTGTCATAATTACTATCGAATTTACAGTTACCTGCCATAATTTGTATCGAAATTACAGTTACTTGTCATAATTAGTAACGAAGTTACAGTTAACTGTCATAATTAGTATCGAAGTTACAGTTACCTGCCATAATTAGTATCGAAGTTACTGTTACCTGTCATAATTATTATCGTTGTTACTGTTTTCTGTCATAATTAGCATCGAAGTTACTGTTACCTGTCATAATTAGTACCGAAGTTACAGTTACCTGCCATACTTAGTATCGAAGTTACTGTTACCTGTCATAATTAGTATCGAAGTTACTGTTTTCTGTCATTATTAGTATCGAAGTTACTGTTACCTGTCATAATTAGTATCGAAGTTACAGTTACCTGCCATCATTTGTATCGAAATTGCAGTTACTTGTCATAATTAGTAAAGAAGTTACAGTTACCTGTCATAATTAGTATCGAAGTTACAGTTACCTGTCATAATTAGTATCGAAATTACTGTTACCTGCCATAAATTGTATTGAAAATGCAGTTACTTGCCATAATTAGTAACGAAGTTACAGTTACCTGTCATAATTTGTATCGAAATTACAGTGACTTGTCATAATTAGTATCGTAGTTACAGGTACCTGTCATAATTAGTATCGAAGTTTCTGTTATCTGCTAGAATTTGTATTGAAATTACAGTTACTTGTCATAATTAGTATCGAAATTACAGTTACCTGCCATAATTAGTATCGAAGTTACTGTTACCTGTCATAATTGGTATCGAAGTTACAGTTACCTGCCATAATTTGTATCGAAATTACAGTTACTTGTCATAATTAGTAACGACGTTACAGTTACCTGTCATAAGTAGTTTCGGAGTTACAATTACTTTTCATAATTGGAATCGAAGTTACTGTTACTTGTCATAATTAGTACCGAAGTTACTGTTACCTGGCATAATTAGTATCGAAATTACAGTTACCTGCCATAATTTGTATCGAAATTACAGTTACTTGTCATAATTATTAACGAAGTTACAGTTACCTGTCATAATTAGTATCGAAGTTACAGTTACTAGTCATAATTAGTATCGAAGTTACTGTTACCTGTCATAATTAGTATCATTGTTACTGTTTTCTGTCATAATTAGTATCGAAGTTACTGTTACCTGTCATAATTAGTATCGATGTTACAGTTACCTGCCATAATTTGTATCGAAATTACAGTTACATGTCATAATTAGTAACGAAGTTACAGTTACCTGCCATAATTATTATCGAAGTTACTGTTACCTGTCATAATTTGTATCGAAATTACAGTTACTTGTCATAATTAGTAACGAAGTTACAGTTAACTGTCATAATTAGTATCGAAGTTATAGTTACCTGCCATAATTAGTATCGAAGTTACTGTTACCTGTCATAATTATTATCGTTGTTACTGTTTTCTGTCATAATTAGCATCGAAGTTACTGTAACCTGTCATAATTAGTATCGAAGTTACTTTTACCTGTCATAATTAGTATCGAAGTTACAGTTATTAGCCATAATATTTATCAAAATTACAATTTCTTGTCATAATTAGTAACGAAGTTAAAGTTACTTGTCATAATTGGTATCGAAGTTACAGTTACCTGTCATAATTAGTATCGAAGTTACAGTTAATTGACATAATTAGTATCGAAGTTACTGTTACCTGTCATAATTAGTATCGAAGTTACAGTTACCTGCCATAATTAGTATCGAAATTACAGTTACTTGTCATAATTAGTAACGATGTTACTGTTACCTGTCATAATTAGTTTCGAAGTTAGAGTTACTTGTCATAATTAGTATCGAAGTAACTGTTACTTGTCATAATTAGTATCGAAGTTACTGTTACCTGTCATAATTAGTATCGAAGTTACAGTTATCTGCCATAATATGTATCAAAATAACAGTTACATGTCATAATTAGTAACGAAGTTACAGTTTCCTGTCATAATTACTATCGAAGTTACAGTTACCTGTCATAATTAGTATCGAAGTTACAGTTACCTGCCATTATTTGTATCGAAATTACAGTTACATGTCATAATTAGTATCGAATTACAGTTACATGCCATTTTTAGTAACGAAGTTACAGTTACCTGTCATAATTTGTATCGAAATTACAGTTACTTGTCATAATTAGTATCGAAGTTACAGTTACCTGTCATAATTAGTATCGAAGTTACTGTTACCTGTCATAATTTGTATCGAAATTACAGTTACTTGTCATAATTAGTAGCGACGTTACAGTTACCTGTCATAATTAGTATCGAAGTTACTGTTACCGGTCATAATTAGTATCGAAGTTACAGTTACCTGCCATAATTTGTATCGAAATTACAGTTACTTGTCATAATTAGTAACGAAGTTACACTTACCTGTCATAATTAGTATCGAAGTTACTGTTACCTGTCATAACTAGTATCGATGTTACAGTTTTCTGTCATAATTAGTATCGAAGTTACTGTTACCTGTCATAATTTGTATCGAAGTTACAGTTACCTGCCATAATTTGTATCGAAATTACAATTACTTGTCTTAATTTGTAACGAAGTTACAGTTACCTGTCATAATTAGTATCGAAGTTACTGTTACCTGCCATAATTAATATCGAAGTTAGTTACCTGGCATAATATGTATCGAATATACAGTTACTTGTCATAATTAGTAACGAAGTAACAGTTACCTGTCATAATTAGTATCGAAGTTACTGTTACCTGCCATAATTAGTAACGAAGTTACAGTTAACTGTAATAATTAGTATCGATGTTACAGTTACCTGCCATAATTAGTATCGAAGTTACTGTTACCTGTCATAATTAGTATCGAAGTTACTGTTTTCTGTCATTATTAGTATCGGAGTTACTGTTACCTGTCATAATTAGTATCGAAGTTACAGTTACCTGCCATCATTTGTATCGAAATTGCAGTTACTTGTCATAATTAGTAAATAAGTTACAGTTACCTGTCATAATTAGTATCGAAGTTACAGTTACCTGTCATAATTAGTATCGAAATTACTGTTACCTGCCATAACTTGTATTGAAATTGCAGTTACTTGCCATAATTAGTAACGAAGTTACAGTTACCTGTCATAATTTGTATCGAAATTACAGTGACTTGTCATAATTAGTATCGAAGTTACAGTTACCTGTCATATTTAGTATCGAAGTTACTGTTACCTGCTATAATTTGTATTGAAATTACAGTTACTTGTCATAATTAGTATCGAAATTACAGTTACCTGCCATAATTAGTATCGAAGTTACTGTTACCTGTCATAATTGGTATCGAAGTTACAGTTACCTGCCATAATTTGTATCGAAATTACAGTTACCTGCAATAATTTGTATCGAAATTACAGTTACTTGTCATAATTAGTATCGAAGTTACAGTTACTAGTCATAATTAGTATCGAAGTTACTGTTACCTGTCATAAGGGTATCGAAGTTACAGTTACCTGCCATAATTTGTATCGAAATTACAGTTACTTGCCATAATTAGTAACGAAGTTACAGTTAAGTGTCATAATTAGTATCGAAGTTACAGTTACCTGCCATAATTAGTATCGAAGTTACTGTTACCTGTCATAATTAGTATCGTTGTTACTGTTTTCTGTCATAATTAGTATCGAAGTTACTGTTACCTGTCGTAATTAGTATCGAAGTTACAGTTACCTGCCATAATTTGTATCGAAATTACAGTTACATATCATAATTAGTAACGAAGTTACAGTTACCTGCCATAATTAGTATCGAAATTACAGTTACATGTCATAATTAGTAACGAAGTTACAGTTACCTGTCATAATTAGTATCGAAGTTACAGTTACCTGTCATAATTAGTATCGAAGTTACAGTTACCAGCCATAATTTTTATCAAAATTACAATTTCTTGTCATAATTAGTAACGAAGCTAGAGTTACTTGTCATAATTAGTATCGAAGTTACAGTTACCTGTCATAATTAGTATCGAAGTTACAGTTAATTGACATAATGAGTATCGAAGTTACTGTTACCTGTCATAATTAGTATCGAAGTTACAGTTACCTGCCATAATTTGTATCGAAATTACAGTTACTTGTCATAATTAGTAACGATGTTACTGTTACCTGTCATAATTAGTTTCGAAGTTACAGTTACTTGTCATAATTAGTATCGAAGTAACTGTTACCTGTCATAATTAGTATCGAAGTTACTGTTATCTGTCATAATTAGTATCGAAGTTACAGTTATCTGCCATAATATGTATCGAAATAACAGTTACATGTCATAATTAGTAACGAAGTTACAGTTTCCTGTCATAATTAGTATCGAAGTTACAGTTACTTGTCATAATTAGTATAGAAGTTACTGTTACCTGTCATAATTAGTATTGAAGTTACATTTATCTGCCATAATTTGTATCGAAATTACAGTTACTTGTCATAATTAGTAACGAAGTTACAGTTAACTGTCATTATTAGTATCGAAGTTACAGTTACCTGCCATAATTTGTATCGAAATTACAATTACTTTTCTTAATTTGTTACGGAGTTACAGTTACCTGTCATAATTAGTATCGAAGTTACTGTTACCTGCCATAATTAGTATCGAAGTTAGTTACCTGGCATAATATGTATCGAAATTACAGTTACTTGTCATAATTAGTAACGAAGTAACAGTTACCTGTCATAATTAGTATCGAAGTTACTGTTACCTGCCATAATTAGTAACGAAGTTACAGTTAACTGTCATAATTTGTATCGAAGTTACAGTTACCTGCCATAATTAGTATCGAAGTTACAGTTACCTTCCATAATTTGTTCCGAAATTACAGTTACTTGTCATAATTTGTAACGAAGTTACAGTTTCCTGTCATAATTAGTATCGATGTTACAGTTACTTGTCATAATTAGTATCGAAGTTACTGTTACCTGTCATAATTAGTATCGAAGTTACATTTAACTGCCATAATTTGTATCGAAATTACAGTTAATTGTCATAATTAGTAACAAAGTTACAGTTAACTGTCATAATTAGAATCTAAGTTACAGTTAACTGCCATAATTAGTATCGAAGTTACTGTTACCTGTCATAATTAGTATCGATGTTACTGTTTTCTGTCATAATTAGTATCGAAGTTACTGTTACCTGTCATAATAAGTATCGAAGTTACAGTTACCTTCCATCATTTGTATCGAAATTACACTTACTTGTCATAATTAGTAACGATGTTACAGTTACCTGTCATAGTTAGTTTCGAAGTTACAGTTACCTGCCATAATTTTTATCAAAATTACAATTTCTTGTCATAATTAGTATCGAAGTTACAGTAACCTGTCATAATTAGTATCGAAGTTACAGTTACCTGTCATAATTTGTATCGAAGTTACAGTTACCTGCCATCATTTGTATCGAAATTACAGTTACTTGTCATAATTAGTATCGAAGTTACTGTTACCTGTCATAATTAGTATCGAAGTTACATTTACCTGCCATCATTTGTATCGAAATTACAGTTACTTGTCATAATTAGTACCGAAATTACAGTTACTTGCCATATTTAGTAACGATGTTACAGTTACCTGTCATAATTTGTATCGAAATTACAGTTACTTGTCATAATTAGTATCGAAGTTACAGTTACCTGTCATAATTAGTATCGAAGTTACTGTTACCTGTCATAATTTGTATCGAAATTACAGTTACTTGTCATAATTAGTAGCGAAGTAACAGTTACCTGTCATAATTAGTATCGAAGTTACTGTTACCTGTCATAATTAGTATCGAAGTTACAGTTACCTGCCATAATTTGTATCGAAATTACAGTTACTTGTCATAATTAGTAACGAAGTTACAGTTACTTGTCATAATTAGTATCGAAGTTACTGTTACCTGTCATAACTAGTATCGATGTTACTGTTTTCTGTCATAATTAGTACCGAAGTTATTGTTACCTGTCATTATTAGTATCGAAGTTACAGTTACCTGCCATAATTAGTATCGAAGTTACTGTTACCTGTCATAATTACTATCGTTGTTACTGTTTTCTGTGATAATAAGTATCGACGTTACTGTTACCTGTCATAATTAGTATCGAAGTTACAGTTATCTGCCATAATATGTATCGAAATAACAGTTACATGTCATAATTAATAACGATGTTACTGTTACCTGTCATAATTAGTTTCGAAGTTACAGTTACTTGTCATAAGTAGTATCGAAGTAACTGTTACCTGTCATAATTAGTATCGAAGTTACTGTTTCCTGTCATAATTAGTATCGAAGTTACAGTTATCTGCCATAATATGTATCGAAATAACAGTTACATGTCATAATTAGTAACGAAGTTACAGTTACCTGCCATAATAAGTATCGAAGTTACTGTTACCTGTCATAATTAGTTTCGAAGTTACTGTTTTCTGTCATAATTAGAATCGAAATTACAGTTACATGTCATAATTAGTAACGAAGTTACAGTTAACTGTCATTATTAGTATCGAAGTTACAGTTACCTGCCATAATTTGTATCGAAATTACAGTAACATGTCATAATTAGTAACGAAGTTACAGTTACCTGCCATAATTAGTATCGAAATTACAGTTACATGTCATAATTAGTAACGATGTTACAGTTGCCTGTCATAATTAGTATCGAAGTTACTGTTACCTGTCATAATTAGTATCGAAGTTACAGTTACCTGCCATCATTTGTATCGAAATTACAGTTACTTGTCATAATTAGTAACGACGTTACAGTTAACTGTCATTATTAGTATCGAAGTTACAGTTACCTGCCATAATTAGTATCGAAGTTACTGTTACCTGTCATAATTAGTTTCGAAGTTACTGTTTTCCGTCATAATTAGTATCGAAGTTACTGTTGCCTGTCATAATTAGTATCGAAATTACAGTTACCTGCCATCATTTGCATCGCTATTACAGTTACTTGTCATAATTAGCAACGAAGTTACAGTTACCTGCCATAATTTGTATCGAAATTACAGTAACATGTCATAATTAGTAACGAAGTTACAGTTACCTGCCATAATTAGTATCGAAATTACAGTTACATGTCATAATTAGTAACGATGTTACAGTTGCCTGTCATAATTAGTATCGAAGTTACTGTTACCTGTCATAATTTGTATCGAAATTACAGTTACTTGTCATAATTAGTAACGACGTTAGAGTTACTTGTCATAATTAGTACCGAAGTTACAGTTACCTGTCATAATTTGTGTCGAAATTACAGTTACTTGTCATAATTAGTATCGAAGTTACAGTTACCTGTCATAATTAGTATCGAAGTTACTGTTACCTGTCATAATTTGTATTGAAATTACAGTTACTTGTCATAATTAGTAGCGAAGTTACAGTTACCTGTCATAATTAGTATCGAAGTTACTGTTACCTGTCATAATTAGTATCGAAATTACAGTTACCTGCCATAATTTGTATCGAAGTTACAGTTACTTGTCATAATTAGTAACGACGTTACAGTTACTTGTTATAATTAGTACCGAAGTTACTGTTACCTGTCTTAACTAGTATCGATGTTACTGTTTTCTGTCATAATTAGTATCGAAGTTACTGTTACCTGTCATAATTAGTATCGATGTTACAGTTACCTGCCATAATTTGTATCGAAATTACAATTACTTGTCTTAATTTGTAACGAAGCTACAGTTACCTGTCATAATTAGTATCGAAGTTACAGTTACTTGTCAAAATTAGTATCGAAGTTACTGTTACCTGCCATAATTAGAATCGAAGTTAGTTACCTGGCATAATATGTATCGAAATTACAGTTACTTGTCATAATTAGTAACGAAGTTACAGTTACCTGTCATAATTAGTATCGAAGTTACTGTTACCTGCCATAATAAGTAACGAAGTTACAGTTAACTGTAATAATTAGTATCGAAGTTACAGTTTCCTGCCATAATTAGTATCGAAGTTCCTGTTACCTGTCATAATTAATATCGAAGTTACTGTTTTCTGTCATTATTAGTATCGAAGTTACTGTTACCTGTCATAATAAGTATCGAAGTTACAGTTACCAGCCATCATTTGTATCGAAATTACAGTTACTTGTCATAATTAGTAACGATGTTACAGTTACCTGTCATAATTATTTTCGAAGTTACAGTTACCTGCCATAATTTTTATCAAAATTACAATTTCTTGTCATAATTAGTATCGAAGTTACAGTAACCTGTCATAATTAGTATCGACGTTACAGTTACCTGTCATAATTTGTATCGAAGTTACAGTTACCTGCCATCATTTGTATCGAAATTACAGTTACTTGTCATAATTAGTATCGAAACTACAGTTACTTGCGCTATTTAGTAACGAAGTTACAGTTACCTGTCATAATTTGTATCGAAATTACAGTTACTTGTCGTAATTAGTATCGAAGTTACAGTTACCTGTCATAATTAGTATCGAAGTTACTGTTACCTGTCATAATTTGTATCGAAATTACAGTTACTTGTCATAATTAGTAGCGAAGTTACAGTTACCTGTCATAATTAGTTTCGAAGTTATTGTTACCTGTCATAATTAGTATCGAAGTTACAGTTACCTGCCATAATTTGTATCGAAATTGCAGTTACTTGTCATAATTAGTAACGAAGTTACAGTTACTTGTCATAATTAGTATCGAAGTTACTGTTACCTGTCATAACTAGTATCGATGTTACTGTTTTCTGTCATAATTAGTATCGAAGTTACTGTTACCTGTCATAATTAGTATCGAAGTTACAGTTACCTGCCATAATTAGTATCGAAGTTACTGTTACCTGTCATAATTAGTATCGAAGTTACAGTTACCTGCCTTAATTTGTATCGAAATTACAGTTACATGTCATAATTAGTAACGAAGTTACAGTTACCTGTCATAATTAGTATCAAAGTTACTGTTACCTGTCATAAGTAGTATCGAAGTTACAGTTACCTGCCATAATTTTTATCAAAATTACAATTTCTTGTCATAATTAGTAACGAAGTTAGAGTTACTTGTCATAATTAGTATCGATGTTACAGTTACCTGTCATAATTAGTATCGAAGTTACAGTAAATTGACATAATTAGTATCGAAGTTACTGTTACCTGTCATAAATGGTATCGAAGTTACAGTTACCTGCCATAATTTGTATCGAAATTACAGTTACTTGTCATAATTAGTAACGATGTTACTGTTACCTGTCATAATTAGTTTCGAAGTTACTGTTACTTGTCATAATTAGTATCGAAGTAACTGTTACTTGTCATAATTAGTATCGAAGTTACTGTTACCTGTCATAATTAGTATCGAAGTTACAGTTATCTGCCATAATATGTATCGAAATAACTGTTACATGTCATAATTCGTAACGAAGTTACAGTTTCCTGTCATAATTAGTATCGAAGTTACAGTTACTTGTCATAATTAGTATAGAAGTTACTGTTACCTGTCATAATAAGTATTGAAGTTACATTTAACTGCCATAATTTGTATCGAAATTACAGTTTCTTGTCATAATTAGTAACGAAGTTACAGTTAACTGTCATTATTAGTATCGAAGTTACAGTTACCTGCCATAATTAGTATCGAAGTACTGTTACATGTCATAATTAGTTTCGAAGTTACTGTTTTCTGTCATAATGAGTAGCGAAGTTACTGTTACCTGTCATAATTAGTATCGAAGTTACAGTTACCTGCCATCATTTGTATCGCAATTACAGTTACTTGTCATAATTAGCAACGAAGTTACAGTTACCTGCCATAATTTGTATCGAAATTACAGTAACATGTCATAATTAGTAACGAAGTTACAGTTACCTGCCATAATTAGTATCGAAATTACAGTTACATGTCATAATTAGTAACGATGTTACAGTTGCCTGTCATAATTAGTATCGAAGTTACACTTACCTGCTATAATTTTTATCAAAATTACAGTTTCTTGTCATAATTTGTAACGACGTTAGAGTTACTTGTCATAATTAGTATCGAAGTTACAGTTTCCTGTCATAATTAGTATCGAAGTTACAGTAATCTGTCATAATTAGTATCGAAGTCACAGTTACCTGTCATAAGTTGTATCGAAGTTACAGTTAACTGCCATCATTTTTATCGAAATTACAGTTACTTGTCATAATTAGTATCGAAGTTACTGTTACATGTCATAATTAGTATCGAAGTTACAGTTACCTGCCATCATTTGTATCGAAATTACAGTTACTTGTCATAATTAGTATCGAAATTACAGTTACTTGCCATATTTAGTAACGAAGTTACAGTTACCTGTCATAATTTGTATCGAAATTACAGTTACTTGTCATAATTAGTATCGAAGTTACAGTTACCTGTCATAATTAGTATCGAAGTTACTGTTACCTGTCATAATTTGTATCGAAATTACAGTTACTTGTCATAATTAGTATCGAAGTTACTGTTACCTGTCATAATTAGTATCGAAGTTAAAGTTACCTGCCATAATTTGTATCGAAATTACAGTTACTTGTCATAATTAGTAACGAAGTTACAGTTACTTGTTATAATTAGTACCGAAGTTACTGTTACCTGTCATAACTAGTATCGATGTTACTGTTTTCTGTCATAATTAGTATCGAAGTTACTGTTACCTGTCATAATTAGTATCGATGTTACAGTTACCTGCAATAATTTGTATCGAAATTACAATTACTTGTCTTAATTTGTAACGAAGTTACAGTTACCTGTCATAATTAGTATCGAAGTTACAGTTACTTGTCATAATTAGTATCGAAGTTACTGTACCTGCCATAATTAGAATCGAAGTTAGTTACCTGGCATAATATGTATCGAAATTACAGTTACTTTTCATAATTAGTAACGAAGTTGCAGTTACCTGTCATAATTAGTATCGAAGTTACTGTTACCTGCCATAATTAGTAACGAAGTTACAGTTAACTGCAATAATTAGTATCGAAGTTACAGTTCCCTGCCATAATTAGTATCGAAGTTACAGTTACCTGTCATAATTAGTATCGAAGTTACAGTTACTTGACATAATTAGTATCGATGTTACTGTTACCTGTCATAATTAGTATCGATGTTACAGTTACCTGCCATAATTTGTATCCAAATTACAGTTACTTGTCATAATTAGTAACGATGTTACTGTTACCTGTCATAATTAGTTTCGTAGTTACAGTTACTTGTCATAATTAGTAACGAAGTTACAGTTACCTGTCATAATTAGTATCGAAGTTACAGTTACTAGTCATAATTAGTATCGAAGTTACTGTTACCTGTCATAATTAGTATCGAAGTTACAGTTACCTGCCATAATTTGTTTCGAAATTACAGTTACTTGCCATAATTAGTAACGAAGTTACAGTTAAGTGTCATAATTAGTATCGAAGTTACAGTTACCTGCCATAATTAGCATAGACGTTACTGTTACCTGTCATAATTAGTACCGTTGTTACTGTTTTCTGTCATAATTAGTATCGAAGTTACTGTTACCTGTCATAATTAGTATCGAAATTACAGTTACATGTCATAATTAGTAACGAAGTTACAGTTACCTGTCATAATTAGTATCGAAGTTACTGTTACCTGTCATAAGTAGTATCGAAGTTACCGTTACCAGCCATAATTTTTATCAAAATTTCAATTTCTTGTCATAATTAGTAACGAAGTTAGAGTTACTTGTCATAATTAGTATCGAAGTTACTGTTACCTGTCATAATTAGTATCGTTGTTACTGTTTTCTGTCATAATTAGTATCGAAGATACTGTTACCAGCCATAATTTTTATCAAAATTTCAATTTCTTGTCAAGTTAATTAGTATCGAAGTTACAGTTACTTGTCATAATTAGTATCGAAGTTACAGTTAATTAACATAATTGGTATCGAAGTTACTGTTACCTGTCATAATTAGTATCGAAGTTACAGTTACCTGCCATAATTTGTATCGAAGTTACATTTATCTGCCATAATAAGTATCGAAATAACAGTTTCCTGTCATAATAAGTATCGAAGTTACAGTTACTTGTCATATTTAGTATAGAAGTTACTGTTACCTGTCATAATTAGTATTGAAGTTACATTTAACTGCCATAATTTGTATCGAAATTACAGTTACTTGTCATAAATAGTAACGAAGTTACAGTAAACTGTCATTATTAGTATCGAAGTTACAGTTACCTGCCATAATTAGTATCGAAGTTACTGTTACCTGTCATAATTAGTTTCGAAGTTACTGTTTTCTGTCATAATAAGTAACGAAGTTACAGTTACCTTTCATAATTAGTATCGAAGTTACTGTTACCTGTCATAATTAGAATCGAAGTTACAGTTACCTGCCATAATTTTTATCAAAATTACAGTTACTTGTCATAATTAGTAACGACGTTAGAGTTACTTGTCATAATTAGTATCGAAGTTATAGTTACCTGTCATAATTAGTATCGAAGTAACTGTTTCTTGTCATAATTAGTATCGAAGTTAATGTTACCTGTCATAATTAGTATCGAAGTTACAGTTACCTTCCATAATTTGTACCGAAATTACAGTTACTTGTCATAATTTGTAACGAAGTTACAGTTTCCTGTCATAATTAGTATCGATGTTACAGTTACTTGTCATAATTAGTATCGACGTTACTGTTACCTATCATAATTAGTATCGAAGTTACATTTAACTGCCATAATTTGTATCGAAATTACAGTTAATTGTCATAATTAGTAACAAAGTTACTGTTAAATGTCATAATTAGAATCTAAGTTACAGTTACCTGCCATAATTAGTATCGTAGTTACTGTTACCTGTCTTAATTAGTATCGAAGTTACTGTTTTCTGTCATAATTAGTATCGAAGTTACTGTTACCTGTCATAATAAGTATCGAAGTTACAGTTACCAGCCATCGTTTGTATCGAAATTACAGTTACTTGTCATAATTAGTAACGATGTTACAGTTACCTGTCATAATTACTATCGAAGTTACTGTTACCTGTCATAATTAGTATCGAATTTACAGTTACCTGCCATAATTTGTATCGAAATTACAGTTACTTGTCATAATTAGTAACGATGTTACAGTTACCTGTCATCATTAGTATCGAAGTTACAGTTACTTGTCATAATTAGTATCGAAGTTACTGTTATCTGTCATAATTAGTATCGAAGTTACAGTTACTTGCCATAATTTGTATCGAAATTACAGTTACTTGCCATAATTAGTAACGAAGTTACAGTTAAGTGTCATAATTAGTATCGAAGTTACAGTTACCTGCCATAATTAGTATCGAAGTTACTGTTACCTGTCATAATTAGTATCGTTGTTACTGTTTTCTGTCATAATTAGTATCGAAGTTACTGTTACCTGTCATAATTAGTATCGAAGTTACAGTTACCTGCCATAATTTGTATCGAAATTACAGTTACATGTCATAATTAGTAACGAAGTTACATTTACCTGCCATAATTATTATCGAAGTTACTGTTACCTGTCATAATTTTATCGAAATTACAGTTACTTGTCATAATTAGTAACGAAGTTACAGTTAACTGTCATAATTAGTATCGAAGTTACAGTTACCTGCCATAATTAGTATCGAAGTTACTGTTACCTGTCATAATTATTATCGATGTTACTGTTTTCTGTCATATTTAGCATCGAAGTTACTGGTACCTGTCATAATTAGTATCGACGTTACTGTTAGCTGTCATAATTAGTATCGAAGTTACAGTTACCAGCCATATTTTTTATCAAAATTACATTTTCTTGTCATAATTAAAAACGAAGTTAGAGTTACTTGTCATAATTAGTATCGCAGTTACAATTACCTGTCATAATAATTATCGAAGTTACAGTTAATTGACATAATTAGTATCGAAGTTACTGTTACCTGTCATAATTAGTATCGAAGTTACAGTTACCTGCCATAATTTGTATCCAAATTACAGTTACTTGTCATAATTAGTAACGATGTTACTGGTACCTGACATAATTAGTTTCGAAGTTACAGTTACTTGTCATAATTAGTATCGAAGTAACTGTTACTTGTCATAATTAGTATCGAAGTTACTGTTACCTGTCATAATTAGTATCGAAGTTACAGTTACTTTTCATAATTAGTAACGAAGTTGCAGTTACCTGTCATAATTAGTATCGAAGTTACTGTTACCTGCCATAATTAGTAACGATGTAACAGTTAACTGTAATAATTAGTATCGAAGTTACAGTTCCCTGCCATAATTAGTATCGAAGTTACAGTTACCTGTCATAATTAGTATCGAAGTTACAGTTACTTGACATAATTAGTATCGAAGTTACTGTTACCTGTCATAATTAGTATCGAAGTTACAGTTACCTGCCATAATTTGTATCGAAATTACAGGTACTTGTCATAATTAGTAACGATGTTACTGTTACCTGTCATAATTAGTTTCGTAGTTACAGTTACTTGTCATAATTAGTAACGAAGTTACAGTTACCTGTCATAATTAGTATCGAAGTTACAGTTACTAGTCATAATTAGTATCGAAGTTAATGTTACCTGTCATAATTAGTATCGAAGTTACAGTTACCTGCCATAATTTGTTTCGAAATTACAGTTACTTGCCATAATTAGTAACGAAGTTACAGTTAAGTGTCATAATTAGTATCGAAGTTACAGTTACCTGCCATAATTAGTACAGAAGTTACTGTTACCTGTCATAATTAGTATCGTTGTTACTGTTTTCTGTCATAATTAGTATCGAAGTTATTGTTACCTGTCATAATTAGTATCGAAATTACAGTTACATGTCATAATTAGTAAAGAAGTTACAGTTACCTGTCATAATTAGTATCGAAGTTACTGTTACCTGTCATAAGTAGTATCGAAGTTACAGTTACCAGCCATAATTTTTATCAAAATTTCAATTTCTTGTCATAATTAGTAACGAAGTTAGAGTTACTTGTCATAATTAGTATCGAAGTTACTGTTACCTGTCATAATTAGTATCGTTGTTACTGTTTTCTGTCATAATTAGTATCGAAGTTACTGTTACCAGCCATAATTTTTATCAAAATTTCAATTTCTTGTCAAGTTAATTAGTATCGAAGTTACAGTTACTTGTCATAATTAGTATCGAAGTTACAGTTAATTAACATAATTGGTATCGAAGTTACTGTTACCTGTCATAATTAGTATCGAAGTTACAGTTACCTGCCATAATTTGTATCGAAATTACAGTTACTTGTCATAATTAGTAACGATGTTACTGTTACCTGTCATAATTAGTTTCGAAGTTACAGTTACTTGTCATAATTAGTATCGAAGTAACTGTTACTTTTCATAATTAGTATCGAAGTTACAGTTACTTGTCATAATTAGTATCGAAGTTATATTTATCTGCGATAATAAGTATCGAAATAACAGTTGCATGTCATAATTAGTAACGAAGTTACAGTTTCCTGTCATAATAAGTATCGAAGTTACAGTTACTTGTCATAATTAGTATAGAAGTTACTGTTACCTGTCATAATTAGTATTGAAGTTACATTTAACTGCCATAATTTGTATCGAAATTACAGTTACTTGTCATAAATAGTAACGAAGTTACAGTAAACTGTCTTTATTAGTATCGAAGTTACAGTTACCTGCCATAATTAGTTTCGAAGTTACTGTTACCTGTCATAATTAGTTTCGAAGTTACTGTTTTCTGTCATAATAAGTAACGAAGTTACAGTTACCTTTCATAATTAGTATCGAAGTTACTGTAACCTGTCATAATTAGAATCGAAGTTACAGTTACCTGCCATAATTTTTATCAAAATTACAGTTACTTGTCATAATTAGTAACGACGTTAGAGTTACTTGTCATAATTAGTATCGAAGTTATAGTTACCTGTAATAATTAGTATCGAAGTAACTGTTTCTTGTCATAATTAGTATCGAAGTTAATGTTACCTGTCATAATTAGTATCGAAGTTACAGTTACCTTCCATAATTTGTTCCGAAATTACAGTTACTTGACATAATTTGTAACGAAGTTACAGTTTCCTGTCATAATTAGTATCGATGTTACAGTTACTTGTCATAATTAGTATCGAAGTTACTGTTACCTATCATAATTAGTATCGAAGTTACATTTAACTGCCATAATTTGTATCGAAATTACAGTTAATTGTCATAATTAGTAACAAAGTTACAGTTAAATGTCATAATTAGAATCTAAGTTACAGTTACCTGCCATAATTAGTATCGAAGTTACTGTTACCTGTCTTAATTAGTATCGAAGTTACTGTTTTCTGTCATAATTAGTATCGAAGTTACTGTTACCTGTAATAATAAGTATCGAAGTTACAGTTACCAGCCATCGTTTGTATCGAAATTACAGTTACTTGTCATAATTAGTAACGATGTTACAGTTACCTGTCGTAATTACTATCGAAGTTACTGTTACCAGTCATAATTAGTATCGAATTTACAGTTACCTGCCATAATTTGTATCGAAATTACAGTTATTTGTCATAATTAGTAACGAAGTTACAGTTACCTGTCATAATTAGTATCGAAGTTAAAGTTACTAGTCATAATTAGTATCGAGGTTACTGTTACCTGTCATAATTAGCATCGAAGTTACAGTTACCTGCCATAATTTGTATCGAAATTACAGTTACTTGCCATAATTAGTAACGAAGTTACAGTTAAGTGTCATAATTAGTATCGAAGTTACAGTTACCTGCCATAATTAGTATCGAAGTTACTGTTACCTGTCATAATTAGTATCGTTGTTACTGTTTTCTGACATAATTAGTATCGAAGTTACTGTTACCTGTCATAATTAGTATCGAAGTTACAGTTACCTGCCATAATTTGTATCGAAATTACAGTTACATGTCATAATTAGTAACGAAGTTACATTTACCTGCCTTAATTATTATCGAAGTTACTGTTACCGGTCATAATTTGTATCGAAATTACAGTTACTTGTCTTAATTAGTAACGAAGTTACAGTTAACTGTCATAATTAGTATCGAAGTTACAGTTACCTGCCATAATTAGTATCGAAGTTACTGGTACCTGTCATAATTATTATCGTTGTTACTGTTTTCTGTCATAATTAGCATCGAAGTTACTGTTACCTGTCATAATTAGTATCGAAGTTACTGTTACCTGTCATAATTGGTATCGAAGTTACAGTTACCAGCCATAATTTTTATCAATATTACAATTTCTTGTCATAATTAGTAACGAAGTTAGAGTTACTTGTCATAATTAGTATCGAAGTTACAATTACCTGTCATAATAATTATCGAAGTTACAGTTAATTGACATAATTAGTATCGAAGTTACTGTTACCTGTCATAATTAGTATCGAAGTTACAGTTACCTGCCATAATTTGTATCCAAATTACAGTTACTTGTCATAATTAGTAACGATGTTACTGTTACCTGTCATAATTAGTTTCGAAGTTACAGTTACTTGTCATAATTAGTATCGAAGTAACTGTTACTTGTCATAATTAGTATCGAAGTTACTGTTACCTGTCATAATTAGTATCGAAGTTACAGTTATCTGCCATAATATGTATCGAAATAACAGTTACATGTCATAATTAGTAACGAAGTTACAGTTTCCTGTCATAAGTACTATCGAAGACCTGTCATAATTGGTATCGAAGTTACAGTTACCTGCCATCATTTGTATCGAAATTACAGTTACTTGTCATAATTAGTATCGAAGTTACTGTTACCTGTCATAATTGTTATCGAATTTACAGTTACCTGCCATCATTTGTATCGAAATTACAGTTACTTGTCATAATTAGTAACGAAGTTACAGTTACTTGTTATAATTAGTACCGAAGTTACTGTTACCTGTCATAACTAGTATCGATGTTACTGTTTTCTGTCATAATTAGTATCGAAGTTACTGTTTCCTGTCATAATTATTATCGATGTTACAGTTACCTGCCATAATTTGTATCGAAATTACAATTACTTGTCTTAATTTGTAACGAAGTTACAGTTACCTGTCATAATTAGTATCGAAGTTACAGTTACTTGTCATAATTAGTATCGAAGTTACTGTTACCTGCCATAATTAGAATCGAAGTTAGTTACCTGGCATAATATGTATCGAAATTACAGTTACTTTTCATAATTAGTAACGAAGTTGCAGTTACCTGTCATAATTAGTATCGAAGTTACTGTTACCTGCCATAATTAGTAACGATGTAACAGTTAACTGTAATAATTAGTATCGAAGTTACAGTTCCCTGCCATAATTAGTATCGAAGTTACAGTTACCTGTCATAATTAGTATCGAAGTTACAGTTACTTGACATAATTAGTATCGAAGTTACTGTTACCTGTCATAATTAGTATCGAAGTTACAGTTACCTGCCATAATTTGTATCGAAATTACAGTTACTTGTCATAATTAGTAACGATGTTACTGTTACCTGTCATAATTAGTTTCGTAGTTACAGTTACTTGTCATAATTAGTAACGAAGTTACAGTTACCTGTCATAATTAGTATCGAAGTTACAGTTACTAGTCATAATTAGTATCGAAGTTAATGTTACCTGTCATAATTAGTATCGAAGTTACAGTTACCTGCCATAATTTGTTTCGAAATTACAGTTACTTGCCATAATTAGTAACGAAGTTACAGTTAAGTGTCATAATTAGTATCGAAGTTACAGTTACCTGCCATAATTAGTACAGAAGTTACTGTTACCTGTCATAATTAGTATCGTTGTTACTGTTTTCTGTCATAATTAGTATCGAAGTTATTGTTACCTGTCATAATTAGTATCGAAATTACAGTTACATGTCATAATTAGTAACGAAGTTACAGTTACCTGTCATAATTAGTATCGAAGTTACTGTTACCTGTCATAAGTAGTATCGAAGTTACAGTTACCAGCCATAATTTTTATCAAAATTTCAATTTCTTGTCATAATTAGTAACGAAGTTAGAGTTACTTGTCATAATTAGTATCGAAGTTACTGTTACCTGTCATAATTAGTATCGTTGTTACTGTTTTCTGTCATAATTAGTATCGAAGTTACTGTTACCAGCCATAATTTTTATCAAAATTTCAATTTCTTGTCAAGTTAATTAGTATCGAAGTTACAGTTACTTGTCATAATTAGTATCGAAGTTACAGTTAATTAACATAATTGGTATCGAAGTTACTGTTACCTGTCATAATTAGTATCGAAGTTACAGTTACCTGCCATAATTTGTATCGAAATTACAGTTACTTGTCATAATTAGTAACGATGTTACTGTTACCTGTCATAATTAGTTTCGAAGTTACAGTTACTTGTCATAATTAGTATCGAAGTAACTGTTACTTTTCATAATTAGTATCGAAGTTACAGTTACTTGTCATAATTAGTATCGAAGTTATATTTATCTGCGATAATAAGTATCGAAATAACAGTTGCATGTCATAATTAGTAACGAAGTTACAGTTTCCTGTCATAATAAGTATAGAAGTTACAGTTACTTGTCATAATTAGTATAGAAGTTACTGTTACCTGTCATAATTAGTATTGAAGTTACATTTAACTGCCATAATTTGTATCGAAATTACAGTTACTTGTCATAAATAGTAACGAAGTTACAGTAAACTGTCTTTATTAGTATCGAAGTTACAGTTACCTGCCATAATTAGTTTCGAAGTTACTGTTACCTGTCATAATTAGTTTCGAAGTTACTGTTTTCTGTCATAATAAGTAACGAAGTTACAGTTACCTTTCATAATTAGTATCGAAGTTACTGTAACCTGTCATAATTAGAATCGAAGTTACAGTTACCTGCCATAATTTTTATCAAAATTACAGTTACTTGTCATAATTAGTAACGACGTTAGAGTTACTTGTCATAATTAGTATCGAAGTTATAGTTACCTGTAATAATTAGTATCGAAGTAACTGTTTCTTGTCATAATTAGTATCGAAGTTAATGTTACCTGTCATAATTAGTATCGAAGTTACAGTTACCTTCCATAATTTGTTCCGAAATTACAGTTACTTGACATAATTTGTAACGAAGTTACAGTTTCCTGTCATAATTAGTATCGATGTTACAGTTACTTGTCATAATTAGTATCGAAGTTACTGTTACCTATCATAATTAGTATCGAAGTTACATTTAACTGCCATAATTTGTATCGAAATTACAGTTAATTGTCATAATTAGTAACAAAGTTACAGTTAAATGTCATAATTAGAATCTAAGTTACAGTTACCTGCCATAATTAGTATCGAAGTTACTGTTACCTGTCTTAATTAGTATCGAAGTTACTGTTTTCTGTCATAATTAGTATCGAAGTTACTGTTACCTGTAATAATAAGTATCGAAGTTACAGTTACCAGCCATCGTTTGTATCGAAATTACAGTTACTTGTCATAATTAGTAACGATGTTACAGTTACCTGTCGTAATTACTATCGAAGTTACTGTTACCAGTCATAATTAGTATCGAATTTACAGTTACCTGCCATAATTTGTATCGAAATTACAGTTATTTGTCATAATTAGTAACGAAGTTACAGTTACCTGTCATAATTAGTATCGAAGTTAAAGTTACTAGTCATAATTAGTATCGAGGTTACTGTTACCTGTCATAATTAGCATCGAAGTTACAGTTACCTGCCATAATTTGTATCGAAATTACAGTTACTTGCCATAATTAGTAACGAAGTTACAGTTAAGTGTCATAATTAGTATCGAAGTTACAGTTACCTGCCATAATTAGTATCGAAGTTACTGTTACCTGTCATAATTAGTATCGTTGTTACTGTTTTCTGACATAATTAGTATCGAAGTTACTGTTACCTGTCATAATTAGTATCGAAGTTACAGTTACCTGCCATAATTTGTATCGAAATTACAGTTACATGTCATAATTAGTAACGAAGTTACATTTACCTGCCTTAATTATTATCGAAGTTACTGTTACCGGTCATAATTTGTATCGAAATTACAGTTACTTGTCTTAATTAGTAACGAAGTTACAGTTAACTGTCATAATTAGTATCGAAGTTACAGTTACCTGCCATAATTAGTATCGAAGTTACTGGTACCTGTCATAATTATTATCGTTGTTACTGTTTTCTGTCATAATTAGCATCGAAGTTACTGTTACCTGTCATAATTAGTATCGAAGTTACTGTTACCTGTCATAATTGGTATCGAAGTTACAGTTACCAGCCATAATTTTTATCAATATTACAATTTCTTGTCATAATTAGTAACGAAGTTAGAGTTACTTGTCATAATTAGTATCGAAGTTACAATTACCTGTCATAATAATTATCGAAGTTACAGTTAATTGACATAATTAGTATCGAAGTTACTGTTACCTGTCATAATTAGTATCGAAGTTACAGTTACCTGCCATAATTTGTATCCAAATTACAGTTACTTGTCATAATTAGTAACGATGTTACTGTTACCTGTCATAATTAGTTTCGAAGTTACAGTTACTTGTCATAATTAGTATCGAAGTAACTGTTACTTGTCATAATTAGTATCGAAGTTACTGTTACCTGTCATAATTAGTATCGAAGTTACAGTTATCTGCCATAATATGTATCGAAATAACAGTTACATGTCATAATTAGTAACGAAGTTACAGTTTCCTGTCATAAGTACTATCGAAGACCTGTCATAATTGGTATCGAAGTTACAGTTACCTGCCATCATTTGTATCGAAATTACAGTTACTTGTCATAATTAGTATCGAAGTTACTGTTACCTGTCATAATTGTTATCGAATTTACAGTTACCTGCCATCATTTGTATCGAAATTACAGTTACTTGTCATAATTAGTAACGAAGTTACAGTTACTTGTTATAATTAGTACCGAAGTTACTGTTACCTGTCATAACTAGTATCGATGTTACTGTTTTCTGTCATAATTAGTATCGAAGTTACTGTTTCCTGTCATAATTATTATCGATGTTACAGTTACCTGCCATAATTTGTATCGAAATTACAATTACTTGTCTTAATTTGTAACGAAGTTACAGTTACCTGTCATAATTAGTATCGAAGTTACAGTTACTTGTCATAATTAGTATCGAAGTTACTGTTACCTGCCATAATTAGAATCGAAGTTAGTTACCTGGCATAATATGTATCGAAATTACAGTTACTTTTCATAATTAGTAACGAAGTTGCAGTTACCTGTCATAATTAGTATCGAAGTTACTGTTACCTGCCATAATTAGTAACGATGTAACAGTTAACTGTAATAATTAGTATCGAAGTTACAGTTCCCTGTCATAATTAGTATCGAAGTTACAGTTACCTGTCATAATTAGTATCGAAGTTACAGTTACTTGACATAATTAGTATCGAAGTTACTGTTACCTGTCATAATTAGTATCGAAGTTACAGTTACCTGCCATAATTTGTATCGAAATTACAGTTACTTGTCATAATTAGTAACGATGTTACTGTTACCTGTCATAATTAGTTTCGTAGTTACAGTTACTTGTCATAATTAGTAACGAAGTTACAGTTACCTGTCATAATTAGTATCGAAGTTACAGTTACTAGTCATAATTAGTATCGAAGTTAATGTTACCTGTCATAATTAGTATCGAAGTTACAGTTACCTGCCATAATTTGTTTCGAAATTACAGTTACTTGCCATAATTAGTAACGAAGTTACAGTTAAGTGTCATAATTAGTATCGAAGTTACAGTTACCTGCCATAATTAGTACAGAAGTTACTGTTACCTGTCATAATTAGTATCGTTGTTACTGTTTTCTGTCATAATTAGTATCGAAGTTATTGTTACCTGTCATAATTAGTATCGAAATTACAGTTACATGTCATAATTAGTAACGAAGTTACAGTTACCTGTCATAATTAGTATCGAAGTTACTGTTACCTGTCATAAGTAGTATCGAAGTTACAGTTACCAGCCATAATTTTTATCAAAATTTCAATTTCTTGTCATAATTAGTAACGAAGTTAGAGTTACTTGTCATAATTAGTATCGAAGTTACTGTTACCTGTCATAATTAGTATCGTTGTTACTGTTTTCTGTCATAATTAGTATCGAAGTTACTGTTACCAGCCATAATTTTTATCAAAATTTCAATTTCTTGTCAAGTTAATTAGTATCGAAGTTACAGTTACTTGTCATAATTAGTATCGAAGTTACAGTTAATTAACATAATTGGTATCGAAGTTACTGTTACCTGTCATAATTAGTATCGAAGTTACAGTTACCTGCCATAATTTGTATCGAAATTACAGTTACTTGTCATAATTAGTAACGATGTTACTGTTACCTGTCATAATTAGTTTCGAAGTTACAGTTACTTGTCATAATTAGTATCGAAGTAACTGTTACTTTTCATAATTAGTATCGAAGTTACAGTTACTTGTCATAATTAGTATCGAAGTTATATTTATCTGCGATAATAAGTATCGAAATAACAGTTGCATGTCATAATTAGTAACGAAGTTACAGTTTCCTGTCATAATAAGTATAGAAGTTACAGTTACTTGTCATAATTAGTATAGAAGTTACTGTTACCTGTCATAATTAGTATTGAAGTTACATTTAACTGCCATAATTTGTATCGAAATTACAGTTACTTGTCATAATTAGTTTCGAAGTTACTGTTTTCTGTCATAATAAGTAACGAAGTTACAGTTACCTTTCATAATTAGTATCGAAGTTACTGTAACCTGTCATAATTAGAATCGAAGTTACAGTTACCTGCCATAATTTTTATCAAAATTACAGTTACTTGTCATAATTAGTAACGACGTTAGAGTTACTTGTCATAATTAGTATCGAAGTTATAGTTACCTGTCATAATTAGTATCGAAGTAACTGTTTCTTGTCATAATTAGTATCGAAGTTAATGTTACCTGTCATAATTAGTATCGAAGTTACAGTTACCTTCCATAATTTGTTCCGAAATTACAGTTACTTGACATAATTTGTAACGAAGTTACAGTTTCCTGTCATAATTAGTATCGATGTTACAGTTACTTGTCATAATTAGTATCGAAGTTACTGTTACCTATCATAATTAGTATCGAAGTTACATTTAACTGCCATAATTTGTATCGAAATTACAGTTAATTGTCATAATTAGTAACAAAGTTACAGTTAAATGTCATAATTAGAATCTAAGTTACAGTTACCTGCCATAATTAGTATCGAAGTTACTGTTACCTGTCTTAATTAGTATCGAAGTTACTGTTTTCTGTCATAATTAGTATCGAAGTTACTGTTACCTGTCATAATAAGTATCGAAGTTACAGTTACCAGCCATCGTTTGTATCGAAATTACAGTTACTTGTCATAATTAGTAACGATGTTACAGTTACCTGTCATAATTACTATCGAAGTTACTGTTGCCAGTCATAATTAGTATCGAATTTACAGTTACCTGCCATAATTTGTATCGAAATTACAGTTATTTGTCATAATTAGTAACGAAGTTACAGTTACCTGTCATAATTAGTATCGAAGTTAAAGTTACTAGTCATAATTAGTATCGAGGTTACTGTTACCTGTCATAATTAGCATCGAAGTTACAGTTACCTGCCATAATTTGTATCGAAATTACAGTTACTTGCCATAATTAGTAACGAAGTTACAGTTAAGTGTCATAATTAGTATCGAAGTTACAGTTACCTGCCATAATTAGTATCGAAGTTACTGTTACCTGTCATAATTAGTATCGTTGTTACTGTTTTCTGACATAATTAGTATCGAAGTTACTGTTACCTGTCATAATTAGTATCGAAGTTACAGTTACCTGCCATAATTTGTATCGAAATTACAGTTACATGTCATAATTAGTAACGAAGTTACATTTACCTGCCATAATTATTATCGAAGTTACTGTTACCGGTCATAATTTGTATCGAAATTACAGTTACTTGTCTTAATTAGTAACGAAGTTACAGTTAACTGTCATAATTAGTATCGAAGTTACAGTTACCTGCCATAATTAGTATCGAAGTTACTGGTACCTGTCATAATTATTAACGTTGTTACTGTTTTCTGTCATAATTAGCATCGAAGTTACTGTTACCTGTCATAATTAGTATCGAAGTTACTGTTACCTGTCATAATTGGTATCGAAGTTACAGTTACCAGCCATAATTTTTATCAATATTACAATTTCTTGTCATAATTAGTAACGAAGTTAGAGTTACTTGTCATAATTAGTATCGAAGTTACAATTACCTGTCATAATAATTATCGAAGTTACAGTTAATTGACATAATTAGTATCGAAGTTACTGTTACCTGTCATAATTAGTATCGAAGTTACAGTTACCTGCCATAATTTGTATCCAAATTACAGTTACTTGTCATAATTAGTAACGATGTTACTGTTACCTGTCATAATTAGTTTCGAAGTTACAGTTACTTGTCATAATTAGTATCGAAGTAACTGTTACTTGTCATAATTAGTATCGAAGTTACTGTTACCTGTCATAATTAGTATCGAAGTTACAGTTATCTGCCATAATATGTATCGAAATAACAGTTACATGTCATAATTAGTAACGAAGTTACAGTTTCCTGTCATAAGTACTATCGAAGTTACAGTTACCTGTCATAATTAGTATCGAAGTTACAGTTACCTGCCATCATTTGTATCGAAATTACAGTTACTTGACATAATTAGTATCGAATTACAGTTACATGCCATATTTAGTAACGAAGTTAAAGTTACCTGTCATAATTTGTATCGAAATTACAGTAACTTGTCATAATTAGTATCGAAGTTACAGTTAACTGTCATAATTAGTATCGAAGTTACTGTTACCTGTCATAATTTGTATCGAAATTACAGTTTCTTGTCATAATTCGTAGCGAAGTTACAGTTACCTGTCATAAATAGTATCGAAGTAAATGTTACCTGTCATAATTAGTTTCGAAGTTACAGTTACCTGCCATAATTTGTATCGAAATTACAGTTACTTGTCATAATTAGTAACGAAGTTACAGTTACTTTTCATAATTAGTATCGAAGTTACTGTTACCTGTCATAACTAGTATCGATGTTACTGTCTTCTGTCATAATTAGTATCGAAGTTACTGTTACCTGTCATAATTTGTATCGAAGTTACAGTTACCTGCCATAATTTGTATCGAAATTACAATTACTTGTTTTAATTTGTAACGAAGTTACAGTTACCTGTCATAATAAGTATCGAAGTTACTGTTACCTGCCATAATTAGTATCGAAGTTACTGTTACCTGTCATAATTATTATCGTTGTTACTGTTTTCTGTCATAATTAGCATCGATGTTACTGTTACCTGTCATAATTAGTATCGAAGTTACAGTTACCTGCCATAATTAGTATCGAAGTTACTGTTACCTGTCATAATTAGTATCGAAATTACTGTTTTCTGTCATTATTAGTATCGAAATTACAGTTACCTGCCATAATTTGTATCGAAATTACAGTTATTTGTCATAATTAGTAACGAAGTTACAGTTACCTGTCATAATTAGTATCGAAGTTAAAGTTACTAGTCATAATTAGTATCGAAGTTACTGTTACCTGTCATAATTAGCATCGAAGTTACCGTTACCTGCCATAATTTGTATCGAAATTACAGTTACTTGCCATAATTAGTAACGAAGTTACAGTTAAGTGTCATAATTAGTATCGAAGTTACAGTTACCTGCCATAATTAGTACAGAAGTTACTGTTACCTGTCATAATTAGTATCGTTGTTACTGTTTTCTGTCATAATTAGTATCGAAGTTATTGTTACCTGTCATAATTAGTATCGAAATTACAGTTACATGTCATAATTAGTAACGAAGTTACAGTTACCTGTCATAATTAGTATCGAAGTTACTGTTACCTGTCATAAGTAGTATCGAAGTTACAGTTACCAGCCATAATTTTTATCAAAATTTCAATTTCTTGTCATAATTAGTAACGAAGTTAGAGTTACTTGTCATAATTAGTATCGAAGTTACTGTTACCTGTCATAATTAGTATCGTTGTTACTGTTTTCTGTCATAATTAGTATCGAAGTTACTGTTACCAGCCATAATTTTTATCAAAATTTCAATTTCTTGTCAAGTTAATTAGTATCGAAGTTACAGTTACTTGTCATAATTAGTATCGAAGTTACAGTTAATTAACATAATTGGTATCGAAGTTACTGTTACCTGTCATAATTAGTATCGAAGTTACAGTTACCTGCCATAATTTGTATCGAAATTACAGTTACTTGTCATAATTAGTAACGATGTTACTGTTACCTGTCATAATTAGTTTCGAAGTTACAGTTACTTGTCATAATTAGTATCGAAGTAACTGTTACTTTTCATAATTAGTATCGAAGTTACAGTTACTTGTCATAATTAGTATCGAAGTTATATTTATCTGCGATAATAAGTATCGAAATAACAGTTGCATGTCATAATTAGTAACGAAGTTACAGTTTCCTGTCATAATAAGTATCGAAGTTACAGTTACTTGTCATAATTAGTATAGAAGTTACTGTTACCTGTCATAATTAGTATTGAAGTTACATTTAACTGCCATAATTTGTATCGAAATTACAGTTACTTGTCATAAATAGTAACGAAGTTACAGTAAACTGTCATTATTAGTATCGAAGTTACAGTTACCTGCCATAATTAGTTTCGAAGTTACTGTTACCTGTCATAATTAGTTTCGAAGTTACTGTTTTCTGTCATAATAAGTAACGAAGTTACAGTTACCTTTCATAATTAGTATCGAAGTTACTGTAACCTGTCATAATTAGAATCGAAGTTACAGTTACCTGCCATAATTTTTATCAAAATTACAGTTACTTGTCATAATTAGTAACGACGTTAGAGTTACTTGTCATAATTAGTATCGAAGTTATAGTTACCTGTCATAATTAGTATCGAAGTAACTGTTTCTTGTCATAATTAGTATCGAAGTTAATGTTACCTGTCATAATTAGTATCGAAGTTACAGTTACCTTCCATAATTTGTTCCGAAATTACAGTTACTTGACATAATTTGTAACGAAGTTACAGTTTCCTGTCATAATTAGTATCGATGTTACAGTTACTTGTCATAATTAGTATCGAAGTTACTGTTACCTATCATAATTAGTATCGAAGTTACATTTAACTGCCATAATTTGTATCGAAATGACAGTTAATAGTCATAATTAGTAACAAAGTTACAGTTAAATGTCATAATTAGAATCTAAGTTACAGTTACCTGCCATAATTAGTATCGAAGTTACTGTTACCTGTCTTAATTAGTATCGAAGTTACTGTTTTCTGTCATAATTAGTATCGAAGTTACTGTTACCTGTCATAATAAGTATCGAAGTTACAGTTACCAGCCATCGTTTGTATCGAAATTACAGTTACTTGTCATAATTAGTAACGATGTTACAGTTACCTGTCATAATTACTATCGAAGTTACTGTTACCAGTCATAATTAGTATCGAATTTACAGTTACCTGCCATAATTTGTATCGAAATTACAGTTATTTGTCATAATTAGTAACGAAGTTACAGTTACCTGTCATAATTAGTATCGAAGTTAAAGTTACTAGTCATAATTAGTATCGAGGTTACTGTTACCTGTCATAATTAGCATCGAAGTTACAGTTACCTGCCATAATTTGTATCGAAATTACAGTTACTTGCCATAATTAGTAACGAAGTTACAGTTAAGTGTCATAATTAGTATCGAAGTTACAGTTACCTGCCATAATTAGTATCGAAGTTACTGTTACCTGTCATAATTAGTATCGTTGTTACTGTTTTCTGACATAATTAGTATCGAAGTTACTGTTACCTGTCATAATTAGTATCGAAGTTACAGTTACCTGCCATAATTTGTATCGAAATTACAGTTACATGTCATAATTAGTAACGAAGTTACATTTACCTGCCATAATTATTATCGAAGTTACTGTTACCGGTCATAATTTGTATCGAAATTACAGTTACTTGTTTTAATTAGTAACGAAGTTACAGTTAACTGTCATAATTAGTATCGAAGTTACAGTTACCTGCCATAATTAGTATCGAAGTTACTGGTACCTGTCATAATTATTATCGTTGTTACTGTTTTCTGTCATAATTAGCATCGAAGTTACTGTTACCTGTCATAATTAGTATCGAAGTTACTGTTACCTGTCATAATTGGTATCGAAGTTACAGTTACCAGCCATAATTTTTATCAATATTACAATTTCTTGTCATAATTAGTAACGAAGTTAGAGTTACTTGTCATAATTAGTATCGAAGTTACAATTACCTGTCATAATAATTATCGAAGTTACAGTTAATTGACATAATTAGTATCGAAGTTACTGTTACCTGTCATAATTAGTATCGAAGTTACAGTTACCTGCCATAATTTGTATCCAAATTACAGTTACTTGTCATAATTCGTAGCGAAGTTACAGTTACCTGTCATAAATAGTATCGAAGTAAATGTTACCTGTCATAATTAGTTTCGAAGTTACAGTTACCTGCCATAATTTGTATCGAAATTACAGTTACTTGTCATAATTAGTAACGAAGTTACAGTTACTTTTCATAATTAGTATCGAAGTTACTGTTACCTGTCATAACTAGTATCGATGTTACTGTCTTCTGTCATAATTAGTATCGAAGTTACTGTTACCTGTCATAATTTGTATCTAAGTTACAGTTACCTGCCATAATTTGTATCGAAATTACAATTACTTGTTTTAATTTGTAACGAAGTTACAGTTACCTGTCATAATAAGTATCGAAGTTACTGTTACCTGCCATAATTAGTATCGAAGTTACTGTTACCTGTCATAATTATTATCGTTGTTACTGTTTTCTGTCATAATTAGCATCGATGTTACTGTTACCTGTCATAATTAGTATCGAAGTTACAGTTACCTGCCATAATTAGTATCGAAGTTACTGTTACCTGTCATAATTAGTATCGAAATTACTGTTTTCTGTCATTATTAGTATCGAAATTACAGTTACCTGCCATAATTTGTATCGAAATTACAGTTATTTGTCATAATTAGTAACGAAGTTACAGTTACCTGTCATAATTAGTATCGAAGTTAAAGTTACTAGTCATAATTAGTATCGAAGTTACTGTTACCTGTCATAATTAGCATCGAAGTTACAGTTACCTGCCATAATTTGTATCGAAATTACAGTTACTTGCCATAATTAGTAACGAAGTTACAGTTAAGTGTCATAATTAGTATTGAAGTTACAGTTACCTGCCATAATTAGTATCGAAGTTACTGTTACCTGTCATAATTAGTATCGTTGTTACTGTTTTCTGACATAATTAGTATCGAAGTTACTGTTACCTGTCATAATTAGTATCGAAGTTACAGTTACCTGCCATAATTTGTATCGAAATTACAGTTACATGTCATAATTAGTAACGAAGT
The DNA here is from genome assembly GCA_946902985.2 of Meconema thalassinum. NCBI lineage: Eukaryota > Metazoa > Arthropoda > Insecta > Orthoptera > Tettigoniidae > Meconema > Meconema thalassinum. Next base: position 1,660,238,997 of record OX336388.2, read on the forward strand.
TACATTTACCTGCCATAATTATTATCGAAGTTACTGTTACCGGTCATAATTTGTATCGAAATTACAGTTACTTGTCTTAATTAGTAACGAAGTTACAGTTAACTGTCATAATTTGTATCGAAGTTACAGTTACCTGCCATAATTAGTATCGAAGTTACTGTTACCTGTCATAATTATTATCGTTGTTACTGTTTTCTGTCATAATTAGCATCGAAGTTACTGTTACCTGTCATAATTAGTATCGAAGTTACTGTTACCTGTCATAATTGGTATCGAAGTTACAGTTACCAGCCATAATTTTTATCAAAATTACAATTTCTTGTCATAATTAGTAACGAAGTTAGAGTTACTTGTCATAATTAGTATCGAAGTTACAATTACCTGTCATAATAATTATCGAAGTTACAGTTAATTGACATAATTAGTATCGAAGTTACTGTTACCTGTCATAATTAGTATCGAAGTTACAGTTACCTGCCATAATTTGTATCCAAATTACAGTTACTTGTCATAATTAGTAACGATGTTACTGTTACCTGTCATAATTAGTTTCGAAGTTACAGTTACTTGTCATAATTAGTATCGAAGTAACTGTTACTTGTCATAATTGGTATCGAAGTTACTGTTACCTGTCATAATTAGTATCGAAGTTACAGTTATCTGCCATAATATGTATCGAAATAACAGTTACATGTCATAATTAGTAACGAAGTTACAGTTTCCTGTCATAAGTACTATCGAAGTTACAGTTACCTGTCATAATTAGTATCGAAGTTACAGTTACCTGCCATCATTTGTATCGAAATTACAGTTACTTGTCATAATTAGTATCGAATTACAGTTACATGCCATATTTAGTAACGAAGTTAAAGTTATCTGTCATAATTTGTATCGAAATTACAGTTACTTGTCATAATTAGTATCGAAGTTACAGTTAACTGTCATAATTAGTATCGAAGTTACTGTTACCTGTCATAATTTGTATCGAAATTACAGTTACTTGTCATAATTCGTAGCGATGTTACAGTTACCTGTCATAAATAGTATCGAAGTAAATGTTACCTGTCATAATTAGTTTCGAAGTTACAGTTACCTGCCATAATTTGTATCGAAATTACAGTTACTTGTCATAATTAGTAACGATGTTACAGTTACCTGTCATAATTACTATCGAAGTTACTGTTACCAGTCATAATTAGTATCGAATTTACAGTTACCTGCCATAATTTGTATCGAAATTACAGTTATTTGTCATAATTAGTAACGAAGTTACAGTTACCTGTCATAATTAGTATCGAAGTTAAAGTTACTAGTCATAATTAGTATCGAGGTTACTGTTACCTGTCATAATTAGCATCGAAGTTACAGTTACCTGCCATAATTTGTATCGAAATTACAGTTACTTGCCATAATTAGTAACGAAGTTACAGTTAAGTGTCATAATTAGTATCGAAGTTACAGTTACCTGCCATAATTAGTATCGAAGTTACTGTTACCTGTCATAATTAGTATCGTTGTTACTGTTTTCTGACATAATTAGTATCGAAGTTACTGTTACCTGTCATAATTAGTATCGAAGTTACAGTTACCTGCCATAATTTGTATCGAAATTACAGTTACATGTCATAATTAGTAACGAAGTTACATTTACCTGCCATAATTATTATCGAAGTTACTGTTACCGGTCATAATTTGTATCGAAATTACAGTTACTTGTCTTAATTAGTAACGAAGTTACAGTTAACTGTCATAATTAGTATCGAAGTTACAGTTACCTGCCATAATTAGTATCGAAGTTACTGGTACCTGTCATAATTATTATCGTTGTTACTGTTTTCTGTCATAATTAGCATCGAAGTTACTGTTACCTGTCATAATTAGTATCGAAGTTACTGTTACCTGTCATAATTGGTATCGAAGTTACAGTTACCAGCCATAATTTTTATCAATATTACAATTTCTTGTCATAATTAGTAACGAAGTTAGAGTTACTTGTCATAATTAGTATCGAAGTTACAATTACCTGTCATAATAATTATCGAAGTTACAGTTAATTGACATAATTAGTATCGAAGTTACTGTTACCTGTCATAATTAGTATCGAAGTTACAGTTACCTGCCATAATTTGTATCCAAATTACAGTTACTTGTCATAATTAGTAACGATGTTACTGTTACCTGTCATAATTAGTTTCGAAGTTACAGTTACTTGTCATAATTAGTATCGAAGTAACTGTTACTTGTCATAATTAGTATCGAAGTTACTGTTACCTGTCATAATTAGTATCGAAGTTACAGTTATCTGCCATAATATGTATCGAAATAACAGTTACATGTCATAATTAGTAACGATGTTACTGTTACCTGTCATAATTAGTTTCGTAGTTACAGTTACTTGTCATAATTATTATCGATGTTACAGTTACCTGCCATAATTTGTATCGAAATTACAATTACTTGTCTTAATTTGTAACGAAGTTACAGTTACCTGTCATAATTAGTATCGAAGTTACAGTTACTTGTCATAATTAGTATCGAAGTTACTGTTACCTGCCATAATTAGAATCGAAGTTAGTTACCTGGCATAATATGTATCGAAATTACAGTTACTTTTCATAATTAGTAACGAAGTTGCAGTTACCTGTCATAATTAGTATCGAAGTTACTGTTACCTGCCATAATTAGTAACGATGTAACAGTTAACTGTAATAATTAGTATAGAAGTTACAGTTCCCTGCCATAATTAGTATCGAAGTTACAGTTACCTGTCATAATAAGTATCGAAGTTACAGTTACTTGACATAATTAGTATCGAAGTTACTGTTACCTGTCATAATTAGTATCGAAGTTACAGTTACCTGCCATAATTTGTATCGAAATTACAGTTACTTGTCATAATTAGTAACGATGTTACTGTTACCTGTCATAATTAGTTTCGTAGTTACAGTTACTTGTCATAATTAGTAACGAAGTTACAGTTACCTGTCATAATTAGTATCGAAGTTACAGTTACTAGTCATAATTAGTATCGAAGTTAATGTTACCTGTCATAATTAGTATCGAAGTTACAGTTACCTGCCATAATTTGTTTCGAAATTACAGTTACTTGCCATAATTAGTAACGAAGTTACAGTTAAGTGTCATAATTAGTATCGAAGTTACAGTTACCTGCCATAATTAGTACAGAAGTTACTGTTACCTGTCATAATTAGTATCGTTGTTACTGTTTTCTGTCATAATTAGTATCGAAGTTATTGTTACCTGTCATAATTAGTATCGAAATTACAGTTACATGTCATAATTAGTAACGAAGTTACAGTTACCTGTCATAATTAGTATCGAAGTTACTGTTACCTGTCATAAGTAGTATCGAAGTTACAGTTACCAGCCATAATTTTTATCAAAATTTCAATTTCTTGTCATAATTAGTAACGAAGTTAGAGTTACTTGTCATAATTAGTATCGAAGTTACTGTTACCTGTCATAATTAGTATCGTTGTTACTGTTTTCTGTCATAATTAGTATCGAAGTTACTGTTACCAGCCATAATTTTTATCAAAATTTCAATTTCTTGTCAAGTTAATTAGTATCGAAGTTACAGTTACTTGTCATAATTAGTATCGAAGTTACAGTTAATTAACATAATTGGTATCGAAGTTACTGTTACCTGTCATAATTAGTATCGAAGTTACAGTTACCTGCCATAATTTGTATCGAAATTACAGTTACTTGTCATAATTAGTAACGATGTTACTGTTACCTGTCATAATTAGTTTCGAAGTTACAGTTACTTGTCATAATTAGTATCGAAGTAACTGTTACTTTTCATAATTAGTATCGAAGTTACAGTTACTTGTCATAATTAGTATCGAAGTTATATTTATCTGCGATAATAAGTATCGAAATAACAGTTGCATGTCATAATTAGTAACGAAGTTACAGTTTCCTGTCATAATAAGTATCGAAGTTACAGTTACTTGTCATAATTAGTATAGAAGTTACTGTTACCTGTCATAATTAGTATTGAAGTTACATTTAACTGCCATAATTTGTATCGAAATTACAGTTACTTGTCATAAATAGTAACGAAGTTACAGTAAACTGTCTTTATTAGTATCGAAGTTACAGTTACCTGCCATAATTAGTTTCGAAGTTACTGTTACCTGTCATAATTAGTTTCGAAGTTACTGTTTTCTGTCATAATAAGTAACGAAGTTACAGTTACCTTTCATAATTAGTATCGAAGTTACTGTAACCTGTCATAATTAGAATCGAAGTTACAGTTACCTGCCATAATTTTTATCAAAATTACAGTTACTTGTCATAATTAGTAACGACGTTAGAGTTACTTGTCATAATTAGTATCGAAGTTATAGTTACCTGTCATAATTAGTATCGAAGTAACTGTTTCTTGTCATAATTAGTATCGAAGTTAATGTTACCTGTCATAATTAGTATCGAAGTTACAGTTACCTTCCATAATTTGTTCCGAAATTACAGTTACTTGACATAATTTGTAACGAAGTTACAGTTTCCTGTCATAATTAGTATCGATGTTACAGTTACTTGTCATAATTAGTATCGAAGTTACTGTTACCTATCATAATTAGTATCGATGTTACATTTAACTGCCATAATTTGTATCGAAATTACAGTTAATTGTCATAATTAGTAACAAAGTTACAGTTAAATGTCATAATTAGAATCTAAGTTACAGTTACCTGCCATAATTAGTATCGAAGTTACTGTTACCTGTCTTAATTAGTATCGAAGTTACTGTTTTCTGTCATAATTAGTATCGAAGTTACTGTTACCTGTCATAATAAGTATCGAAGTTACAGTTACCAGCCATCGTTTGTATCGAAATTACAGTTACTTGTCATAATTAGTAACGATGTTACAGTTACCTGTCATAATTACTATCGAAGTTACTGTTACCAGTCATAATTAGTATCGAATTTACAGTTACCTGCCATAATTTGTATCGAAATTACAGTTATTTGTCATAATTAGTAACGAAGTTACAGTTACCTGTCATAATTAGTATCGAAGTTAAAGTTACTAGTCATAATTAGTATCGAGGTTACTGTTACCTGTCATAATTAGCATCGAAGTTACAGTTACCTGCCATAATTTGTATCGAAATTACAGTTACTTGCCATAAATAGTAACGAAGTTACAGTTAAGTGTCATAATTAGTATCGAAGTTACAGTTACCTGCCATAATTAGTATCGAAGTTACTGTTACCTGTCATAATTAGTATCGTTGTTACTGTTTTCTGACATAATTAGTATCGAAGTTACTGTTACCTGTCATAATTAGTATCGAAGTTACAGTTACCTGCCATAATTTGTATCGAAATTACAGTTACATGTCATAATTAGTAACGAAGTTACATTTACCTGCCATAATTATTATCGAAGTTACTGTTACCGGTCATAATTTGTATCGAAATTACAGTTACTTGTCTTAATTAGTAACGAAGTTACAGTTAACTGTCATAATTAGTATCGAAGTTACAGTTACCTGCCATAATTAGTATCGAAGTTACTGGTACCTGTCATAATTATTAACGTTGTTACTGTTTTCTGTCATAATTAGCATCGAAGTTACTGTTACCTGTCATAATTAGTATCGAAGTTACTGTTACCTGTCATAATTGGTATCGAAGTTACAGTTACCAGCCATAATTTTTATCAATATTACAATTTCTTGTCATAATTAGTAACGAAGTTAGAGTTACTTGTCATAATTAGTATCGAAGTTACAATTACCTGTCATAATAATTATCGAAGTTACAGTTAATTGACATAATTAGTATCGAAGTTACTGTTACCTGTCATAATTAGTATCGAAGTTACAGTTACCTGCCATAATTTGTATCCAAATTACAGTTACTTGTCATAATTAGTAACGATGTTACTGTTACCTGTCATAATTAGTTTCGAAGTTACAGTTACTTGTCATAATTAGTATCGAAGTAACTGTTACTTGTCATAATTAGTATCGAAGTTACTGTTACCTGTCATAATTAGTATCGAAGTTACAGTTATCTGCCATAATATGTATCGAAATAACAGTTACATGTCATAATTAGTAACGAAGTTACAGTTTCCTGTCATAAGTACTATCGAAGTTACAGTTACCTGTCATAATTAGTATCGAAGTTACAGTTACCTGCCATCATTTGTATCGAAATTACAGTTACTTGACATAATTAGTATCGAATTACAGTTACATGCCATATTTAGTAACGAAGTTAAAGTTACCTGTCATAATTTGTATCGAAATTACAGTTACCTGTCATAAATAGTATCGAAGTAAATGTTACCTGTCATAATTAGTTTCGAAGTTACAGTTACCTGCCATAATTTGTATCGAAATTACAGTTACTTGTCATAATTAGTAACGAAGTTACAGTTACTTTTCATAATTAGTATCGAAGTTACTGTTACCTGTCATAACTAGTATCGATGTTACTGTCTTCTGTCATAATTAGTATCGAAGTTACTGTTACCTGTCATAATTTGTATCGAAGTTACAGTTACCTGCCATAATTTGTATCGAAATTACAATTACTTGTTTTAATTTGTAACGAAGTTACAGTTACCTGTCATAATAAGTATCGAAGTTACTGTTACCTGCCATAATTAGTATCGAAGTTACTGTTACCTGTCATAATTATTATCGTTGTTACTGTTTTCTGTCATAATTAGCATCGATGTTACTGTTACCTGTCATAATTAGTATCGAAGTTACAGTTACCTGCCATAATTAGTATCGAAGTTACTGTTACCTGTCATAATTAGTATCGAAATTACTGTTTTCTGTCATTATTAGTTTTGAAATTACAGTTACCTGCCATAATTTGTATCGAAATTACAGTTATTTGTCATAATTAGTAACGAAGTTACAGTTACCTGTCATAATTAGTATCGAAGTTAAAGTTACTAGTCATAATTAGTATCGAAGTTACTGTTACCTGTCATAATTAGCATCGAAGTTACAGTTACCTGCCATAATTTGTATCGAAATTACAGTTACTTGCCATAATTAGTAACGAAGTTACAGTTAAGTGTCATAATTAGTATCGAAGTTACAGTTACCTGCCATAATTAGTACAGAAGTTACTGTTACCTGTCATAATTAGTATCGTTGTTACTGTTTTCTGTCATAATTAGTATCGAAGTTATTGTTACCTGTCATAATTAGTATCGAAATTACAGTTACATGTCATAATTAGTAACGAAGTTACAGTTACCTGTCATAATTAGTATCGAAGTTACTGTTACCTGTCATAAGTAGTATCGAAGTTACAGTTACCAGCCATAATTTTTATCAAAATTTCAATTTCTTGTCATAATTAGTAACGAAGTTAGAGTTACTTGTCATAATTAGTATCGAAGTTACTGTTACCTGTCATAATTAGTATCGTTGTTACTGTTTTCTGTCATAATTAGTATCGAAGTTACTGTTACCAGCCATAATTTTTATCAAAATTTCAATTTCTTGTCAAGTTAATTAGTATCGAAGTTACAGTTACTTGTCATAATTAGTATCGAAGTTACAGTTAATTAACATAATTGGTATCGAAGTTACTGTTACCTGTCATAATTAGTATCGAAGTTACAGTTACCTGCCATAATTTGTATCGAAATTACAGTTACTTGTCATAATTAGTAACGATGTTACTGTTACCTGTCATAATTAGTTTCGAAGTTACAGTTACTTGTCATAATTAGTATCGAAGTAACTGTTACTTTTCATAATTAGTATCGAAGTTACAGTTACTTGTCATAATTAGTATCGAAGTTATATTTATCTGCGATAATAAGTATCGAAATAACAGTTGCATGTCATAATTAGTAACGAAGTTACAGTTTCCTGTCATAATAAGTATCGAAGTTACAGTTACTTGTCATAATTAGTATAGAAGTTACTGTTACCTGTCATAATTAGTATTGAAGTTACATTTAACTGCCATAATTTGTATCGAAATTACAGTTACTTGTCATAAATAGTAACGAAGTTACAGTAAACTGTCATTATTAGTATCGAAGTTACAGTTACCTGCCATAATTAGTTTCGAAGTTACTGTTACCTGTCATAATTAGTTTCGAAGTTACTGTTTTCTGTCATAATAAGTAACGAAGTTACAGTTACCTTTCATAATTAGTATCGAAGTTACTGTAACCTGTCATAATTAGAATCGAAGTTACAGTTACCTGCCATAATTTTTATCAAAATTACAGTTACTTGTCATAATTAGTAACGACGTTAGAGTTACTTGTCATAATTAGTATCGAAGTTATAGTTACCTGTCATAATTAGTATCGAAGTAACTGTTTCTTGTCATAATTAGTATCGAAGTTAATGTTACCTGTCATAATTAGTATCGAAGTTACAGTTACCTTCCATAATTTGTTCCGAAATTACAGTTACTTGACATAATTTGTAACGAAGTTACAGTTTCCTGTCATAATTAGTATCGATGTTACAGTTACTTGTCATAATTAGTATCGAAGTTACTGTTACCTATCATAATTAGTATCGAAGTTACATTTAACTGCCATAATTTGTATCGAAATTACAGTTAATAGTCATAATTAGTAACAAAGTTACAGTTAAATGTCATAATTAGAATCTAAGTTACAGTTACCTGCCATAATTAGTATCGAAGTTACTGTTACCTGTCTTAATTAGTATCGAAGTTACTGTTTTCTGTCATAATTAGTATCGAAGTTACTGTTACCTGTCATAATAAGTATCGAAGTTACAGTTACCAGCCATCGTTTGTATCGAAATTACAGTTACTTGTCATAATTAGTAACGATGTTACAGTTACCTGTCATAATTACTATCGAAGTTACTGTTACCAGTCATAATTAGTATCGAATTTACAGTTACCTGCCATAATTTGTATCGAAATTACAGTTATTTGTCATAATTAGTAACGAAGTTACAGTTACCTGTCATAATTAGTATCGAAGTTAAAGTTACTAGTCATAATTAGTATCGAGGTTACTGTTACCTGTCATAATTAGCATCGAAGTTACAGTTACCTGCCATAATTTGTATCGAAATTACAGTTACTTGCCATAATTAGTAACGAAGTTACAGTTAAGTGTCATAATTAGTATCGAAGTTACAGTTACCTGCCATAATTAGTATCGAAGTTACTGTTACCTGTCATAATTAGTATCGTTGTTACTGTTTTCTGACATAATTAGTATCGAAGTTACTGTTACCTGTCATAATTAGTATCGAAGTTACAGTTACCTGCCATAATTTGTATCGAAATTACAGTTACATGTCATAATTAGTAACGAAGTTACATTTACCTGCCATAATTATTATCGAAGTTACTGTTACCGGTCATAATTTGTATCGAAATTACAGTTACTTGTTTTAATTAGTAACGAAGTTACAGTTAACTGTCATAATTAGTATCGAAGCTACAGTTACCTGCCATAATTAGTATCGAAGTTACTGGTACCTGTCATAATTATTATCGTTGTTACTGTTTTCTGTCATAATTAGCATCGAAGTTACTGTTACCTGTCATAATTAGTATCGAAGTTACTGTTACCTGTCATAATTGGTATCGAAGTTACAGTTACCAGCCATAATTTTTATCAATATTACAATTTCTTGTCATAATTAGTAACGAAGTTAGAGTTACTTGTCATAATTAGTATCGAAGTTACAATTACCTGTCATAATAATTATCGAAGTTACAGTTAATTGACATAATTAGTATCGAAGTTACTGTTACCTGTCATAATTAGTATCGAAGTTACAGTTACCTGCCATAATTTGTATCCAAATTACAGTTACTTGTCATAATTCGTAGCGAAGTTACAGTTACCTGTCATAAATAGTATCGAAGTAAATGTTACCTGTCATAATTAGTTTCGAAGTTACAGTTACCTGCCATAATTTGTATCGAAATTACAGTTACTTGTCATAATTAGTAACGAAGTTACAGTTACTTTTCATAATTAGTATCGAAGTTACTGTTACCTGTCATAACTAGTATCGATGTTACTGTCTTCTGTCATAATTAGTATCGAAGTTACTGGTACCTGTCATAATTTGTATCGAAGTTACAGTTACCTGCCATAATTTGTATCGAAATTACAATTACTTGTTTTAATTTGTAACGAAGTTACAGTTACCTGTCATAATAAGTATCGAAGTTACTGTTACCTGCCATAATTAGTATCGAAGTTACTGTTACCTGTCATAATCATTATCGTTGTTACTGTTTTCTGTCATAATTAGCATCGATGTTACTGTTACCTGTCATAATTAGTATCGAAGTTACAGTTACCTGCCATAATTAGTATCGAAGTTACTGTTACCTGTCATAATTAGTATCGAAATTACTGTTTTCTGTCATTATTAGTATCGAAATTACAGTTACCTGCCATAATTTGTATCGAAATTACAGTTATTTGTCATAATTAGTAACGAAGTTACAGTTACCTGTCATAATTAGTATCGAAGTTAAAGTTACTAGTCATAATTAGTATCGAAGTTACTGTTACCTGTCATAATTAGCATCGAAGTTACAGTTACCTGCCATAATTTGTATCGAAATTACAGTTACTTGCCATAATTAGTAACGAAGTTACAGTTAAGTGTCATAATTAGTATTGAAGTTACAGTTACCTGCCATAATTAGTATCGAAGTTACTGTTACCTGTCATAATTAGTATCGTTGTTACTGTTTTCTGACATAATTAGTATCGAAGTTACTGTTACCTGTCATAATTAGTATCGAAGTTACAGTTACCTGCCATAATTTGTATCGAAATTACAGTTACATGTCATAATTAGTAACGAAGTTACATTTACCTGCCATAATTATTATCGAAGTTACTGTTACCGGTCATAATTTGTATCGAAATTACAGTTACTTGTCTTAATTAGTAACGAAGTTACAGTTAACTGTCATAATTTGTATCGAAGTTACAGTTACCTGCCATAATTAGTATCGAAGTTACTGTTACCTGTCATAATTATTATCGTTGTTACTGTTTTCTGTCATAATTAGCATCGAAGTTACTGTTACCTGTCATAATTAGTATCGAAGTTACTGTTACCTGTCATAATTGGTATCGAAGTTACAGTTACCAGCCATAATTTTTATCAAAATTACAATTTCTTGTCATAATTAGTAACGAAGTTAGAGTTACTTGTCATAATTAGTATCGAAGTTACAATTACCTGTCATAATAATTATCGAAGTTACAGTTAATTGACATAATTAGTATCGAAGTTACTGTTACCTGTCATAATTAGTATCGAAGTTACAGTTACCTGCCATAATTTGTATCCAAATTACAGTTACTTGTCATAATTAGTAACGATGTTACTGTTACCTGTCATAATTAGTTTCGAAGTTACAGTTACTTGTCATAATTAGTATCGAAGTAACTGTTACTTGTCATAATTGGTATCGAAGTTACTGTTACCTGTCATAATTAGTATCGAAGTTACAGTTATCTGCCATAATATGTATCGAAATAACAGTTACATGTCATAATTAGTAACGAAGTTACAGTTTCCTGTCATAAGTACTATCGAAGTTACAGTTACCTGTCATAATTAGTATCGAAGTTACAGTTACCTGCCATCATTTGTATCGAAATTACAGTTACTTGTCATAATTAGTATCGAATTACAGTTACATGCCATATTTAGTAACGAAGTTAAAGTTATCTGTCATAATTTGTATCGAAATTACAGTTACTTGTCATAATTAGTATCGAAGTTACAGTTAACTGTCATAATTAGTATCGAAGTTACTGTTACCTGTCATAATTTGTATCGAAATTACAGTTACTTGTCATAATTCGTAGCGATGTTACAGTTACCTGTCATAAATAGTATCGAAGTAAATGTTACCTGTCATAATTAGTTTCGAAGTTACAGTTACCTGCCATAATTTGTATCGAAATTACAGTTACTTGTCATAATTAGTAACGAAGTTACAGTTACTTTTCATAATTAGTATCGAAGTTACTGTTACCTGTCATAACTAGTATCGATGTTACTGTCTTCTGTCATAATTAGTATCGAAGTTACTGTTACCTGTCATAATTTGTATCGAAGTTACAGTTACCTGCCATAATTTGTATCGAAATTACAATTACTTGTTTTAATTTGTAACGAAGTTACAGTTACCTGTCATAATAAGTATCGAAGTTACTGTTACCTGCCATAATTAGTATTGAAGTTAGTTACCTGGCATAATATGTATCGAAATTACAGTTACTTGTCATAATTAGTAACGAAGTAACAGTTACCTGTCATAATTCGTATCGAAGTTACTGTTACCTGCCATAATTAGTAACGAAGTTACAGTTAACTGTAATAATTAGTATCGAAGTTACAGTTACCTGCCATAATTAGTATCGAAGTTACTGTTACCTGTCATAATTAGTATCGAAGTTACTGCTTTCTGTCATTATTAGTATCGAAGTTACTGTTACCTGTCATAATTAGTATCGAAGTTACAGTTACCTGCCATCATTTGTATCGAAATTGCAGTTACATGTCATAATTAGTAAAGATGTTACAGTTACCTGTCATAATTAGTATCGAAGTTACAGTTACCTGTCATAATTAGTATCGAAATTACTGTAACCTGCCATAATTTGTATTGAAATTGCAGTTACTTGCAATAATTAATAACGAAGATACAATTACCTGTCATAATTTTTATCGAAATTACAGTGACTTGTCATAATTAGTATCGAAGTTACAGTTACCTGTCATAATTAGTATCGAAGTTACTGTTTCCTGCTATAATTTGTATTGAAATTACAGTTACTTGTCATAATTAGTATCGAAATTACAGTTACCTGCCATAATTAGTATCGAAGTTACTGTTACCTGTCATAATTGGTATCGAAGTTACAGTTACCTGCCATAATTTGTATCGAAATTAAAGTTACTTGTCATAATTAGTAACGATGTTACAGTTACCTGTCATAAGTAGTTTCGGAGTTACAGTTACTTGTCATAATTGGTATCGAAGTTACTGTTACTTGTCATAATTAGTATCGAAGTTACTTTTACCTGTAATAATTAGTATCGATATTACAGTTACCTGCCATAATTTGTATCGAAATTACAGTTACTTGTCATAATTAGTATCGAAGTTACAGTTACTAGTATTAATTAGTATCGAAGTTACTGTTACCTGTCATAATTAGTATCGAAGTTACAGTTACCTGCCATAATTTGTATCGAAATTACAGTTACTTGCCATAATTAGTAACGAAGTTACAGTTAAGTGTCATAATTAGTATCGAAATTACAGTTACCTGCCATAATTAGTATCGAGGTTACTGTTACCTGTCATAGTTAGTATCGTTGTTACTGTTTTCTGTCATAATTAGTATCGAAGTTACTGTTACCTGTCATAATTAGTATCGAAGTTACAGTTACCTGCCATAATTTGTATCGAAATTACAGTTACATGTCATAATTAGTAACGAAGTTACAGTTACCTGCCATAATTAGTATCGAAATTACAGTTACATGTCTTAATTAGTAACGAAGTTACAGTTACCTGTCATAATTAGTATCGAAGTTACTGTTACCTGTCATAAGTAGTATCGAAGTTACAGTTACCAGCCATAATTTTTATCAAAATTACAATTTCTTGTCATAATTAGTAACGAAGCTAGAGTTACTTGTCATAATTAGTATCGAAGTTACAGTTACCTGTCATAATTAGTATCGAAGTTACAGTTAATTGACATAATTAGTATCGAAGTTACTGTTACCTGTCATAATTAGTATCGAAGTTACAGTTACCTGCCATAATTTGTATCGAAATTACAGTTACTTGTCATAATTAGTAACGATGTTACTGTTACCTGTCATAATTAGTTTCGAAGTTACAGTTACTTGTCATAATTAGTATCGAAGTAACTGTTACCTGTCATAATTAGTATCGAAGTTACTGTTACCTGTCATAATTAGTATCGAAGTTACAGTTATCTGCCATAATATGTATCGAAATAAGAGTTACATGTCATAATTAGTAACGAAGTTACAGTTTCCTGTCATAATTAGTACCGAAGTTACAGTTACTTGTCATAATTAGTATAGAAGTTACTGTTTCCTGTCATAATTAGTATTGAAGTAACATTTAACTGCCATAATTTGTATCGAAATTACAGTTACTTGTCATAATTAGTAACGAAGTTACAGTTAACTGTCATTATTAGTATCGAAGTTACAGTTACCTGCCATAATTAGTATCGAAGTTAGTGTTACCTGTCATAATTAGTTTCGAAGTTACTGTTTTCTGTCATAATTAGTAACGAAGTTACTGTTACCTGTCATTATTAGTATCGAAGTTACTGTTACCTGTCATAATTAATATCGAAGTTACAGTTACCTGCCATAATTGTTATCAAAATTACAGTTACTTGTCATAATTAGTAACGACGTTAGAGTTACTTGTCATAATTAGTTTCGAAGTTATAGTTACCTGTCATAATTAGTATCGAAGTAACTGTTTCTTGTCATAATTAGTATCGAAGTTAATGTTACCTGTCATAATTAGTATCGAAGTTACAGTTACCTTCCATAATTTGTACCGAAATTACAGTTACTTGTCATAATTAGTATCGAAGTTACAGTTTCCTGTCATAATTAGTATCGAAGTTACAGTAATCTGTCATAATTAGTATCGAAGTTACAGTTACCTGTCATAATTTGTATCGAAGTTACAGTTACCTGCCATCATTTGTATCGAAATTACTGTTACTTGTCATAATTAGTATCGAAGTTACTGTTACATGTCATAATTAGTATCGAAGTTACAGTTACCTGCCATCATTTGTATCGAAATTACAGTTACTTGTCATAATTAGTATCGAAATTACAGTTACTTGCCATATTTAGTAACGAAGTTTCAGTTACCTGTCACAATTTGTATCGAAATTACAGTTACTTGTCATAATTAGTATCGAAGTTACAGTTACCTGTCATAATTAGTATCGAAGTTACTGTTACCTGTCATAATTTGTATCGAAATTACAGTTACTTGTCATCATTAGTAGCGAAGTTACAGTTACCTGTCATAATTAGTATCGAAGTTACTGTTACCTGTCATAATTAGTATCGAAGTTACAGTTACCTGCCATAATTTGTATCGAAATTACAGTTACTTGTCATAATTAGTAACGAAGTTACAGTTACTTGTTTTAATTAGTACCGAAGTTACTGTTACCTGTCATAACTAGTATCGATGTTACTGTTTTCTGTCATAATTAGTATCGAAGTTACTGTTACCTGTCATAATTAGTATCGATGTTACAGTTATCTGCCATAATTTGTATCGAAATTACAATTACTTGTCTTAATTTGTAACGAAGTTACAGTTACCTGTCATAATTAGTATCGAAGTTTCAGTTACTTGTCATAATTAGTATCGAAGTTACTTTTACCTGCCATAATTAGAATCGAAGTTAGATACCTGGCATAATATGTATCGAAATTACAGTTACTTGTCACAATTAGTAACGAAGTTACAGTTACCTGTCATAATTAGTATCGAAGTTACTGTTACCTGCCATAATTAGTAACGAAGTTACAGTTAACTGTAATAATTAGTATCGAAGTTACAGTTCCCTGCCATAATTAGTATCGAAGTTACTGTTACCTGTCATAATTAGTATCGAAGTTACTGTTTTCTGTCATTATTAGTATCGATGTTACCGGTACTGTTACCTGTCATAATTAGTATCGAAGTTACAGTTACCTGCCATCATTTGTATCGAATTTGCAGTTACTTGTCATAATTAGTAAAGAAGTTACAGTTACCTGTCATAATTATTATCGAAGTTACAGTTACCTGTCATAATTAGTATCGAAGTAACTGTTACCTGCCGTAATTTGTATTGAAATTGTAGTTACTTGCCATAATTAGTAACGAAGTTACAGTTACTTGTCATAATTAGTATCGAAGTTACTGTTACCTGTCATAATTAGTATCGAATTTACTGTTACCTGTCATAATTAGTATCGAATTTACAGTTACCTGCCATAATTTGTATCGAAATTACAGTTACTTGTCATAATTAGTAACGATGTTACAGTTACCTGTCATCATTAGTATCGAAGTTACAGTTACTTGTCATAATTAGTATCGAAGTTACTGTTACCTGTCATAATTAGTATCGAAGTTACAGTTACTTGACATAATTTGTATCGAAATTACAGTTACTTGTCATAATTAGTAACGAAGTTACAGTTAACTGTCATAATTAGTATCGATGTTACAGTTACCTGCCATAATTAGTATCGAAGTTACTGTTACCTGTCATAATTATTATCGTTGTTACTGTTTTCTGTCATAATTAGCATCGAAGTTACTGTTACCTGTCATAATTAGTACCGAAGTTACAGTTCCCTGCCATAATTAGTATCGAAGTTACAGTTACCTGTCATAATTAGTATCGAAGTTACAGATACTTGACATAATTAGTATCGAAGTTACTGTTACCTGTCATAATTAGTATCGAAGTTACAGTTACCTGCCATAATTTGTATCGAAATTACAGTTACTTGTCATAATAAGTAACGATGTTACTGTTACCTGTCATAATTAGTTTCGTAGTTACAGTTACTTGTCATAATTAGTAACGAAGTTACAGTTACCTGTCATAATTAGCATCGAAGTTACAGTTACTAGTCATAATTAGTATCGAAGTTAATGTTACCTGTCATAATTAGTATCGAAGTTACAGTTACCTGCCATAATTTGTTTCGAAATTACAGTTACTTGCCATAATTAGTAACGAAGTTACAGTTATGTGTCATAATTAGTATCGAAGTTACAGTTACCTGCCATAATTAGTATAGAAGTTACTGTTACCTGTCATAATTAGTATCGTTGTTACTGTTTTCTGTCATAATTAGTATCGAAGTTATTGTTACCTGTCGTAATTAGTATCGAAATTACAGTTACATGTCATAATTAGTAACGAAGTTACAGTTACCTGTCATAATTAGTATCGAAGGTACTGTTACCTGTCATAAGTAGTATCGAAGTTACAGTTACCAGCCATAATTTTTATCAAAATTTCAATTTCTTGTCATAATTAGTAACGAAGTTAGAGTTACTTGTCATAATTAGTATCGAAGTTACTGTTACCTCTCATAATTAGTATCGTTGTTACTTTTTTCTGTCATAATTAGTATCGAAGTTACTGTTACCAGCCATAATTTTTATCAAAATTTCAATTTCTTGTCAAGTTAATTAGTATCGAAGTTACAGTTACTTGTCATAATTAGTATCGAAGTTACAGTTAATTAACATAATTGGTATCGAAGTTACTGTTACCTGTCATAATTAGTATCGAAGTTACAGTTACCTGCCATAATTTGTATCGAAATTACAGTTACTTGTCATAATTAGTAACGATGTTACTGTTACCTGTCATAATTAGTTTCGAAGTTACAGTTACTTGTCATAATTAGTATCGAAGTAACTGTTACTTTTCATAATTAGTATCGAAGTTACAGTTACCTGTCATAATTAGTATCGAAGTTATATTTATCTGCCATAATAAGTATCGAAGTAACAGTTACATGTCATAATTAGTAACGAAGTTACAGTTTCCTGTCATAATAAGTATCGAAGTTACAGTTACTTGTCATAATTAGTATAGAAGTTACTGTTACCTGTCATAATTAGTATTGAAGTTACATTTAACTGCCATAATTTGTATCGAAATGACAGTTACTTGTCATAAATAGTAACGAAGTTACAGTAAACTGTCATTATTAGTATCGAAGTTACAGTTACCTGCCATAATTAGTATCGAAGTTACTGTTACCTGTCATAATTAGTATCGAAGTTACAGTTACCTGCCATAATTTGTATCGAAATTACAGTTACTTGTCATAATTAGTAACGATGTTACTGCTACCTGTCATAATTAGTTTCGAAGTTACAGTTACTTGTCATAATTAGTATCGAAGTAACTGTTACCTGTCATAATTAGTATCGAAGTTACTGTTACCTGTCATAATTAGTATCGAAGTTACAGTTATCTGCCATAATATGTATCGAAATAAGAGTTACATGTCATAATTAGTAACGAAGTTACAGTTTCCTGTCATAATTAGTACCGAAGTTACAGTTACTTGTCATAATAAGTATAGAAGTTACTGTTTCCTGTCATAATTAGTATTGAAGTAACATTTAACTGCCATAATTTGTATCGAAATTACAGTTACTTGTCATAATTAGTAACGAAGTTACAGTTAACTGTCATTATTAGTATCGAAGTTACAGTTACCTGCCATAATTAGTATCGAAGTTAGTGTTACCTGTCATAATTAGTTTCGAAGTTACTGTTTTCTGTCATAATTAGTAACGAAGTTACTGTTACCTGTCATTATTAGTATCGAAGTTACTGTTACCTGTCATAATTAATATCGAAGTTACAGTTACCTGCCATAATTGTTATCAAAATTACAGTTACTTGTCATAATTAGTAACGACGTTAGAGTTACTTGTCATAATTAGTTTCGAAGTTATAGTTACCTGTCATAATTAGTATCGAAGTAACTGTTTCTTGTCATAATTAGTATCGAAGTTAATGTTACCTGTCATAATTAGTATCGAAGTTACAGTTACCTTCCATAATTAGTACCGAAATTACAGTTACTTGTCATAATTAGTATCGAAGTTACAGTTTCCTGTCATAATTAGTATCGAAGTTACAGTAATCTGTCATAATTAGTATCGAAGTTACAGTTACCTGTCATAATTTGTATCGAAGTTACAGTTACCTGCCATCATTTGTATCGAAATTACTGTTACTTGTCATAATTAGTATCGAAGTTACTGTTACATGTCATAATTAGTATCGAAGTTACAGTTACCTGCCATCATTTGTATCGAAATTACAGTTACTTGTCATAATTAGTATCGAAATTACAGTTACTTGCCATATTTAGTAACGAAGTTTCAGTTACCTGTCACAATTTGTATCGAAATTACAGTTACTTGTCATAATTAGTATCGAAGTTACAGTTACCTGTCATAATTAGTATCGAAGTTACTGTTACCTGTCATAATTTGTATCGAAATTACAGTTACTTGTCATCATTAGTAGCGAAGTTACAGTTACCTGTCATAATTAGTATCGAAGTTACTGTTACCTGTCATAATTAGTATCGAAGTTACAGTTACCTGCCATAATTTGTATCGAAATTACAGTTACTTGTCATAATTAGTAACGAAGTCACAGTTACTTGTTTTAATTAGTACCGAAGTTACTGTTACCTGTCATAACTAGTATCGATGTTACTGTTTTCTGTCATAATTAGTATCGAAGTTACTGTTACCTGTCATAATTAGTATCGATGTTACAGTTATCTGCCATAATTTGTATCGAAATTACAATTACTTGTCTTAATTTGTAACGAAGTTACAGTTACCTGTCATAATTAGTATCGAAGTTTCAGTTACTTGTCATAATTAGTATCGAAGTTACTTTTACCTGCCATAATTAGAATCGAAGTTAGATACCTGGCATAATATGTATCGAAATTACAGTTACTTGTCACAATTAGTAACGAAGTTACAGTTACCTGTCATAATTAGTATCGAAGTTACTGTTACCTGCCATAATTAGTAACGAAGTTACAGTTAACTGTAATAATTAGTATCGAAGTTACAGTTCCCTGCCATAATTAGTATCGAAGTTACTGTTACCTGTCATAATTAGTATCGAAGTTACTGTTTTCTGTCATTATTAGTATCGATGTTACCGGTACTGTTACCTGTCATAATTAGTATCGAAGTTACAGTTACCTGCCATCATTTGTATCGAATTTGCAGTTACTTGTCATAATTAGTAAAGAAGTTACAGTTACCTGTCATAATTATTATCGAAGTTACAGTTACCTGTCATAATTAGTATCGAAGTAACTGTTACCTGCCGTAATTTGTATTGAAATTGTAGTTACTTGCCATAATTAGTAACGAAGTTACAGTTACTTGTCATAATTAGTATCGAAGTTACTGTTACCTGTCATAATTAGTATCGAATTTACTGTTACCTGTCATAATTAGTATCGAATTTACAGTTACCTGCCATAATTTGTATCGAAATTACAGTTACTTGTCATAATTAGTAACGATGTTACAGTTACCTGTCATCATTAGTATCGAAGTTACAGTTACTTGTCATAATTAGTATCGAAGTTACTGTTACCTGTCATAATTAGTATCGAAGTTACAGTTACTTGACATAATTTGTATCGAAATTACAGTTACTTGTCATAATTAGTAACGAAGTTACAGTTAACTGTCATAATTAGTATCGATGTTACAGTTACCTGCCATAATTAGTATCGAAGTTACTGTTACCTGTCATAATTATTATCGTTGTTACTGTTTTCTGTCATAATTAGCATCGAAGTTACTGTTACCTGTCATAATTAGTACCGAAGTTACAGTTCCCTGCCATAATTAGTATCGAAGTTACAGTTACCTGTCATAATTAGTATCGAAGTTACAGATACTTGACATAATTAGTATCGAAGTTACTGTTACCTGTCATAATTAGTATCGAATTTACAGTTACCTGCCATAATTTGTATCGAAATTACAGTTACTTGTCATAATTAGTAACGATGTTACTGTTACCTGTCATAATTAGTTTCGTAGTTACAGTTACTTGTCATAATTAGTAACGAAGTTACAGTTACCTGTCATAATTAGCATCGAAGTTACAGTTACTAGTCATAATTAGTATCGAAGTTAATGTTACCTGTCATAATTAGTATCGAAGTTACAGTTACCTGCCATAATTTGTTTCGAAATTACAGTTACTTGCCATAATTAGTAACGAAGTTACAGTTATGTGTCATAATTAGTATCGAAGTTACAGTTACCTGCCATAATTAGTATAGAAGTTACTGTTACCTGTCATAATTAGTATCGTTGTTACTGTTTTCTGTCATAATTAGTATCGAAGTTATTGTTACCTGTCGTAATTAGTATCGAAATTACAGTTACATGTCATAATTAGTAACGAAGTTACAGTTACCTGTCATAATTAGTATCGAAGGTACTGTTACCTGTCATAAGTAGTATCGAAGTTACAGTTACCAGCCATAATTTTTATCAAAATTTCAATTTCTTGTCATAATTAGTAACGAAGTTAGAGTTACTTGTCATAATTAGTATCGAAGTTACTGTTACCTCTCATAATTAGTATCGTTGTTACTTTTTTCTGTCATAATTAGTATCGAAGTTACTGTTACCAGCCATAATTTTTATCAAAATTTCAATTTCTTGTCAAGTTAATTAGTATCGAAGTTACAGTTACTTGTCATAATTAGTATCGAAGTTACAGTTAATTAACATAATTGGTATCGAAGTTACTGTTACCTGTCATAATTAGTATCGAAGTTACAGTTACCTGCCATAATTTGTATCGAAATTACAGTTACTTGTCATAATTAGTAACGATGTTACTGTTACCTGTCATAATTAGTTTCGAAGTTACAGTTACTTGTCATAATTAGTATCGAAGTAACTGTTACTTTTCATAATTAGTATCGAAGTTACAGTTACCTGTCATAATTAGTATCGAAGTTATATTTATCTGCCATAATAAGTATCGAAGTAACAGTTACATGTCATAATTAGTAACGAAGTTACAGTTTCATGTCATAATAAGTATCGAAGTTACAGTTACTTGTCATAATTAGTATAGAAGTTACTGTTACCTGTCATAATTAGTATTGAAGTTACATTTAACTGCCATAATTTGTATCGAAATTACAGTTACTTGTCATAAATAGTAACGAAGTTACAGTAAACTGTCATTATTAGTATCGAAGTTACAGTTACCTGCCATAATTAGTATCGAAGTTACTGTTACCTGTCATAATTAGTTTCGAAGTTACTGTTTTCTGTCATAATAAGTAACGAAGTTACAGTTACCTTTCA
Organism: Meconema thalassinum; assembly: GCA_946902985.2. Classification (NCBI taxonomy): domain Eukaryota; kingdom Metazoa; phylum Arthropoda; class Insecta; order Orthoptera; family Tettigoniidae; genus Meconema; species Meconema thalassinum. Next base: position 1,660,261,004 of record OX336388.2, read on the forward strand.
TAATTAGTATCGAAGTTACTGTAACCTGTCATAATTAGAATCGAAGTTACAGTTACCTGCCATAATTTTTATCAAAATTACAGTTACTTGTCATAATTAGTAACGACGTTAGAGTTACTTGTCATAATTAGTATCGAAGTTATAGTTACCTGTCATAATTAGTATCGAAGTAACTGTTTCTTGTCATAATTAGTATCGTAGTTAATGTTACCTGTCATAATTAGTATCGAAGTTACAGTTACCTTCCATAATTTGTTCCGAAATTACAGTTACTTGTCATAATTTGTAACGAAGTTACAGTTTCCTGTCATAATTAGTATCGATGTTACAGTTACTTGTCATAATTAGTATCGAAGTTACTGTTACCTATCATAATTAGTATCGAAGTTACATTTAACTGCCATAATTTGTATCGAAATTACAGTTAATTGTCATAATTAGTAACAAAGTTACAGTTAAATGTCATAATTAGAATCTAAGTTACAGTTACCTGCCATAATTAGTATCGAAGTTACTGTTACCTGTCTTAATTAGTATCGAAGTTACTGTTTTCTGTCATAATTAGTATCGAAGTTACTGTTACCTGTCATAATAAGTATCGAAGTTACAGTTACCAGCCATCGTTTGTATCGAAATTACAGTTACTTGTCATAATTAGTTACGATGTTACAGTTACCTGTCATAATTACTATCGAAGTTACTGTTACCAGTCATAATTAGTATCGAATTTACAGTTACCTGCCATAATTTGTATCGAAATTACAGTTACTTGTAATAATTAGTAACGATGTTACAGTTACCTGTCATCATTAGTATCGAAGTTACAGTTACTTGTCATAATTAGTATCGAAGTTACTGTTATCTGTCATAATTAGTATCGAAGTTACAGTTACTTGCCATAATTTGTATCGAAATTACAGTTACTTGTCATAATTAGTAACGAAGTTACAGTTAACTGTCATAATTAGTATCGAAGTTACAGTTACCTGACATAATTAGTATCGAAGTTACTGTTACCTGTCATAATTATTATCGTTGTTACTGTTTTCTGTCATAATTAGCATCGATGTTACTGTTACCTGTCATAATTAGTATCGAAGTTACAGTTACCTGCCATAATTAGTATCGAAGTTACTGTTACCTGTCATAATTAGTATCGAAATTACTGTTTTCTGTCAATATTAGTATCGAAATTACAGTTACCTGCCATAATTTGTATCGAAATTACAGTTATCTGTCATAATTAGTAACGAAGTTACAGTTACCTGTCATAATTAGTATCGAAGTTAAAGTTACTAGTCATAATTAGTATCGAAGTTACTGTTACCTGTCATAATTAGCATCGAAGTTACAGTTACCTGCCATAATTTGTATCGAAATTACAGTTACTTGCCATAATTAGTAACGAAGTTACAGTTAAGTGTCATAATTAGTATCGAAGTTACAGTTACCTGCCATAATTAGTATCGAAGTTACTGTTACCTGTCATAATTAGTATCGTTGTTACTGTTTTCTGACATAATTAGTATCGAATTTACTGTTACCTGTCATAATTAGTATCGAAGTTACAGTTACCTGCCATAATTTGTATCGAAATTACAGTTACATGTCATAATTAGTAACGAAGTTACATTTACCTGCCATAATTATTATCGAAGTTACTGTTACCGGTCATAATTTGTATCGAAATTACAGTTACTTGTCATAATTAGTAACGAAGTTACAGTTAACTGTCATAATTAGTATCGAAGTTACAATTACCTGCCATAATTAGTATCGAAGTTACTGTTACCTGTCATAATTATTATCGTTGTTACTGTTTTCTGTCATAATTAGCATCGAAGTTACTGTTACCTGTCATAATTAGTATCGAAGTTACTGTTACCTGTCATAATTGGTATCGAAGTTACAGTTACCAGCCATAATTTTTATCAAAATTACAATTTCTTGTCATAATTAGTAACGAAGTTAGAGTTACTTGTCATAATTAGTATCGAAGTTACAATTACCTGTCATAATAATTATCGAAGTTACAGTTAATTGACATAATTAGTATCGAAGTTACTGTTACCTGTCATAATTAGTATCGAAGTTACAGTTACCTGCCATAATTTGTATCCAAATTACAGTTACTTGTCATAATTAGTAACGATGTTACTGTTACCTGTCATAATTAGTTTCGAAGTTACAGTTATTTGTCATAATTAGTATCGAAGTAACTGTTACTTGTCATAATTAGTATCGAAGTTACTGTTACCTGTCATAATTAGTATCGAAGTTACAGTTATCTGCCATAATATGTATCGAAATAACAGTTACATGTCATAATTAGTAACGAAGTTACAGTTTCCTGTCATAAGTACTATCGAAGTTACAGTTACCTGTCATAATTAGTATCGAAGTTACAGTTACCTGCCATCATTTGTATCGAAATTACAGTTACTTGTCATAATTAGTATCGAATTACAGTTACATGCCATATTTAGTAACGAAGTTAAAGTTACCTGTCATAATTTGTATCGAAATTACAGTTACTTGTCATAATTAGTATCGAAGTTACAGTTAACTGTCATAATTAGTATCGAAGTTACTGTTACCTTTCATAATTTGTATCGAAATTACAGTTACTTGTCATAATTCGTAGCGAAGTTACAGTTACCTGTCATAAATAGTATCGAAGTAAATGTTACCTGTCATAATTAGTTCCGAAGTTACAGTTACCTGCCATAATTTGTATCGAAATTACAGTTACTTGTCATAATTAGTAACGAAGTTACAGTTACTTTTCATAATTAGTATCGAAGTTACTGTTACCTGTCATAACTAGTATCGATGTTACTGTCTTCTGTCATAATTAGTATCGAAGTTACTGTTACCTGTCATAATTTGTATCGAAGTTACAGTTAACTGCCATAATTTGTATCGAAATTACAATTACTTGTCTTAATTTGTAACGAAGTTACAGTTACCTGTCATAATAAGTATCGAAGTTACTGTTACCTGCCATAATTAGTATTGAAGTTAGTTACCTGGCATAATATGTATCGAAATTACAGTTACTTGTCATAATGAGTAACGAAGTAACAGTTACCTGTCATAATTCGTATCGAAGTTACTGTTACCTGCCATAATTAGTAACGAAGTTACAGTTAACTGTAATAATTAGTATCGAAGTTACAGTTACCTGCCATAATTAGTATCGAAGTTACTGTTACCTGTCATAATTAGTATCGAAGTTACTGCTTTCTGTCATTATTAGTATCGAAGTTACTGTTACCTGTCATAATTAGTATCGAAGTTACAGTTACCTGCCATCATTTGTATCGAAATTGCAGTTACATGTCATAATTAGTAAAGAAGTTACAGTTACCTGTCATAATTAGTATCGAAGTTACAGTTACCTGTCATAATTAGTATCGAAATTACTGTAACCTGCCATAATTTGTATTGAAATTGCAGTTACTTGCCATAATTAATAACGAAGATACAATTACCTGTCATAATTTGTATCGAAATTACAGTGACTTGTCATAATTAGTATCGAAGTTACAGTTACCTGTCATAATTAGTATCGAAGTTACTGTTACCTGCTATAATTTGTATTGAAATTACAGTTACTTGTCATAATTAGTATCGAAATTACAGTTACCTGCCATAATTAGTATCGAAGTTACTGTTACCTGTCATAATTGGTATCGAAGTTACAGTTACCTGCCATAATTTGTATCGAAATTAAAGTTACTTGTCATAATTAGTAACGATGTTACAGTTACCTGTCATAAGTAGTTTCGGAGTTACAGTTACTTGTCATAATTGGTATCGAAGTTACTGTTACTTGTCATAATTAGTATCGAAGTTACTGTTACCTGTAATAATTAGTATCGAAATTACAGTTACCTGCCATAATTTGTATCGAAATTACAGTTACTTGTCATAATTAGTATCGAAGTTACAGTTACTAGTCATAATTAGTATCGAAGTTACTGTTACCTGTCATAATTAGTATCGAAGTTACAGTTACCTGCCATAATTTGTATCGAAATTACAGTTACTTGCCATAATTAGTAACGAAGTTACAGTTAAGTGTCATAATTAGTATCGAAATTACAGTTACCTGCCATAATTAGTATCGAAGTTACTGTTACCTGTCATAGTTAATATCGTTGTTACTGTTTTCTGTCATAATTAGTATCGAAGTTACTGTTACCTGTCATAATTAGTATCGAAGTTACAGTTACCTGCCATAATTTGTATCGAAATTACAGTTACATGTCATAATTAGTAACGAAGTTACAGTTACCTGCCATAATTAGTATCGAAATTACAGTTACATGTCATAATTAGTAACGAAGTTACAGTTACCTGTCATAATTAGTATCGAAGTTACTGTTACCTGTCATAAGTAGTATCGAAGTTACAGTTACCAGCCATAATTTTTATCAAAATTACAATTTCTTGTCATAATTAGTAACGAAGCTAGAGTTACTTGTCATAATTAGTATCGAAGTTACAGTTACCTGTCATAATTAGTAACGAAGTTACAGTTAATTGACATAATTAGTATCGAAGTTACTGTTACCTGTCATAATTAGTATCGAAGTTACAGTTACCTGCCATAATTTGTATCGAAATTACAGTTACTTGTCATAATTAGTAACGATGTTACAGTTACCTGTCATAATTAGTTTCGAAGTTACAGTTACTTGTCATAATTAGTATCGAAGTAACTGTTACCTGTCATAATTAGTATCGAAGTTACTGTTACCTGTCATAATTAGTATCGAAGTTACAGTTATCTGCCATAATATGTATCGAAATAACAGTTACATGTCATAATTAGTAACGAAGTTACAGTTTCCTGTCATAATTAGTTCCGAAGTTACAGTTACTTTTCATAATTAGTATAGAAGTTACTGTTTCCTGTCATAATTAGTATTGAAGTTACATTTAACTGCCATAATTTGTATCGAAATTACAGTTACTTGTCATAATTAGTAACGAAGTTACAGTTAACTGTCATTATTAGTATCGAAGTTACAGTTACCTGCCATAATTAGTATCGAAGTTAGTGTTACCTGTCATAATTAGTTTCGAAGTTACTGTTTTCTGTCATAATTAGTAACGAAGTTACTGTTACCTGTCATTATTAGTATCGAAGTTACTGTTACCTGTCATAATTAATATCGAAGTTACAGTTACCTGCCATAATTGTTATCAAAATTACAGTTACTTGTCATAATTAGTAACGACGTTAGAGTTACTTGTCATAATTAGTATCGAAGTTATAGTTACCTGTCATAATTAGTATCGAAGTAACTGTTTCTTGTCATAATTAGTATCGAAGTTAATCTTACCTGTCATAATTAGTATCGAAGTTACAGTTACCTTCCATAATTTGTACCGAAATTACAGTTACTTGTCATAATTAGTATCGAAGTTACAGTTTCCTGTCATAATTAGTATCGAAGTTACAGTAATCTGTCATAATTAGTATCGAAGTTACAGTTACCTGTCATAATTTGTATCGAAGTTACAGTTACCTGCCATCATTTGTATCGAAATTACTGTTACTTGTCATAATTAGTATCGAAGTTACTGTTACATGTCATAATTAGTATCGAAGTTACAGTTACCTGCCATCATTTGTATCGAAATTACAGTTACTTGTCATAATTAGTATCGAAATTACAGTTACTTGCCATATTTAGTAACGAAGTTACAGTTACCTGTCACAATTTGTATCGAAATTACAGTTACTTGTCATAATTAGTATCGAAGTTACAGTTACCTGTCATAATTAGTATCGAAGTTACTGTTACCTGTCATAATTTGTATCGAAATTACAGTTACTTGTCATCATTAGTAGCGAAGTTACAGTTACCTGTCATAATTAGTATCGAAGTTACTGTTACCTGTCATAATTAGTATCGAAGTTACAGTTACCTGCCATAATTTGTATCGAAATTTCAGTTACTTGTCATAATTAGTAACGAAGTTACAGTTACTTGTTTTAATTAGTACCGAAGTAACTGTTACCTGTCATAACTAGTATCGATGTTACTGTTTTCTGTCATAATTAGTATCGAAGTTACTGTTACCTGTCATAATTAGTATCGATGTTACAGTTACCTGCCATGATTTGTATCGAAATTACAATTACTTGTCTTAATTTGTAACGAAGTTACAGTTACCTGTCATAATTAGTATCGAAGTTACAGTTACTTGTCATAATTAGTATCGAAGTTACTTTTACCTGCCATAATTAGAATCGAAGTTAGTTACCTGGCATAATATGTATCGAAATTACAGTTACTTGTCACAATTAGTAACGAAGTTACAGTTACCTGTCATAATTAGTATCGAAGTTACTGTTACCTGCCATAATTAGTAACGAAGTTACAGCTAACTGTAATAATTAGTATCGAAGTTACAGTTCCCTGCCATAATTAGTATCGAAGTTACTGTTACCTGTCATAATTAGTATCGAAGTTACTGTTTTCTGTCATTATTAGTATCGAAGTTACCGGTACTGTTACCTGTCATAATTAGTATCGAAGTTACAGTTACCTGCCATCATTTGTATCGAATTTGCAGTTACTTGTCATAATTAGTAAAGAAGTTACAGTTACCTGTCATAATTATTATCGAAGTTACAGTTACCTGTCATAATTAGTATCGAAGTAACTGTTACCTGCCATAATTTGTATTGAAATTGTAGTTACTTGCTATAATTAGTAACGAAGTTACAGTTACTTGGCATAAATAGTATCGAAGTTACTGTTACCTGTCATAATTAGTATCGAATTTACTGTTACCTGTCATAATTAGTATCGAATTTACAGTTACCTGCCATAATTTGTATCGAAATTACAGTTACTTGTCATAATTAGTAACGAAGTTACAGTTACCTGTCATCATTAGTATCGAAGTTACAGTTACTTGTCATAATTAGTATCGAAGTTACTGTTACCTGTCATAATTAGTATTGAAGTTACAGTTACTTGACATAATTTGTATCGAAATTAGAGTTACTTGGTATAATTAGTAACGAAGTTACAGTTAACTGTCATAATTAGTATCGAAGTTACAGTTACCTGCCATAATTAGTATCGAAGTTACTGTTACCTGTCATAATTATTATCGTTGTTACTGTTTTCTGTTATAATTAGCATCGAAGTTACTGTTACCTGTCATAATTAGTACCGAAGTTACAGTTACCTGCCATACTTAGTATCGAAGTTACTGTTACCTGTCATAATTAGTATCGAAGTTACTGTTTTCTGTCATTATTAGTATCGAAATTACTGTTACCTGTCATAATTAGTTTCGAAGTTACAGTTACCTGCCATAATTTGTATCGAAATTACAGTTACTTGTCATAATTAGTAACGAAGTTACAGTTACTTTTCATAATTAGTATCGAAGTTACTGTTACCTGTCATAACTAGTATCGATGTTACTGTCTTCTGTCATAATTAGTATCGAAGTTACTGTTACCTGTCATAATTTGTATCGTAGTTACAGTTACCTGCCATAATTTGTATCGAAATTACAATTACTTGTTTTAATTTGTAACGAAGTTACAGTTACCTGTCATAATAAGTATCGAAGTTACTGTTACCTGCCATAATTAGTATTGAAGTTAGTTACCTGGCATAATATGTATCGAAATTACAGTTACTTGTCATAATTAGTAACGAAGTAACAGTTACCTGTCATAATTCGTATCGAAGTTACTGTTACCTGCCATAATTAGTAACGAAGTTACAGTTAACTGTAATAATTAGTATCGAAGTTACAGTTACCTGCCATAATTAGTATCGAAGTTACTGTTACCTGTCATAATTAGTATCGAAGTTACTGCTTTCTGTCATTATTAGTATCGAAGTTACTGTTACCTGTCATAATTAGTATCGAAGTTACAGTTACCTGCCATCATTTGTATCGAAATTGCAGTTACATGTCATAATTAGTAAAGATGTTACAGTTACCTGTCATAATTAGTATCGAAGTTACAGTTACCTGTCATAATTAGTATCGAAATTACTGTAACCTGCCATAATTTGTATTGAAATTGCAGTTACTTGCAATAATTAATAACGAAGATACAATTACCTGTCATAATTTTTATCGAAATTACAGTGACTTGTCATAATTAGTATCGAAGTTACATTTACCTGTCATAATTAGTATCGAAGTTACTGTTACCTGCTATAATTTGTATTGAAATTACAGTTACTTGTCATAATTAGTATCGAAATTACAGTTACCTGCCATAATTAGTATCGAAGTTACTGTTACCTGTCATAATTGGTATCGAAGTTACAGTTACCTGCCATAATTTGTATCGAAATTAAAGTTACTTGTCATAATTAGTAACGATGTTACAGTTACCTGTCATAAGTAGTTTCGGAGTTACAGTTACTTGTCATAATTGGTATCGAAGTTACTGTTACTTGTCATAATTAGTATCGAAGTTACTTTTACCTGTAATAATTAGTATCGATATTACAGTTACCTGCCATAATTTGTATCGAAATTACAGTTACTTGTCATAATTAGTATCGAAGTTACAGTTACTAGTATTAATTAGTATCGAAGTTACTGTTACCTGTCATAATTAGTATCGAAGTTACAGTTACCTGCCATAATTTGTATCGAAATTACAGTTACTTGCCATAATTAGTAACGAAGTTACAGTTAAGTGTCATAATTAGTATCGAAATTACAGTTACCTGCCATAATTAGTATCGAAGTTACTGTTACCTGTCATAGTTAATATCGTTGTTACTGTTTTCTGTCATAATTAGTATCGAAGTTACTGTTACCTGTCATAATTAGTATCGAAGTTACAGTTACCTGCCATAATTTGTATCGAAATTACAGTTACATGTCATAATTAGTAACGAAGTTACAGTTACCTGCCATAATTAGTATCGAAATTACACTTACATGTCTTAATTAGTAACGAAGTTACAGTTACCTGTCATAATTAGTATCGAAGTTACTGTTACCTGTCATAAGTAGTATCGAAGTTACAGTTACCAGCCATAATTTTTATCAAAATTACAATTTCTTGTCATAATTAGTAACGAAGCTAGAGTTACTTGTCATAATTAGTATCGAAGTTACAGTTACCTGTCATAATTAGTATCGAAGTTACAGTTAATTGACATAATTAGTATCGAAGTTACTGTTACCTGTCATAATTAGTATCGAAGTTACAGTTACCTGCCATAATTTGTATCGAAATTACAGTTACTTGTCATAATTAGTAACGATGTTACTGTTACCTGTCATAATTAGTTTCGAAGTTACAGTTACTTGTCATAATTAGTATCGAAGTAACTGTTACCTGTCATAATTAGTATCGAAGTTACTGTTACCTGTCATAATTAGTATCGAAGTTACAGTTATCTGCCATAATATGTATCGAAATAAGAGTTACATGTCATAATTAGTAACGAAGTTACAGTTTCCTGTCATAATTAGTACCGAAGTTACAGTTACTTGTCATAATTAGTATAGAAGTTACTGTTTCCTGTCATAATTAGTATTGAAGTAACATTTAACTGCCATAATTTGTATCGAAATTACAGTTACTTGTCATAATTAGTAACGAAGTTACAGTTAACTGTCATTATTAGTATCGAAGTTACAGTTACCTGCCATAATTAGTATCGAAGTTAGTGTTACCTGTCATAATTAGTTTCGAAGTTACTGTTTTCTGTCATAATTAGTAACGAAGTTACTGTTACCTGTCATTATTAGTATCGAAGTTACTGTTACCTGTCATAATTAATATCGAAGTTACAGTTACCTGCCATAATTGTTATCAAAATTACAGTTACTTGTCATAATTAGTAACGACGTTAGAGTTACTTGTCATAATTAGTTTCGAAGTTATAGTTACCTGTCATAATTAGTATCGAAGTAACTGTTTCTTGTCATAATTAGTATCGAAGTTAATGTTACCTGTCATAATTAGTATCGAAGTTACAGTTACCTTCCATAATTTGTACCGAAATTACAGTTACTTGTCATAATTAGTATCGAAGTTACAGTTTCCTGTCATAATTAGTATCGAAGTTACAGTAATCTGTCATAATTAGTATCGAAGTTACAGTTACCTGTCATAATTTGTATCGAAGTTACAGTTACCTGCCATCATTTGTATCGAAATTACTGTTACTTGTCATAATTAGTATCGAAGTTACTGTTACATGTCATAATTAGTATCGAAGTTACAGTTACCTGCCATCATTTGTATCGAAATTACAGTTACTTGTCATAATTAGTATCGAAATTACAGTTACTTGCCATATTTAGTAACGAAGTTTCAGTTACCTGTCACAATTTGTATCGAAATTACAGTTACTTGTCATAATTAGTATCGAAGTTACAGTTACCTGTCATAATTAGTATCGAAGTTACTGTTACCTGTCATAATTTGTATCGAAATTACAGTTACTTGTCATCATTAGTAGCGAAGTTACAGTTACCTGTCATAATTAGTATCGAAGTTACTGTTACCTGTCATAATTAGTATCGAAGTTACAGTTACCTGCCATAATTTGTATCGAAATTACAGTTACTTGTCATAATTAGTAACGAAGTTACAGTTACTTGTTTTAATTAGTACCGAAGTTACTGTTACCTGTCATAACTAGTATCGATGTTACTGTTTTCTGTCATAATTAGTATCGAAGTTACTGTTACCTGTCATAATTAGTATCGATGTTACAGTTATCTGCCATAATTTGTATCGAAATTACAATTACTTGTCTTAATTTGTAACGAAGTTACAGTTACCTGTCATAATTAGTATCGAAGTTTCAGTTACTTGTCATAATTAGTATCGAAGTTACTTTTACCTGCCATAATTAGAATCGAAGTTAGATACCTGGCATAATATGTATCGAAATTACAGTTACTTGTCACAATTAGTAACGAAGTTACAGTTACCTGTCATAATTAGTATCGAAGTTACTGTTACCTGCCATAATTAGTAACGAAGTTACAGTTAACTGTAATAATTAGTATCGAAGTTACAGTTCCCTGCCATAATTAGTATCGAAGTTACTGTTACCTGTCATAATTAGTATCGAAGTTACTGTTTTCTGTCATTATTAGTATCGATGTTACCGGTACTGTTACCTGTCATAATTAGTATCGAAGTTACAGTTACCTGCCATCATTTGTATCGAATTTGCAGTTACTTGTCATAATTAGTAAAGAAGTTACAGTTACCTGTCATAATTATTATCGAAGTTACAGTTACCTGTCATAATTAGTATCGAAGTAACTGTTACCTGCCGTAATTTGTATTGAAATTGTAGTTACTTGCCATAATTAGTAACGAAGTTACAGTTACTTGTCATAATTAGTATCGAAGTTACTGTTACCTGTCATAATTAGTATCGAATTTACTGTTACCTGTCATAATTAGTATCGAATTTACAGTTACCTGCCATAATTTGTATCGAAATTACAGTTACTTGTCATAATTAGTAACGATGTTACAGTTACCTGTCATCATTAGTATCGAAGTTACAGTTACTTGTCATAATTAGTATCGAAGTTACTGTTACCTGTCATAATTAGTATCGAAGTTACAGTTACTTGACATAATTTGTATCGAAATTACAGTTACTTGTCATAATTAGTAACGAAGTTACAGTTAACTGTCATAATTAGTATCGATGTTACAGTTACCTGCCATAATTAGTATCGAAGTTACTGTTACCTGTCATAATTATTATCGTTGTTACTGTTTTCTGTCATAATTAGCATCGAAGTTACTGTTACCTGTCATAATTAGTACCGAAGTTACAGTTCCCTGCCATAATTAGTATCGAAGTTACAGTTACCTGTCATAATTAGTATCGAAGTTACAGATACTTGACATAATTAGTATCGAAGTTACTGTTACCTGTCATAATTAGTATCGAAGTTACAGTTACCTGCCATAATTTGTATCGAAATTACAGTTACTTGTCATAATTAGTAACGATGTTACTGTTACCTGTCATAATTAGTTTCGTAGTTACAGTTACTTGTCATAATTAGTAACGAAGTTACAGTTACCTGTCATAATTAGCATCGAAGTTACAGTTACTAGTCATAATTAGTATCGAAGTTAATGTTACCTGTCATAATTAGTATCGAAGTTACAGTTACCTGCCATAATTTGTTTCGAAATTACAGTTACTTGCCATAATTAGTAACGAAGTTACAGTTATGTGTCATAATTAGTATCGAAGTTACAGTTACCTGCCATAATTAGTATAGAAGTTACTGTTACCTGTCATAATTAGTATCGTTGTTACTGTTTTCTGTCATAATTAGTATCGAAGTTATTGTTACCTGTCGTAATTAGTATCGAAATTACAGTTACATGTCATAATTAGTAACGAAGTTACAGTTACCTGTCATAATTAGTATCGAAGGTACTGTTACCTGTCATAAGTAGTATCGAAGTTACAGTTACCAGCCATAATTTTTATCAAAATTTCAATTTCAAGTCATAATTAGTAACGAAGTTAGAGTTACTTGTCATAATTAGTATCGAAGTTACTGTTACCTCTCATAATTAGTATCGTTGTTACTTTTTTCTGTCATAATTAGTATCGAAGTTACTGTTACCAGCCATAATTTTTATCAAAATTTCAATTTCTTGTCAAGTTAATTAGTATCGAAGTTACAGTTACTTGTCATAATTAGTATCGAAGTTACAGTTAATTAACATAATTGGTATCGAAGTTACTGTTACCTGTCATAATTAGTATCGAAGTTACAGTTACCTGCCATAATTTGTATCGAAATTACAGTTACTTGTCATAATTAGTAACGATGTTACTGTTACCTGTCATAATTAGTTTCGAAGTTACAGTTACTTGTCATAATTAGTATCGAAGTAACTGTTACTTTTCATAATTAGTATCGAAGTTACAGTTACCTGTCATAATTAGTATCGAAGTTATATTTATCTGCCATAATAAGTATCGAAGTAACAGTTACATGTCATAATTAGTAACGAAGTTACAGTTTCCTGTCATAATAAGTATCGAAGTTACAGTTACTTGTCATAATTAGTATAGAAGTTACTGTTACCTGTCATAATTAGTATTGAAGTTACATTTAACTGCCATAATTTGTATCGAAATTACAGTTACTTGTCATAAATAGTAACGAAGTTACAGTAAACTGTCATTATTAGTATCGAAGTTACAGTTACCTGCCATAATTAGTATCGAAGTTACTGTTACCTGTCATAATTAGTTTCGAAGTTACTGTTTTCTGTCATAATAAGTAACGAAGTTACAGTTACCTTTCATAATTAGTATCGAAGTTACTGTAACCTGTCATAATTAGAATCGAAGTTACAGTTACCTGCCATAATTTTTATCAAAATTACAGTTACTTGTCATAATTAGTAACGACGTTAGAGTTACTTGTCATAATTAGTATCGAAGTTATAGTTACCTGTCATAATTAGTATCGAAGTAACTGTTTCTTGTCATAATTAGTATCGAAGTTAATGTTACCTGTCATAATTAGTATCGAAGTTACAGTTACCTTCCATAATTTGTTCCGAAATTACAGTTACTTGTCATAATTTGTAACGAAGTTACAGTTTCCTGTCATAATTAGTATCGATGTTACAGTTACTTGTCATAATTAGTATCGAAGTTACTGTTACCTATCATAATTAGTATCGAAGTTACATTTAACTGCCATAATTTGTATCGAAATTACAGTTAATTGTCATAATTAGTAACAAAGTTACAGTTAAATGTCATAATTAGAATCTAAGTTACAGTTACCTGCCATAATTAGTATCGAAGTTACTGTTACCTGTCTTAATTAGTATCGAAGTTACTGTTTTCTGTCATAATTAGTATCGAAGTTACTGTTACCTGTCATAATAAGTATCGAAGTTACAGTTACCAGCCATCGTTTGTATCGAAATTACAGTTACTTGTCATAATTAGTTACGATGTTACAGTTACCTGTCATAATTACTATCGAAGTTACTGTTACCAGTCATAATTAGTATCGAATTTACAGTTACCTGCCATAATTTGTATCGAAATTACAGTTACTTGTAATAATTAGTAACGATGTTACAGTTACCTGTCATCATTAGTATCGAAGTTACAGTTACTTGTCATAATTAGTATCGAAGTTACTGTTATCTGTCATAATTAGTATCGAAGTTACAGTTACTTGCCATAATTTGTATCGAAATTACAGTTACTTGTCATAATTAGTAACGAAGTTACAGTTAACTGTCATAATTAGTATCGAAGTTACAGTTACCTGACATAATTAGTATCGAAGTTACTGTTACCTGTCATAATTATTATCGTTGTTACTGTTTTCTGTCATAATTAGCATCGATGTTACTGTTACCTGTCATAATTAGTATCGAAGTTACAGTTACCTGCCATAATTAGTATCGAAGTTACTGTTACCTGTCATAATTAGTATCGAAATTACTGTTTTCTGTCAATATTAGTATCGAAATTACAGTTACCTGCCATAATTTGTATCGAAATTACAGTTATCTGTCATAATTAGTAACGAAGTTACAGTTACCTGTCATAATTAGTATCGAAGTTAAAGTTACTAGTCATAATTAGTATCGAAGTTACTGTTACCTGTCATAATTAGCATCGAAGTTACAGTTACCTGCCATAATTTGTATCGAAATTACAGTTACTTGCCATAATTAGTAACGAAGTTACAGTTAAGTGTCATAATTAGTATCGAAGTTACAGTTACCTGCCATAATTAGTATCGAAGTTACTGTTACCTGTCATAATTAGTATCGTTGTTACTGTTTTCTGACATAATTAGTATCGAATTTACTGTTACCTGTCATAATTAGTATCGAAGTTACAGTTACCTGCCATAATTTGTATCGAAATTACAGTTACATGTCATAATTAGTAACGAAGTTACATTTACCTGCCATAATTATTATCGAAGTTACTGTTACCGGTCATAATTTGTATCGAAATTACAGTTACTTGTCATAATTAGTAACGAAGTTACAGTTAACTGTCATAATTAGTATCGAAGTTACAGTTACCTGCCATAATTAGTATCGAAGTTACTGTTACCTGTCATAATTATTATCGTTGTTACTGTTTTCTGTCATAATTAGCATCGAAGTTACTGTTACCTGTCATAATTAGTATCGAAGTTACTGTTACCTGTCATAATTGGTATCGAAGTTACAGTTACCAGCCATAATTTTTATCAAAATTACAATTTCTTGTCATAATTAGTAACGAAGTTAGAGTTACTTGTCATAATTAGTATCGAAGTTACAATTACCTGTCATAATAATTATCGAAGTTACAGTTAATTGACATAATTAGTATCGAAGTTACTGTTACCTGTCATAATTAGTATCGAAGTTACAGTTACCTGCCATAATTTGTATCCAAATTACAGTTACTTGTCATAATTAGTAACGATGTTACTGTTACCTGTCATAATTAGTTTCGAAGTTACAGTTATTTGTCATAATTAGTATCGAAGTAACTGTTACTTGTCATAATTAGTATCGAAGTTACTGTTACCTGTCATAATTAGTATCGAAGTTACAGTTATCTGCCATAATATGTATCGAAATAACAGTTACATGTCATAATTAGTAACGAAGTTACAGTTTCCTGTCATAAGTACTATCGAAGTTACAGTTACCTGTCATAATTAGTATCGAAGTTACAGTTACCTGCCATCATTTGTATCGAAATTACAGTTACTTGTCATAATTAGTATCGAATTACAGTTACATGCCATATTTAGTAACGAAGTTAAAGTTACCTGTCATAATTTGTATCGAAATTACAGTTACTTGTCATAATTAGTATCGAAGTTACAGTTAACTGTCATAATTAGTATCGAAGTTACTGTTACCTTTCATAATTTGTATCGAAATTACAGTTACTTGTCATAATTCGTAGCGAAGTTACAGTTACCTGTCATAAATAGTATCGAAGTAAATGTTACCTGTCATAATTAGTTCCGAAGTTACAGTTACCTGCCATAATTTGTATCGAAATTACAGTTACTTGTCATAATTAGTAACGAAGTTACAGTTACTTTTCATAATTAGTATCGAAGTTACTGTTACCTGTCATAACTAGTATCGATGTTACTGTCTTCTGTCATAATTAGTATCGAAGTTACTGTTACCTGTCATAATTTGTATCGAAGTTACAGTTAACTGCCATAATTTGTATCGAAATTACAATTACTTGTTTTAATTTGTAACGAAGTTACAGTTACCTGTCATAATAAGTATCGAAGTTACTGTTACCTGCCATAATTAGTATTGAAGTTAGTTACCTGGCATAATATGTATCGAAATTACAGTTACTTGTCATAATGAGTAACGAAGTAACAGTTACCTGTCATAATTCGTGTCGAAGTTACTGTTACCTGCCATAATTAGTAACGAAGTTACAGTTAACTGTAATAATTAGTATCGAAGTTACAGTTACCTGCCATAATTAGTATCGAAGTTACTGTTACCTGTCATAATTAGTATCGAAGTTACTGCTTTCTGTCATTATTAGTATCGAAGTTACTGTTACCTGTCATAATTAGTATCGAAGTTACAGTTACCTGCCATCATTTGTATCGAAATTGCAGTTACATGTCATAATTAGTAAAGAAGTTACAGTTACCTGTCATAATTAGTATCGAAGTTACAGTTACCTGTCATAATTAGTATCGAAATTACTGTAACCTGCCATAATTTGTATTGAAATTGCAGTTACTTGCCATAATTAATAACGAAGATACAATTACCTGTCATAATTTGTATCGAAATTACAGTGACTTGTCATAATTAGTATCGAAGTTACAGTTACCTGTCATAATTAGTATCGAAGTTACTGTTACCTGCTATAATTTGTATTGAAATTACAGTTACTTGTCATAATTAGTATCGAAATTACAGTTACCTGCCATAATTAGTATCGAAGTTACTGTTACCTGTCATAATTGGTATCGAAGTTACAGTTACCTGCCATAATTTGTATCGAAATTAAAGTTACTTGTCATAATTAGTAACGATGTTACAGTTACCTGTCATAAGTAGTTTCGGAGTTACAGTTACTTGTCATAATTGGTATCGAAGTTACTGTTACTTGTCATAATTAGTATCGAAGTTACTGTTACCTGTAATAATTAGTATCGAAATTACAGTTACCTGCCATAATTTGTATCGAAATTACAGTTACTTGTCATAAATAGTATCGAAGTTACAGTTACTAGTCATAATTAGTATCGAAGTTACTGTTACCTGTCATAATTAGTATCGAAGTTACAGTTACCTGCCATAATTTGTATCGAAATTAGAGTTACTTGCCATAATTAGTAACGAAGTTACAGTTAAGTGTCATAATTAGTATCGAAATTACAGTTACCTGCCATAATTAGTATCGAAGTTACTGTTACCTGTCATAGTTAATATCGTTGTTACTGTTTTCTGTCATAATTAGTATCGAAGTTACTGTTACCTGTCATAATTAGTATCGAAGTTACAGTTACCTGCCATAATTTGTATCGAAATTACAGTTACATGTCATAATTAGTAACGAAGTTACAGTTACCTGCCATAATTAGTATCGAAATTACAGTTAAATGTCATAATTAGTAACGAAGTTACAGTTACCTGTCATAATTAGTATCGAAGTTACTGTTACCTGTCATAAGTAGTATCGAAGTTACAGTTACCAGCCATAATTTTTATCAAAATTACAATTTCTTGTCATAATTAGTAACGAAGCTAGAGTTACTTGTCATAATTAGTATCGAAGTTACAGTTACCTGTCATAATTAGTAACGAAGTTACAGTTAATTGACATAATTAGTATCGAAGTTACTGTTACCTGTCATAATTAGTATCGAAGTTACAGTTACCTGCCATAATTTGTATCGAAATTACAGTTACTTGTCATAATTAGTAACGATGTTACAGTTACCTGTCATAATTAGTTTCGAAGTTACAGTTACTTGTCATAATTAGTATCGAAGTAACTGTTACCTGTCATAATTAGTATCGAAGTTACTGTTACCTGTCATAATTAGTATCGAAGTTACAGTTATCTGCCATAATATGTATCGAAATAACAGTTACATGTCATAATTAGTAACGAAGTTACAGTTTCCTGTCATAATTAGTTCCGAAGTTACAGTTACTTTTCATAATTAGTATAGAAGTTACTGTTTCCTGTCATAATTAGTATTGAAGTTACATTTAACTGCCATAATTTGTATCGAAATTACAGTTACTTGTCATAATTAGTAACGAAGTTACAGTTAACTGTCATTATTAGTATCGAAGTTACAGTTACCTGCCATAATTAGTATCGAAGTTAGTGTTACCTGTCATAATTAGTTTCGAAGTTACTGTTTTCTGTCATAATTAGTAACGAAGTTACTGTTACCTGTCATTATTAGTATCGAAGTTACTGTTACCTGTCATAATTAATATCGAAGTTACAGTTACCTGCCATAATTGTTATCAAAATTACAGTTACTTGTCATAATTAGTAACGACGTTAGAGTTACTTGTCATAATTAGTATCGAAGTTATAGTTACCTGTCATAATTAGTATCGAAGTAACTGTTTCTTGTCATAATTAGTATCGAAGTTAATCTTACCTGTCATAATTAGTATCGAAGTTACAGTTACCTTCCATAATTTGTACCGAAATTACAGTTACTTGTCATAATTAGTATCGAAGTTACAGTTTCCTGTCATAATTAGTATCGAAGTTACAGTAATCTGTCATAATTAGTATCGAAGTTACAGTTACCTGTCATAATTTGTATCGAAGTTACAGTTACCTGCCATCATTTGTATCGAAATTACTGTTACTTGTCATAATTAGTATCGAAGTTACTGTTACATGTCATAATTAGTATCGAAGTTACAGTTACCTGCCATCATTTGTATCGAAATTACAGTTACTTGTCATAATTAGTATCGAAATTACAGTTACTTGCCATATTTAGTAACGAAGTTACAGTTACCTGTCACAATTTGTATCGAAATTACAGTTACTTGTCATAATTAGTATCGAAGTTACAGTTACCTGTCATAATTAGTATCGAAGTTACTGTTACCTGTCATAATTTGTATCGAAATTACAGTTACTTGTCATCATTAGTAGCGAAGTTACAGTTACCTGTCATAATTAGTATCGAAGTTACTGTTACCTGTCATAATTAGTATCGAAGTTACAGTTACCTGCCATAATTTGTATCGAAATTACAGTTACTTGTCATAATTAGTAACGAAGTTACAGTTACTTGTTTTAATTAGTACCGAAGTTACTGTTACCTGTCATAACTAGTATCGATGTTACTGTTTTCTGTCATAATTAGTATCGAAGTTACTGTTACCTGTCATAATTAGTATCGATGTTACAGTTACCTGCCATGATTTGTATCGAAATTACAATTACTTGTCTTAATTTGTAACGAAGTTACAGTTACCTGTCATAATTAGTATCGAAGTTACAGTTACTTGTCATAATTAGTATCGAAGTTACTTTTACCTGCCATAATTAGAATCGAAGTTAGTTACCTGGCATAATATGTATCGAAATTACAGTTACTTGTCACAATTAGTAACGAAGTTACAGTTACCTGTCATAATTAGTATCGAAGTTACTGTTACCTGCCATAATTAGTAACGAAGTTACAGCTAACTGTAATAATTAGTATCGAAGTTACAGTTCCCTGCCATAATTAGTATCGAAGTTACTGTTACCTGTCATAATTAGTATCGAAGTTACTGTTTTCTGTCATTATTAGTATCGAAGTTACCGGTACTGTTACCTGTCATAATTAGTATCGAAGTTACAGTTACCTGCCATCATTTGTATCGAATTTGCAGTTACTTGTCATAATTAGTAAAGAAGTTACAGTTACCTGTCATAATTATTATCGAAGTTACAGTTACCTGTCATAATTAGTATCGA
Source organism: Meconema thalassinum (assembly GCA_946902985.2). Classification (NCBI taxonomy): domain Eukaryota; kingdom Metazoa; phylum Arthropoda; class Insecta; order Orthoptera; family Tettigoniidae; genus Meconema; species Meconema thalassinum. The sequence continues at coordinate 1,660,281,019 of OX336388.2, forward strand.
AGTAACTGTTACCTGCCATAATTTGTATTGAAATTGTAGTTACTTGCTATAATTAGTAACGAAGTTACAGTTACTTGGCATAAATAGTATCGAAGTTACTGTTACCTGTCATAATTAGTATCGAATTTACTGTTACCTGTCATAATTAGTATCGAATTTACAGTTACCTGCCATAATTTGTATCGAAATTACAGTTACTTGTCATAATTAGTAACGAAGTTACAGTTACCTGTCATCATTAGTATCGAAGTTACAGTTACTTGTCATAATTAGTATCGAAGTTACTGTTACCTGTCATAATTAGTATTGAAGTTACAGTTACTTGACATAATTTGTATCGAAATTACAGTTACTTGGTATAATTAGTAACGAAGTTACAGTTAACTGTCATAATTAGTATCGAAGTTACAGTTACCTGCCATAATTAGTATCGAAGTTACTGTTACCTGTCATAATTATTATCGTTGTTACTGTTTTCTGTTATAATTAGCATCGAAGTTACTGTTACCTGTCATAATTAGTACCGAAGTTACAGTTTCCTGCCATACTTAGTATCGAAGTTACTGTTACCTGTCATAATTAGTATCGAAGTTACTGTTTTCTGTCATTATTAGTATCGAAATTACTGTTACCTGTCATAATTAGTATCGAAGTTACAGTTACCTGCCATCATTTGTATCGAAATTGCAGTTACTTGTCATAATTAGTAACGACGTTACAGTTACCTGTCATAAGTAGTTTCGGAGTTACAGTTATTTGTCATAATTGGTATCGAAGTTACTGTTACTTGTCATAATTAGTATCGAAGTTACTGTTACCTGGCATAATTAGTATCGAAATTACAGTTACCTGCCATAATTTGTATCGAAATTACTGTTACTTGTCATAATTAATAACGAAGTTACAGTTACCTGTCATAATTAGTATCGAAGTTACAGTTACTAGTCATAATTAGTATCGATGTTACTGTTACCTGTCATAATTAGTATCGTTGTTACTGTTTTCTGTCATAATTAGTATCGAAGTTACTGTTACCTGTCATAATTAGTATCGAAGTTACAGTTACCTGCCATAATTTGTATCGAAATTACAGTTACATGTCATAATTAGTAACGAAGTTACAGTTACCTGCCATAATTATTATCGAAGTTTCTGTTACCTGTCATTATTTGTATCGAAATTACAGTTACTTGTCATAATTAGTAACGAAGTTACAGTTAACTGTCATAATTAGTATCGAAGTTATAGTTACCTGCCATAATTAGTATCGAAGTTACTGTTACCTGTCATATTTAGTATTGAAGTTACATTTAACTGCCATAATTTGTGTCGAAATTACAGTTAATTGTCATAATTAGTAACGAAGATACAGTTAACTGTCATTATTAGTGTCGAAGTTACAGTTACCTGCCATAATTAGTATCGAAGTTACTGCTACCTGTCATAATTAGTTTCGAAGTTACTGTTTTCTGTCATAATTAGTAACGAAGTTACAGTTACCTGTCATAATTAGTATCGAAGTTACTGTTACCTATCATAATTAGTATCGAAGTTACAGTTACCTGCCATAATTGTTATCAAAATTACAGTTACTTGTCATAATTAGTAACGACGTTAGAGTTACTTGTCATAATTAGTATCGAAGTTATAGTTACCTGTCATAATTAGTATCGAAGTAACTGTTTCTTGTCATAATTAGTATCGAAGTTAATGTTACCTGTCATAATTAGAATCGAAGTTACAGTTACCTTCCATAATTTGTAACGAAATTACAGTTACTTGTCATAATTAGTATCGAAGTTACAGTTTCCTGTCATAATTAGTATCGAAGTTACAGTTACCTGCCATCATTTGTATCGAAATTACAGTTACTTGTCATAATTAGTATCGAAATTACAGTTACTTGCCATATTAAGTAACGAAGTTACAGTTACCTGTCACAATTTGTATCGAAATTACAGTTACTTGTCATAATTAGTATCGAAGTTACAGTTACCTGTCATAATTAGTATCGAAGTTACTGTAACCTGTCATAATTAGTATCGAAGTAACAGTTACCTGCCATAATTTGTATCGAAATTACAGTTACTTGTCATAATTAGTAACGAAGTTACAGTTACTTGTTTTAATTAGTACCGAAGTTACTGTTACCTGTCATAACTAGTATCGATGTTACTGTTTTCTGTCATAATTAGTATCGAAGTTACTGTTACCTGTCATAATTAGTATCGATGTTACAGTTACCTGCCATAATTTGTATCGAAATTACAATTACTTGTCTTAATTTGTAACGAAGTTACAGTTTCCTGTCATAATTAGTATCGAAGTTACAGTTACTTGTCATAATTAGTATCGAAGTTACTGTTACCTGCCATAATTAGAATCGAAGTTAGTTACCTGGCATAATATGTATCGAAATTACAGTTACTTGTCACAATTAGTAACGACGTCACAGTTACCTGTCATAATTAGTATCGAAGTTACTGTTACCTGCCATAATTAGTAACGAAGTTACAGTTTACTGTAATAATTAGTATCGAAGTTACAGTTCCCTTCCATAATTAGTATAGAAGTTACTGTTACCTGTCATAATTAGTATCGAAGTTACAGTTTTCTGTCATTATTAGTATCGAAGTTACTGTTACCTGTCATAATTAGTATCGAAGTTACAGTTACCTGCCATCATTTGTATCGAAATTGCAGTTACTTGTCATAATTAGTAAAGAAGTTACAGTTACCTGTCATAATTAGTATCGAAGTTACAGTTACCTGTCATTATTAGTATCGAAGTAACTGTTACCTGCCATAATTTGTATTGAAATTGTAGTTACTTGCCATAATTAGTAACGAAGTTACAGTTACTTGTCATAATTAGTATCGAAGTTACTGTTACCTGTCATAATTAGTACCGAAGTTACTGTTACCTGTCATAATTACTATCGAATTTACAGTTACCTGCCATAATTTGTATCGAAATTACAGTTACTTGTCATAATTAGTAACGAAGTTACAGTTAACTGTCATAATTAGTATCGAAGTTACAGTTACCTGCCATAATTAGTATCGAAGTTACTGTTACCTGTCATAATTATTATCGTTGTTACTGTTTTCTGTCAAAATTAGCATCGAAGTTACTGTTACCTGTCATAATTAGTACCGAAGTTACAGTTACCTGCCATACTTAGTATCGAAGTTACTGTTACCTGTCATAATTAGTATCGAAGTTACTGTTTTCTGTCATTATTAGTATCGAAGTTACTGTTACCTGTCATAATTAGTATCGAAGTTACAGTTACCTGCCATCATTTGTATCGAAATTGCAGTTACTTGTCATAATTAGTAAAGAAGTTACAGTTACCTGTCATAATTAGTATCGAAGTTACAGTTACCTGTCATAATTAGTATCGAAATTACTGTTACCTGCCATAAATTGTATTGAAAATGCAGTTACTTGCCATAATTAGTAACGAAGTTACAGTTACCTGTCATAATTTGTATCGAAATTACAGTGACTTGTCATAATTAGTATCGAAGTTACAGTTACCTGTCATAATTAGTATCGAAATTACTGTTACCTGCCATAAATTGTATTGAAAATGCAGTTACTTGCCATAATTAGTAACGAAGTTACAGTTACCTGCCATAATAAGTATCGAAGTTACTGTTACCTGTCATAATTGGTATCGAAGTTACAGTTACCTGCCATAATTTGTATCGAAATTACAGTTACTTGTCATAATTAGTAACGACGTTACAGTTACCTGTCATAAGTAGTTTCGGAGTTACAGTTACTTGTCATAATTGGTATCGAAGTTACTGTTACTTGTCATAATTAGTACCGAAGTTACTGTTACCTGGCATAATTAGTATCGAAATTACAGTTACCTGCCATAATTTGTATCGAAATTACAGTTACTTGTCATAATTAGTAACGAAGTTACAGTTACCTGTCATAATTAGTATCGATGTTACAGTTACTAGTCATAATTAGTATCGAAGTTACTGTTACCTGTCATAATTAGTATCATTGTTACTGTGTTCTGTCATAATTAGTATCGAAGTTACTGTTACCTGTCATAATTAGTATCGAAGTTACAGTTACCTGCCATAATTTGTATCGAAATTACAGTTACATGTCATAATTAGTAACGAAGTTACAGTTACCTGCCATAATTATTATTGAAGTTACTGTTACCTGTCATAATTTGTATCGAAATTACAGTTACTTGTCATAATTAGTAACGAAGTTACAGTTAACTGTCATAATTAGTATCGAAGTTATAGTTACCTGCCATAATTAGTATCGAAGTTACTGTTACCTGTCATAATTGTTATCGTTGTTACTGTTTTCTGTCATAATTAGCATCGAAGTTACTGTTACCTGTCATAATTTGTATCGAAGTTACTTTTACCTGTCATAATTAGTATCGAAGTTACAGTTATTAGCCATAATATTTATCAAAATTACAATTTCTTGTCATAATTAGTAACGAAGTTAAAGTTACTTGTCATAATTGGTATCGAAGTTACAGTTACCTGTCATAATTAGTATCGAAGTTACAGTTAATTGACATAATTAGTATCGAAGTTACTGTTACCTGTCATAATTAGTATCGAAGTTACAGTTACCTGCCATAATTAGTATCGAAATTACAGTTACTTGTCATAATTAGTAACGATGTTACTGTTACCTGTCATAATTAGTTTCGAAGTTAGAGTTACTTGTCATAATTAGTATCGAAGTAACTGTTACTTGTCATAATTAGTATCGAAGTTACTGTTACCTGTCATAATTAGTATCGAAGTTACAGTTATCTGCCATAATATGTATCGAAATAACAGTTACATGTCATAATTAGTAACGAAGTTACAGTTTCCTGTCATAATTACTATCGAAGTTACAGTTACCTGTCATAATTAGTATCGAAGTTACTGTTACCTGCCATCATTTGTATCGAAATTACAGTTACATGTCATAATTAGTATCGAATTACAGTTACATGCCATTTTTAGTAACGAAGTTACAGTTACCTGTCATAATTTGTATCGAAATTACAGTTACTTGTCATAAATAGTATCGAAGTTACAGTTACCTGTCATAATTAGTATCGAAGTAACTGTTACCTGTCATAATTTGTATCGGAATTACAGTTACTTGTCATAATTAGTAGCGACGTTACAGTTACCTGTCATAATTAGTATCGAAGTTACTGTTACCGGTCATAATTAGTATCGAAGTTACAGTTACCTGCCATAATTTGTATCGAAATTACAGTTACTTGTCATAATTAGTAACGAAGTTACACTTACCTGTCATAATTAGTATCGAAGTTACTGTTACCTGTCATAACTAGTATCGATGTTACAGTTTTCTGTCATAATTAGTATCGAAGTTACTGCTACCTGTCATAATTTGTATCGAAGTTACAGTTACCTGCCATAATTTGTATCGAAATTACAATTACTTGTCTTAATTTGTAACGAAGTTACAGTCACCTGTCATAATTAGTATCGAAGTTACTGTTACCTGCCATAATTAATATCGAAGTTAGTTACCTGGCATAATATGTATCGAATATACAGTTACTTGTCATAATTAGTAACGAAGTAACAGTTACCTGTCATAATTAGTATCGAAGTTACTGTTACCTGCCATAATTAGTAACGAAGTTACAGTTAACTGTAATAATTAGTATCGAAGTTACAGTTACCTGCCATAATTAGTATCGAAGTTACTGTTACCTGTCATAATTAGTATCGAAGTTACTGTTTTCTGTCATTATTAGTATCGGAGTTACTGTTACCTGTCATAATTAGTATCGAAGTTACAGTTACCTGCCATCATTTGTATCGAAATTGCAGTTACTTGTCATAATTAGTAAAGAAGTTACAGTTACCTGTCATAATTAGTATCGAAGTTACAGTTACCTGTCATAATTAGTATCGAAATTACTGTTACCTGCCATAACTTGTATTGAAATTCCAGTTACTTGCCATAATTAGTAACGAAGTTACAGTTACCTGTCATAATTTGTATCGAAATTACAGTGACTTGTCATAATTAGTATCGAAGTTACAGTTACCTGTCATATTTAGTATCGAAGTTACTGTTACCTGCTATAATTTGTATTGAAATTACAGTTACTTGTCATAATTAGTATCGAAATTACAGTTACCTGCCATAATTAGTATCGAAGTTACTGTTACCTGTCATAATTGGTATCGAAGTTACAGTTACCTGCAATAATTTGTATCGAAGTTACTGTTACCTGTCATAATTAGTATCGTTGTTACTGTTTTCTTTCATAATTAGTATCGAAGTGACTGTTACCTGTCGTAATTAGTATCGAAGTTACAGTTACCTGCCATAATTTGTATCGAAATTACAGTTACATATCATAATTAGTAACGAAGTTACAGTTACCTGTCACAATTTGTATCGAAATTACAGTTACTTGTCATAATTAGTATCGAAGTTACAGTTACCTGTCATAATTAGTATCGAAGTTACTGTAACCTGTCATAATTAGTATCGAAGTAACAGTTACCTGCCATAATTTGTATCGAAATTACAGTTACTTGTCATAATTAGTAACGAAGTTACAGTTACTTGTTTTAATTAGTACCGAAGTTACTGTTACCTGTCATAACTAGTATCGATGTTACTGTTTTCTGTCATAATTAGTATCGAAGTTACTGTTACCTGTCATAATTAGTATCGATGTTACAGTTACCTGCCATAATTTGTATCGAAATTACAATTACTTGTCTTAATTTGTAACGAAGTTACAGTTTCCTGTCATAATTAGTATCGAAGTTACAGTTACTTGTCATAATTAGTATCGAAGTTACTGTTACCTGCCATAATTAGAATCGAAGTTAGTTATCTGGCATAATATGTATCGAAATTACAGTTACTTGTCACAATTAGTAACGACGTCACAGTTACCTGTCATAATTAGTATCGAAGTTACTGTTACCTGCCATAATTAGTAACGAAGTTACAGTTTACTGTAATAATTAGTATCGAAGTTACAGTTCCCTTCCATAATTAGTATAGAAGTTACTGTTACCTGTCATAATTAGTATCGATGTTACAGTTTTCTGTCATTATTAGTATCGAAGTTACTGTTACCTGTCATAATTAGTATCGAAGTTACAGTTACCTGCCATCATTTGTATCGAAATTGCAGTTACTTGTCATAATTAGTAAAGAAGTTACAGTTACCTGTCATAATTAGTATCGAAGTTACAGTTACCTGTCATTATTAGTATCGAAGTAACTGTTACCTGCCATAATTTGTATTGAAATTGTAGTTACTTGCCATAATTAGTAACGAAGTTACAGTTACTTGTCATAATTAGTATCGAAGTTACTGTTACCTGTCATAATTAGTACCGAAGTTACTGTTACCTGTCATAATTACTATCGAATTTACAGTTACCTGCCATAATTTGTATCGAAATTACAGTTACTTGTCATAATTAGTAACGAAGTTACAGTTAACTGTCATAATTAGTATCGAAGTTACAGTTACCTGCCATAATTAGTATCGAAGTTACTGTTACCTGTCATAATTATTATCGTTGTTACTGTTTTCTGTCAAAATTAGCATCGAAGTTACTGTTACCTGTCATAATTAGTACCGAAGTTACAGTTACCTGCCATACTTAGTATCGAAGTTACTGTTACCTGTCATAATTAGTATCGAAGTTACGGTTTTCTGTCATTATTAGTATCGAAGTTACTGTTACCTGTCATAATTAGTATCGAAATTACTGTTACCTGCCATAAATTGTATTGAAAATGCAGTTACTTGCCATAATTAGTAACGAAGTTACAGTTACCTGTCATAATTTGTATCGAAATTACAGTGACTTGTCATAATTACTATCGAAGTTACAGGTACCTGTCATAATTAGTATCGAAGTTTCTGTTACCTGCTAGAATTTGTATTGAAATTACAGTTACTTGTCATAATTAGTATCGAAATTACAGTTACCTGCCATAATTAGTATCGAAGTTACTGTTACCTGTCATAATTGGTATCGAAGTTACAGTTACCTGCCATAATTTGTATCGAAATTAAGGTTACTTGTCATAATTAGTAACGACGTTACAGTTACCTGTCATAAGTAGTTTCGGAGTTACAGTTACTTGTCATAATTGGTATCGAAGTTACTGTTACTTGTCATAATTAGTACCGAAGTTACTGTTACCTGGCATAATTAGTATCGAAATTACAGTTACCTGCCATAATTTGTATCGAAATTACAGTTACTTGTCATAATTAGTAACGAAGTTACAGTTACCTGTCATAATTAGTATCGAAGTTACAGTTACTAGTCATAATTAGTATCGAAGTTACTGTTACCTGTCATAATTAGTATCATTGTTACTGTGTTCTGTCATAATTAGTATCGAAGTTACTGTTACCTGTCATAATTAGTATCGAAGTTACAGTTACCTGCCATAATTTGTATCGAAATTACAGTTACATGTCATAATTAGTAACGAAGTTACAGTTACCTGCCATAATTATTATTGAAGTTACTGTTACCTGTCATAATTTGTATCGAAATTACAGTTACTTGTCATAATTAGTAACGAAGTTACAGTTAACTGTCATAATTAGTATCGAAGTTATAGTTACCTGCCATAATTAGTATCGAAGTTACTGTTACCTGACATAATTGTTATCGTTGTTACTGTTTTCTGTCATAATTAGCATCGAAGTTACTGTTACCTGTCATAATTAGTATCGAAGTTACTTTTACCTGTCATAATTAGTATCGAAGTTACAGTTATTAGCCATAATATTTATCAAAATTACAATTTCTTGTCATAATTAGTAACGAAGTTAAAGTTACCTGTCATAATTAGTATCGAAGTTACAGTTAATTGACATAATTAGTATCGAAGTTACTGTTACCTGTCATAATTAGTATCGAAGTTACAGTTACCTGCCATAATTAGTATCGAAATTACAGTTACTTGTCATAATTAGTAACGATGTTACTGTTACCTGTCATAATTAGTTTCGAAGTTAGAGTTACTTGTCATAATTAGTATCGAAGTAACTGTTACTTGTCATAATTAGTATCGAAGTTACTGTTACCTGTCATAATTAGTATCGAAGTTACAGTTATCTGCCATAATATGTATCGAAATAACAGTTACATGTCATAATTAGTAACGAAGTTACAGTTTCCTGTCATAATTACTATCGAAGTTACAGTTACCTGTCATAATTAGTATCGAAGTTACTGTTACCTGCCATCATTTGTATCGAAATTACAGTTACATGTCATAATTAGTAACGAAGTTACAGTTACCTGCCATAATTATTATTGAAGTTACTGTTACCTGTCATAATTTGTATCGAAATTACAGTTACTTGTCATAATTAGTAACGAAGTTACAGTTAACTGTCATAATTAGTATCGAAGTTATAGTTACCTGCCATAATTAGTATCGAAGTTACTGTTACCTGTCATAATTGTTATCGTTGTTACTGTTTTCTGTCATAATTAGCATCGAAGTTACTGTTACCTGTCATAATTAGTATCGAAGTTACTTTTACCTGTCATAATTAGTATCGAAGTTACAGTTATTAGCCATAATATTTATCAAAATTACAATTTCTTGTCATAATTAGTAACGAAGTTAAAGTTACTTGTCATAATTGGTATCGAAGTTACAGTTACCTGTCATAATTAGTATCGAAGTTACAGTTAATTGACATAATTAGTATCGAAGTTACTGTTACCTGTCATAATTAGTATCGAAGTTACAGTTACCTGCCATAATTAGTATCGAAATTACAGTTACTTGTCATAATTAGTAACGATGTTACTGTTACCTGTCATAATTAGTTTCGAAGTTAGAGTTACTTGTCATAATTAGTATCGAAGTAACTGTTACTTGTCATAATTAGTATCGAAGTTACTGTTACCTGTCATAATTAGTATCGAAGTTACAGTTATCTGCCATAATATGTATCGAAATAACAGTTACATGTCATAATTAGTAACGAAGTTACAGTTTCCTGTCATAATTACTATCGAAGTTACAGTTACCTGTCATAATTAGTATCGAAGTTACTGTTACCTGCCATCATTTGTATCGAAATTACAGTTACATGTCGTAATTAGTATCGAATTACAGTTACATGCCATTTTTAGTAACGAAGTTACAGTTACCTGTCATAATTTGTATCGAAATTACAGTTACTTGTCATAATTAGTATCGAAGTTACAGTTACCTGTCATAATTAGTATCGAAGTAACTGTTACCTGTCATAATTTGTATCGGAATTACAGTTACTTGTCATAATTAGTAGCGACGTTACAGTTACCTGTCATAATTAGTATCGAAGTTACTGTTACCGGTCATAATTAGTATCGAAGTTACAGTTACCTGCCATAATTTGTATCGAAATTACAGTTACTTGTCATAATTAGTAACGAAGTTACACTTACCTGTCATAATTAGTATCGAAGTTACTGTTACCTGTCATAACTAGTATCGATGTTACAGTTTTCTGTCATAATTAGTATCGAAGTTACTGTTACCTGTCATAATTTGTATCGAAGTTACAGTTACCTGCCATAATTTGTATCGAAATTACAATTACTTGTCTTAATTTGTAACGAAGTTACAGTCACCTGTCATAATTAATATCGAAGTTACTGTTACCTGCCATAATTAATATCGAAGTTAGTTACCTGGCATAATATGTATCGAATATACAGTTACTTGTCATAATTAGTAACGAAGTAACAGTTACCTGTCATAATTAGTATCGAAGTTACTGTTACCTGCCATAATTAGTAACGAAGTTACAGTTAACTGTAATAATTAGTATCGAAGTTACAGTTACCTGCCATAATTAGTATCGAAGTTACTGTTACCTGTCATAATTAGTATCGAAGTTACTGTTTTCTGTCATTATTAGTATCGGAGTTACTGTTACCTGTCATAATTAGTATCGAAGTTACAGTTACCTGCCATCATTTGTATCGAAATTGCAGTTACTTGTCATAATTAGTAAAGAAGTTACAGTTACCTGTCATAATTAGTATCGAAGTTACAGTTACCTGTCATAATTAGTATCGAAATTACTGTTACCTGCCATAACTTGTATTGAAATTCCAGTTACTTGCCATAATTAGTAACGAAGTTACAGTTACCTGTCATAATTTGTATCGAAATTACAGTGACTTGTCATAATTAGTATCGAAGTTACAGTTACCTGTCATATTTAGTATCGAAGTTACTGTTACCTGCTATAATTTGTATTGAAATTACAGTTACTTGTCATAATTAGTATCGAAATTACAGTTACCTGCCATAATTAGTATCGAAGTTACTGTTACCTGTCATAATTGGTATCGAAGTTACAGTTACCTGCAATAATTTGTATCGAAGTTACTGTTACCTGTCATAATTAGTATCGTTGTTACTGTTTTCTTTCATAATTAGTATCGAAGTGACTGTTACCTGTCGTAATTAGTATCGAAGTTACAGTTACCTGCCATAATTTGTATCGAAATTACAGTTACATGTCATAATTAGTAACGAAGTTACAGTTACCTGTCACAATTTGTATCGAAATTACAGTTACTTGTCATAATTAGTATCGAAGTTACAGTTACCTGTCATAATTAGTATCGAAGTTACTGTAACCTGTCATAATTAGTATCGAAGTAACAGTTACCTGCCATAATTTGTATCGAAATTACAGTTACTTATCATAATTAGTAACGAAGTTACAGTTACTTGTTTTAATTAGTACCGAAGTTACTGTCACCTGTCATAACTAGTATCGATGTTACTGTTTTCTGTCATAATTAGTATCGAAGTTACTGTTACCTGTCATAATTAGTATCGATGTTACAGTTACCTGCCATAATTTGTATCGAAATTACAATTACTTGTCTTAATTTGTAACGAAGTTACAGTTTCCTGTCATAATTAGTATCGAAGTTACAGTTACTTGTCATAATTAGTATCGAAGTTACTGTTACCTGCCATAATTAGAATCGAAGTTAGTTACCTGGCATAATATGTATCGAAATTACAGTTACTTGTCACAATTAGTAACGACGTCACAGTTACCTGTCATAATTAGTATCGAAGTTACTGTTACCTGCCATAATTAGTAACGAAGTTACAGTTTACTGTAATAATTAGTATCGAAGGTACAGTTCCCTTCCATAATTAGTATAGAAGTTACTGTTACCTGTCATAATTAGTATCGAAGTTACAGTTTTCTGTCATTATTAGTATCGAAGTTACTGTTACCTGTCATAATTAGTATCGAAGTTACAGTTACCTGCCATCATTTGTATCGAAATTGCAGTTACTTGTCATAATTAGTAAAGAAGTTACAGTTCCCTGTCATAATTAGTATCGAAGTTACAGTTACCTGTCATTATTAGTATCGAAGTAACTGTTACCTGCCATAATTTGTATTGAAATTGTAGTTACTTGCCATAATTAGTAACGAAGTTACAGTTACTTGTCATAATTAGTATCGAAGTTACTGTTACCTGTCATAATTAGTACCGAAGTTACTGTTACCTGTCATAATTACTATCGAATTTACAGTTACCTGCCATAATTTGTATCGAAATTACAGTTACTTGTCATAAATAGTAACGAAGTTACAGTTAACTGTCATAATTAGTATCGAAGTTACAGTTACCTGCCATAATTAGTATCGAAGTTACTGTTACCTGTCATAATTATTATCGTTGTTACTGTTTTCTGTCAAAATTAGCATCGATGTTACTGTTACCTGTCATAATTAGTACCGAAGTTACAGTTACCTGCCATACTTAGTATCGAAGTTACTGTTACCTGTCATAATTAGTATCGAAGTTACTGTTTTCTGTCATTATAAGTATCGAAGTTACTGTTACCTGTCATAATTAGTATCGAAGTTACAGTTACCTGCCATCATTTGTATCGAAATTGCAGTTACTTGTCATAATTAGTAAAGAAGTTACAGTTACCTGTCATAATTAGTATCGAAGTTACAGTTACCTGTCATAATTAGTATCGAAATTACTGTTACCTGCCATAAATTGTATTGAAAATGCAGTTACTTGCCATAATTAGTAACGAAGTTACAGTTACCTGTCATAATTTGTATCGAAATTACAGTGACTTGTCATAATTACTATCGAAGTTACAGGTACCTGTCATAATTAGTATCGAAGTTTCTGTTACCTGCTAGAATTTGTATTGAAATTACAGTTACTTGTCATAATTAGTATCGAAATTACAGTTACCTGCCATAATTAGTATCGAAGTTACTGTTACCTGTCATAATTGGTATCGAAGTTACAGTTACCTGCCATAATTTGTATCGAAATTACAGTTACTTGTCATAATTAGTAACGACGTTACAGTTACCTGTCATAA